>JAPPVO010000007.1:12883501-13265423 GCA_030407325.1 Camellia japonica | reverse complement strand
CTAAAATGTAAATAAAATAAAATAAAAATAAACTTAAAAAGTGTGTGACAAATAAATATTGAAGGTAATTGGGACATTATTCTAAGTAAAATATTTGATATTTTAAGAAACAATTAAATTCATCCACAATGATAGTGTCCAATTTTTTTGCCATATCACTGTACACAAAGCTCTGATACCACTCTGTCATGACCCAAACCCGCCCCTAAAAGTTTTGGTGACAACCGGCCAGTAATCCGTGGATTATTGAAGGCCTTAAACGAACATACATCAAAATTATGTTAATGGGACCATAACGGAAGCATATAACAAAAAGAAGTCTATTGAGCTGTGCCAATCATGAGCAAGATCATAGAAATAACCATGTAAGACATTAACACCTTTACATGCCCAACAAAAATGTAAGAGCTAAAATAAAATAGTACAAAGTGTTTACAATCCAAGACCGTGAAAGCAAAAACAAAATAGGGTCAAGGTGTGGTGTGAGTTAAGACAAAACTCCGACTTGGAGGCACAAATCAATGTTAACCCCCATTTTTGCCCTGATTTGAGTTCCAATAATGATTTTCAATCGAGTCATGCTCTGTGTAGAAGCGATTCATGTTGAGAGTAAGGTAATTTCTTCTGATCTTACTGCTGCTTATGCTACCTTCAAAGGTCCTTCTTAAGGTTCATCTTCACAATTGAATATGGGGTATTTTGATTCCACTCAGAGGGGTAGCTGTTCTTATCGCAATAAATCTCTTTTCTATAAGCCTGGTCGTGGTTCTTTTCGTGGCCGATCTAACCATCGCGGTCGGGCCTCCTATGGTTATTCTTGTCAAATTTGAGGAAAATTTGGTCATAGTGCCTTTGATTGTTGGCATCGGCTTGATCCTGGCTATCAACCTCCAGCTTTCTCCTCATCTACTTCACAGTCGCAGGGGCCAAGTACTAGGGCTTTTGTTTATACTTCTGAGCATGGCCATGGTTCTTCCTCCCAGTCTCTTATCTCTCTTTGGTTTTTTGATTCTGCAGCTACAGACAATATTACTCATGATCTCAAAAATTTGAGTGTCTATCATCCTTACTCTGGGACTGAGTATGTCACTATAGGTAATGGCTCCTCTATTCCCATTCACAATACTGTGAAAAGGATGATGAGTTCAATGATTTTTGTATAGAGCATCATGGCTTTACAAAAGTTTAGCTAGAAGTTGAATCATTAGATGTGGTTGATGATTCTTTGTCATCTTACATGCGAGGGGATTGTGAGGGAACTTGGCTCGATAATTGATGATGAAAAAAAAAATGTCTTTGTAAGAATGTATGTCTAAGTGTTGTATTTTCATGTTAAAATGTTTGACTTATATTCATTTTCTTCATGTCTTTATACTTAATTGTCTAACTATTTGACCTTTTTTCTTAATTTTTTTAATTTTTATTTTATTTTATTTACAGGATGGATACTTCTCATGTCCTGCCTACTGATGGAGAGAATGCATGGTTACCAGTAACATAACCAAAATCTAATAAGCGAAAGAAGTAAGCTCGAGATGAATACTCGGGGCAAGGTTCCACCACCTTCAGATTATTCATGAGCCATACTTGGGAAGGTGTACGGGAAAGAAATACACCTTCTCGTATAATCCTGTTGATCAAGTCTGCGCTCCTCCGTACGACGTCGCTTTATCACCTGAAAACACAAACGTGAGCTAGCCGGCGGGTGTGTGCCGGAAACCTCTCCGATGCCTAAGTCAGTAAGCTTGACAAATAGACAAAAGCTCTGTGTATTCAGAAAACAAAGTTGTGTTACCTCTCCAAAGGTGATATAGGTGAGCTTTTATAGGTTTCGTGTGGCACAATCCAAGTAGGACTCTTATTCCTCCATGTAGAGTCCTCCTAGGATTCATACTCCTGAGAGATAATGCTTCTCTCAACACCCCCCTCACTGCTTAAACCAAGTGAGATGGTTTTACCACAGCCGAACTACCTTACGACCGAAGTAAGCAAGGCACATGTGATCTTCAACCAAACTATATTTAGTCCGGCTCTCCAATACGGCCGAAGTAACTGTTAGTTTGGCCCCTACCTTCCTTTCCCTTACCTTGGCTTTCCCATGCTAAGACCGAGCTATCCATAAGAGTGGAGCCGAACTTAATTACTGAAGACCGAATTCCCCACAACACATCCCTTAACCGAAGTACAAATAAGCCTTGTGTGGCCGAACTAATTACCACGGTTGTGACCGGTCTAACACCAAGGCTACTTCTTCAGACCGAAGTAATTTAGACGACCTTTTTAGTCAACCCTTCGCAGTGCAGTCCAAACTGGCCCATCACTTCAACTTGGCCCAATTTATCCAGCTCGGCCCAATTTACTCTGCTCGGCCCAATTTTCATATAAATTACCCTCTCAATTGCCCCTTAATTCCATCTGCAAAGCATGATAGGGATTACCTGTCTATAAGCCGAGCTATAATTTTAACCTGTCCAGCCGAGCTAAAAAAAACCATTAGCCACTCCAACCGAGCTAAAACACTTGCTTTTCCAGCCGAGCTACACTTAAGCCGAGCTGCACACGTCCGGTCAAAACGTCTTTTCAATTGCAGCAACTGAAACGCTTCCCTTTCCAGTGACACGTGGCAGGCTCTTATTGGCTATTCACAGCTGTAACGCCGCCCTCGTACTCCGTAACTTTTGAACAGTTCCCGCCATCTTTCCCTTTACACAAAACATTCCTTTCATTTTCTCGATCTACCTTTACTTTTCACCTCTTGTGCTCTCTCTCTTGTGCTTCTACTCTTCAATCTTCCTGCAACCCCTGAACTTTCGCTTTTTCACTGTGGCTGTTCCATTTCCAGCTCTTCCGCTTTCCCTGGTAAGTATCATAAACCTTGTTTTTATTTTGTTTTGGCTTTTGTTTGCTCCACAGCAATCTGTTTCGTGTGTTTGCGCAAAACATATTGTTGTCTCTTTTTTTACTAGTTCTTGTACTTTTTGAAAAACTTTGTCTGTAGAACCTCATGAATCTTCAAGTAATAGCAAGTAGACACTTATTTGATAAAAAAAAACACGTCCAACCGAACTAGGAAATTGTTTTTGCTATAAAAAGATTTAAGTAAACTGGAACCGAACTAGAACTTGTGCAATAACGCTAGTTTCAATAGGTCACCCACTGATTCACATTAGCCGAAATAAAAACGTACCGAACCAGAAATCTCAGCCTTCGACCGAGCTAAGCCTTCGGGGGCTAAGCCAGCTTTCTCAGTTTCTAAACCGAACTCAGAAAGCTGCCCCTTGATGCCCAACCGGAGTAATAAACCCATAGGTAGAACCGAGATAAGCAAAACATCTTGTCGAGCCGAGATAACAAGCACCTTGTTGAAACCGAGGTAGATCCTTTTAGCACCCTATGTAGCCGAAATTAGGCTTCCTTTTCTTGCTTTGTTTTTGTAGCACGGTCAATGATCTGTGCTTAACCCCTTTGTTCTTTCACTTTGCAGACTTTAGGTTGCCCAGGCCATTCTCTTTGAAGGCTCGACCGAGCTTCTGAGCACAACTTTTTCAACCGAAGTAACTTATTCTTAATTTATACAATAATAGGGAAGTATAGGTTTTAGTAAACCCAGGAGGCTTAGCCGAATTCCGCAAGGATTACAATATTCCTGCCGATGTCAACCTTACCCTAGCCGAACAAGACGTTGACCCATGGGGCAACGAAGGCCCTGTCCCCTTTACCATTCAGTCAATAATAGAAACCGGACTGTGATTTCCAGTCCAACCACTAATTTGTGAGTTTCTTAGGCAAACCAGACTATGCCCAACCCAACTCTCCACCAACACTTACCGAATCATAATGGGAATAGCCGAACTGAACCGCCAAACCGGTCTCAACCTAGGCTTAGCCGAAATATTGCATCAATACTCCATAGGATCCAAAGACGACGGCTGGTGCTATTATTTGAGAATACGCCGTGGCTGAGAGAAAATAATTAAGAATACACCGGACAAAGACTTAAATGATGATGATTTCTTTTGGGTGTCTGGGAACTTTGAGGACCATCAAGCCCGGATTCCTGGCCGAAGAATAAATTGGAAAAAAGGAGAACCCGGTATACATACTTCGGTTTCAATTCATCCTTTTCTTTTAATTCGATTTTCATTCTGAACCGGACTAACAGTTGTCTTTTTTTGCAGATAAGGCCCATCTTCTATCGAATTACGGCTACCCCAACCTAGGTATTCTGCGCGCCGCACTACGGGTTAAGCAAAGAAGTTGGGCTAAATTGCTAAACTTCGAACCGACATACCGATACAGCGGTCGCCGAAAAGCTAGAGTGATCGACTTCCTCCTCGAAGACGCCCCAGAACCGGACCCGACCTTGCCCTAGATCAACCTTGTGCCCCTCACAGCCGAACAAGAAATGGCTAAAAGAAACAGACTGAAGGCCCTGCTAACTGCAACGACCCCAGCCGAAGTGCAACCAACCGGCCAAACCACTGAGACCGTGGTGGCCCTTCCATCCCAACAGCCATCTTCCTCTCGCCGAAACAAGCGTGCCCGGACTAGCCAAACCGAGCCACGACTTGTTGATGAGGACGAGACCGTTCTGCCACCCAGCCCTCCTCCAAGCCCTCAGCAAAGCCTCCAACCGGAGCAGTCCGACCGAACTGCCTCCTCCTCCAAGTGGGCTCTTAATCTCATTTTCAACAACCGAGATATCACTCCTTCTGATTCGGTTGTCACAGAGAAGGACCACCTCATGGCTTTTAATCTGGCCAAAAGCGTGTGCCTTCCCAAGGACATGGAGTACCATTACAAGCAGCTCAACACCGAGCTGAAGTCAATCCGGTCTTCCACTAAGTCCATGATCCTGGTAAATTGCTTTTACCTTCTATGTAATTTTTTCCCACTTTCAGTCCGGCTAAAGTTACTTCTCCTTTGCAGGCCATCCAGAAAAACCAAGTTACACACAGGAGGGTCATGGAGCTTAGGAGGAATACAAGGGAGGCCATGGCTGAGGCTGAATCAAAAACGGCCGAACTAGAGGAGGCAAAAAAGCAGCTGGCCGAGCTTCGCGCGGAGAACGGTCGACTAACCGAAGTAGTTAACTCGGCCGAGGCTGAGAAGCAAAAGATCGCCATTGAGACAAAGGACAAGTACCTGCGTCACTTGGCAAAGATTGAGAAGACAAAAGACACCGAAATAAACGAACTGAAGGCCGGAATGAAGAAAGCCGAAAAAAGAGGCTTTAAGAAGGCTGAAGACGCCTACACCCTCCAATGCAACGCAGCAAAGGACTTATTCTTCAAATGTGGCTGGAGGAGTGCGGTGGAGTGGCTCGGTTGTACGCCTGACACCGATGTCTACAATGCTCCACCGTATTCTATTCCGGCCTCGCTTTCGCAATATGCTGCCGATCTCCAAAGGCAATTTCTTGAGGGGTCCGGTGATGATGAAGATGATGATAATGATGATGAAGAGGATGAGGAGCCAACTCTCACCCCGGTCGTCAATGAACAACAGTAAAATAATCAAATAGTTCGGTTGGAGCCAGTCATTGAAGACCTAACGGACGAGTTGCAACCAACTGAGACCGAGGTTCAAGCTGAGACCGAGGTTCAGGCTGAGACCGAGCTCCCAGCTCAAACCGTGCTCCCAACCGACACCGGACTCCGAACAGATGCTGATGTTGATTTTGATACCAAAATAGATGAACTCTTCCGCTGATTGTCTTTTTTCTTTCCTTCTTTTGAACTTGTAACCGGGCTGCGGCCCCTCAATTATACTTGCTTTTTACTTCCATGAAAAAATCTTCTTCAGTGTTCCAACTCTTATTCCGGTTTTGTGTATGCACTTGTAATGTACTCATTTGCTCAATTGTGATCCCGGTTTTAGCTATCTAACTTACTAGCCAACCACTCTTCAGCCGATATAGCTACTTCGGCTGGAGAGTATCCAGTGTTTGTTTAACCCAGCCAACCATTCTTCAGCCGATATAACTACTTCGGCTGAAGAGTACAAAGAGTTGGTTTAATCCAGCCAACCATTCTTCAGCCGATATAATTACTTCGGCTGAAGAGTATAAAGAGTTGGTTTAATCCAGCCAACCACTCTTCAGCCATACACTTACTTCGGCTGAAGAGTACAAAGAGTTGGTTTAATCCAGCCAACCACTCTTCAGCCATACCCATACTTCGGCTGAAGAGTACAAAGAGTTGGTTTAATCCAGCCAACCTCTAAGTTGGTTTTTCCAGCCAACTTAGAATAAAGTGTTTGGTTATATCGACCAAACGTCCTGCAGCCTGGATCCTGATCCTGGGCTTAGGAGGGGTGTTGGTTTAATTCCTGCAGCCTGGATCCTGATCCTGGGCTTAGGAAGGGTCATAGTTGGTTATTCCGGCCAACTATGTTTACAATGCTACTAACTTACTAAAGGTACTGTCTACTAAAAACAATTATACTGAAAAAGAATCGGCTTGTTTTATTGAGAAAGTAAAAAATTACACATACTTAAAAGAAAAAAAGCTAAAAATAAAACAACTTGAGATTGGCAGTGTTCCATGGCCTGGGAATTGCTTTGCCGTCCTCATCTTCTAAGTGGTATGCCCCTTTGCCTGCTAATCCGATCACTTTGTAAGGTCCTTCCCAGTTAGGTCCCAGTATGCCGTCACCTGGTACTAAAGTGTTTCCCATGACTTTGCGCAGTACCCAATCTCCGATCTTGAATTACCTTGGATGCACTGTTTTGTTATACTTTCTGGACAACTCTTGTTGGTAGGAGGCGATGTGAACCAATGCTCTGTCTCTTCTTTCTTCCGCAAGGTCCAGCTCCAATGCTATGGCTTCGCCATTTAAGTCTGGATCAAAGTTTTCGCTTCGAATTGTTGGGAGGCCAACTTCTAATGGGATGACTGCTTCCATGCCATAAGCTAAGGAGAATGGTGTTTCTCCTGTTGATCGTCGAGGCGTAGTGCGGTAAGCCCATAAAACATGGGGGAGCTCTTCTGCCCACTTGCCTTTTGCTCTCTCTAACCTTTTCTTCAATCCATCCAAGACTACTTTGTTTGATACCTCTGCCTGACCATTCGCTTGGGGATATGCTGGTGTAGAATTGTAGAACTCTATCTTGTACTCTTCACAGAAGCCTCTGAAAATTCTACCGTCGAACTGAGTGCCGTTGTCTGAGATCAGTGCCTTTGGTATGCCAAATCGAGTAATGATATTCTGCCAGACGAACTTCTTTACATCTTTCTCCTTGATTGACGCCAAAGCTTCTGCTTCCACCCACTTTGTGAAGTAGTCGGTTGCGGCAAGAAAGAACTTCCTGTTGCTTGGTGCTGTTGGAAGTGGGCCTACTATGTCCAATCCCCACATTGCGAAGGGCCATGGGCTAGTTAGAGGTAGAAGTTCTCTGGCAGGTTGGTATATTTGGTGTGCGAACTTTTGACACTTTTCGCACTTTTTAACATACTTCTCCGAATCCGCTTGCATGTATGGCCACCAATATCCTTGCGAGATCGCTCTGTATGCTAATGATCTTCCTCCTTGATGGCTGCCACAAACACCCTCATGTATTTCGAATAGGAATGCTTCCACTTTGCTAGGGTGAACACACTTTAAGTAAGGTCCTGAAAACGACTTCTTGTACAATGCCAAGGATGGAGAGAGCCAGAATCGCTGCGACTTTGCTCTTATTCTGTTGGCTTCTTTCTTTTCTTCCGGTAAGGTGCCATCTTTCAGGAACAATATAATGGGGTCCATCCAAGAAGGGCCTAACTCTGCACAACATACCTCTTCCGCTTCTGGGTCTTCAATGCTTGGTCTAGGCAGATAGTCGATTAGTAGTGGGTGAGGAATGGAGGTGTCTGCCATTGAGGCGAAGCCTGCTAGTTCGTCTGCTCTGCTGTTTTCCTCTCTGCCGATCTGTTCTATCCTCACCACTTCAAACTTCTTTATCTCTGTTCTGACCAATTCTTGGTACTTGGCCATTCTATCATCCTTTGCTCGTAGTCGCCAGATATTTGGTTTACCACCAACTGTGAGTCGCTGTAAACCATTAGCTCGGTGGCCTTCATGTAGAATGCTGACTTGAGGCCTGCCAGAAGTGCTTCATACTCCGCTTCGTTGTTGATGATGGGAAGCCAAGGTTGATCGCCTGCTCCACCACTAGGCCGTCTGGAGAGATGAGGACTATGCCAAGTCCTGCTCCATGCCGGTTGGATGCTCCATCCACGAAGAGCTTCCACATCTCTCCAACGAACAACTTCCAGCAGGTGGAGGGATCAGATGATGCCTTGGGATCTTCCTTGCTGGTGTCTTCTTCAGAGTCCATGCTCGTTGTCTGCCCCTTGCTTTCTGTTTGCACCAAGTCTTTATTTGTTGGCGAGTCCTGACTTGGTGTAGCATGGTTTCTTCTTCTTCCTTTCCTTACTCTGGTCTGCCTTGGGCCTGACTGATAACCATTACTAGGGGTTGCGTTATTCCGACGTCAACTTCCATCCCTAGTTCGGTTGTTTCAGTTAGGTCGACTGGGCAGATGTGATGACTTCCTGGTGTGAATTCTGCGACAAAATCTGCCAATGCTTGTGCTTTTATTGCGGTCCTAGGTTGGAACTTGATGTCGTATTGTCCCAACTCTACTGCCCACTTCAGAATTCGCCCAGAGAAGTTTGCTCTTTCAAATAAAGCCTTTAATGGGAAGGCTGTGAGAACAACTATGGTGTGGGCGTGAAAGTAGTGCGACAACTTTCTTGAGGCCATCATCAAGGCCAATGCCAGTTTCTCCAGTGGCAAGTACCTTGTTTCGGCCCAGTAATGTCTTGCTGACATAATAGATGGGCAGATGTTGGATTCCTTCTGCGGACCAACACTGCGCTAATTGCGTGCTGGAGACTGCAGGTACAAGAAGAGTTCTTCTCCAGGAATTGGGGTTACAAGTATGGTGGAGAAGACATGTATTCCTTCAGCTTTCCAGAGCTTGGTCGCATTCGTCGTCCCATTCAAACTTGGCTTTCAGAGCATGGAAGAATGGTCGTAGTCTGTCTGACGACCGGCTTATGAACCGATTGAGCGCAGCGGCCATGCCGGTGAGATGCTGTACTTCTTCACTGAGTTTGGTCTCTCCAGATCCTGAATTGCCTTGATCTGAGGGTCTGCTTCTATACCCGGTTGGTCACCAGGAAGCCAGGAATTTGCCAGATCCTACTCCGAACGCACACTTCGACGCGTTGAGGCGTAACTTATGCTTCTTCAGGATCTCAAACATCTCACCTAGGTCTTTGAGATGGTCATTCTCATCTTGCTTTTGACCACCATATCGTCGATGTAAGCCTCCATTGTCTTGCCTAACAATGGTTCAAACATCTTGTGACCATCCTTGGAATGTCGCCCCTGCGTTCTTTAGGCCAAAGGGCATGACCTTGTAGCAGTATAGTCCTCTTGGGTGGTGAAGGATGTGACCTCCTGGTCTGGTTCGTGCATGGCAATTTGGTGGTAGCCTCTGTATGCGTCCAGAAAACTAAGTCGGTTGTGCCCTGCCGTTAAGTCTACCAGTTGATCTATCCTTGGTAGAGGAAAGCTATCTTTTGGGCACGCCTTGTTGACCGTTTTGTAGTCGACGCAAACACGCCACTTGCCATTCTTCTTTGGCACTACGACGGTGTTGGAGATCCATCTTGGGTAGTGCACCTCTCTGATTGCCCCTGCCTCCAGCAGGTTTCCTACTTCTTCTGCCACTATTTCGGCGTGGTGGAGTGCCGATCTGCGGGTGCGCTGAATGATTGGTCTGGCAGAAGGGTGGACATTGAGTTGGTGACAGATGAAGTTGGGATCAATGCCTGGCATGTCGTATGGGGTCCAGGCGAACACTTCGATGTTGGAGGTCAAAAATTCCAAGACCTCCAATCTCTCAGTGCTGGACAACGACGAACCAAGCAAAAAGAACTTATCCGGGTTCTTTTCATCTATTCTGACCTCCACCAAGTCCTCCACTGCTTTCTGACTAGCCGCTTTGCCAACATCTGCGAATAGTTCATTACTCTCAGGTTCTTCCACCGAATGAACGTATCCTTTGGCAGCGCGGCTGCCGTTTACTGTGACAAAGCACTGCTTCGACATGATCTGATCTCCATATACTTCTTCTATTACTCCGGTGTCGTTGGGAAACCGCATCACTTGGTGGTAGGAGGACGCCACCGAGCGCATGGCATGCAGCCATGTTCTGCCCAAGATAATGTTGTAGGTGGAGGGGACCTTCAACACCCAGAACTCCACTTGTTTCGTCACACTCCCTGCTCTGACTGGGAGGATAATTTTGCCGACGGGCCATTCTGGCATGGAGTTGAATCCGATAAGGGGAGATACGGCAGGCGCCAAGTCTTTATCTTGCAACTTTAGTTGTTTGAAGGTTTCATAGTACATGATTTCACATGAACTACCTTGGTCAATCAGAATCCGCTTGACGTCAAAATCCTTGACTCGGAGAGTGACGACCAAGGCATCGTTGTGAGGGCAATAAATCCTTGCCAAGTCTTTATCCGAAAAAGACATGACATTTGTGGCCTCTGTCTTCCCCTTTTGACGACTGGTTGGGCACTTAGCACCTCTCTTAAGTGCTCAGCCTTTTTGATTCCTCTGAGCTCGCATACACGCTCAGGTTCAAAGACTCCATGTATTACGTTGATGACGCCTTGAGGTGGGGCGTCGATCGGCATTCCATTGGGCATATTTGGTCCTGGGGGGCTGGGTGCCCCTCCTTCTATGTATTTGTCCAGGTGGCCTGCTGCCACCAACTCTTCCAGTGCTGCCTCAATGGCGTGCAATTCTCAGTGCGGTGCCCCTTTTCTTTGTGGAAGGTGCACCTGATCTGTCATCGTAGTCCTTCTGTGCCTCGCCTAGCTTGGCTGGCCACTTGACGAAAGGCTCGTCTCGAATCTCGCTAAGTATGCGGTAGATCGGTTTCTTGAAGACCGTGGTTATGGCAGTGCGGACTCTCAACCATCTCTTGTCCTGGTCTTCTCCGCTTGTCTCTTTGCCACGTCCGTTTCTGTTCGGACGGTCTACCGCGTTGACCTTTGCTGAGGCCTTCTTTTCTGGTACTGCGGTCGCGCCAGATTTTGCTTTGGCACGTGCGCCATCCTCTTCCACCCTGATGTGCTGATGCACTCTCTCCATCAGGGCTTCCATGGTGAGGGGCGGTGTCATGGTGATAGAGTCCCTCAGTCTGTTCCCGACTGGAAGGCCTCTTTTGTATTGCGCAATGGCGAGATTGGTTGGGCAGTCCCCAATCTGGTTGAATGTCTCCCAGTAGCGACTGTTGTATGATCTTAGGGTCTCCTTGTCGCCCATGTCGATGGAGAGTAGCTGGTCGATCTCCACCGGAGTTTTAGTGTTTGTTCGGAACCTTGTCACGAACGCCTCCGCCAATTGCGCCCAGGAGGCTATGCTGCCTTCTGGAAGTTTCTCAAACCAAGTCAGGCCTAGGTCGCCAAGGCTTGAAGGGAATAGGATGCACATCAAGGCCTCATTCCGCCGGTATACAGCCATGACCTGGCGAAAGTGGCTCAAGTGTGAGTAGGGGTCCGTCTTCCCCTCATATGTTGTGAATTTGGGCTGTAGGAAGCCTGACGGTAGGGCGCGTTCTCTATTGCTGGGACGAATGGTGAGGTCTGCAGCCTCGCCAATGCCTTGTCCGTTGGTTCGTAGGCGGGGCGCGGTATTGGCATTCCAACCTCGACGCTTCCATGCGTCCGAGGAGCCAACCGCTGTAAGGCAGAAACTCTGTGTGGATCGCGCCCTGGCGTCCTCCTTCCATCGTGCCTTTTCTTCTAGCACGGTTCGTAGGTCGGACGATCTGGGCAACTCTGTCTGCCTAGACCTTGTTGGTGCGTATGCGAGGGCCAATATGTGCTTCCCTCAGTGTACGACCTCTCAGACCTCGTCCTCTCAGACCTGGAGTGACGAGTTCTGGAAGATCTGGATTGCGTGTCGCCTGTCCTGAGGCTTTCTCTCTTTGTGAGAGGGTGTGTAGTATTTGCTACGATTTCCGAGTGGCGAGGGGGCGTCTTGTTTGTGCGCCCCTCTCCTGTCGCCACTCTTTTCCTTCACCTGGCGCTTCAGAGATTCCATGTCCGCTGCCATCCGACGGATCAGTTCGTCTTGTTCCTGACGCGATCCTCCAAAGTTTGAGGATCAATTCTGCGTCTTTGTCTTTCTGGGCTTTGCGAACGAGAGTGATGGGGGCTGTTATTCCGCCTTCGTCCCCTTGCATCCCTCCTGGAATTTTGTCTTGTGGTTCCAGGTTCGCCATGGGAGTGACCAAGGGTAGGCCTTCGCGCCTTGCACCCCCTTCTGGAGTTAGTCCGTCAACGGCGGACTGTGGTAATTCTTCGTTGTTCGCCATTGATTTTTGGGAGAAAAGCTTGATCAAGAGGTTGTTCTTGTCTGATTTCCCACAGACGGCGCCAATTGTACGGGAAAGAAATACACCTTCTCGTATAATCCTGTTGATCAAGTCTGCGCTCCTCCGTACGGCGTCGCTTTGTCACCTGAAAACACAAACGTGAGCTAGTCGGCGGGTGTGTGCCGGAAACCTCTCCGATGCCTAAGTCAGTAAGCTTGACAAATAGACAAAAGCTCTGTGTATTCAGAAAAAAAGTTGTGTTACCTCTCCAAAGGTGATATGGTGAGCTTTTATAGGTTTCGTGTGGCACAATCCTAGTAGGACTCTTACTCCTCCATGTAGAGTCCTCCTAGGATTCATACTCCTGAGATAATGCTTCTCTCAACACCCCCCTCACTGCTGCTTAAACCAAGTGAGATGGTTTTACCACAGCCGAACTACCTTACGACCGAAGTAAGCAAGGCACATGTGATCTTCAACCAAACTATATTTAGTCCGGCTCTCCAATACGGCCGAAGTAACTGTTAGTTCGGCCCCTACCTTCCTTTCCCTTACCTCGGCTTTCCCATGCTAAGACCGAGCTATCCATAAGAGTGGAGCCGAACTTAATTACTGAAGACCGAATTCCCCACAACACATCCCTTAACCGAAGTAGAAATAAGCCTTATGTGGCCGAACTAATTACCACGGTTGTGACCGGTCTAACACCAAGGCTACTTCTTCAGACCGGAGTAATTTAGACGACCTTTTTACTCAACCCTTCGCAGTGCGGCCCAAACTGGCCCATCACTTCAACTTGGCCCAATTTATCCAGCTCGGCCCAATTTACTCTGCTCGGCCCAATTTTCATATAAATTACCCTCTCAGAAGGGATGAAAAATAAGAGAGATTAAAGAATAGAGAGACGTATGATGAGAGAAAAGAAAGGAAAGGGTTTTGGGAGAAAAATAGAGCATAAGTGCCGAGCGATGTGAGAAACATATATAAGACAGGGTGGAAAATAATTCCTAGAGTAGTAGCGGACTCCCTGCAAACCTAGTGGTCTTTCGCCGATGAAAAGCATTTAAACCCATCAGGGTCTCAGCTAAGGCCAAACCGATGCAGCTCTTACCCTCTTTCAAGCATTGGGCCACCTCAATCAACTTGATGTTAGCACCGCCGCAACTAGGGACAAGAAGGTGGTGTGCAAGCATACATAAACAGAGGGCGTGTTGCTGAAAGCCTCACTAAAAGAGGTCGCCTCGGTCTCCAATGTCAGAAAATCGATGAACTAGGCCGGGTATGTCTAGCTTTCTGTCATGAGCCAAGGATTGAGCTTCGTGCAAAGTAAGCCTATACATCCGTCCCAAGGCTAGGGCATGGCAAAAACAAAATTGTTGAAAACTGCCAAGCTCTTCTGGCAAGAAAGTCGCAAGAACAGCCTCTCGCTGCCTACCAACGTTTGCAAGTTCAGTCACCAATCTAAGTCGATCAAAATTTATATTTGCCCCACTGGTTATTGCCACAATGTTTTCTCCCTCAAGGCCATAATACTTGCAATGTGCTTAAGCTCCAGCAAGGGCAAGAGCACCTGCTGGTTCTAGAATGCTCATTTTCTCCTCAAACATGTCCTGCAACATGAACACAAAAATATAATAAGCCCTAAGATGTTAAAACTTCGATGTGCAAACCCGCAGTCTTAGCCATTAGTTCTTCAACTAAAGTATGCAATAGTGGTCATACTGTTGTTCAGCACTTCTTATAACAGATCAGTGCCAAATAGAAAAATAGAACTTCATTCAACAATTTAATGAGAAGTTAATTATTCATAATTAAATAGTTCGTTATAATATAGATGTTTAGTGTTATATTTTTGTGTGTACGTACCATTTTTTAATTATATTATTAAATTCACATAAAAATTGAAAGGAAATTGTGAATAATTTGTCTAAATTAGAGATTAGTGAAGAAAGATTTTAAAAAATAGAAGTTTATAGTCTTTCAAACTTTTGTTTTGAATTTTTTGATTTTCATATTTTTTGTCTTTGACACTTTTTTCTTAATAACCCTTTTATTTTCTGTTTAGATTCACCTAATTTAATACTTTTTTATTTTTTAATTTACTTTTAAATTTAGATTCATTTAATCTAATTTTTTCCGTCCACATTTTGTGTATATTTAAAAATTTTAAGAACTTTTAACCTATTAAGGTGTAAAAATGTGAGAAAAATAAATGCATTTGAAAAAATGATCAAAAAAAAAAAAATTGTTACGAAAAACTTTCCAAAACCCTTATCTTATTTATTTTTTGGGTGGTAATTTAGAGACTTCCTCAATTATTATTTGGAAAATGTGTGAAACCCCTTTTTTAAGGAATGGAGGGGATTAAGTAAAATTGTATTTGTTTTGATGATAGTTGTTAGTGTAGAAATTGTTAAATTATTTTTATATAAAATAATAAAAAAAATAAAAAAATATAAAAAATTAAACATTAATATTTTTAAAAAAATTCTCAATATATAAAAAATAAAAAAATAAAAAAATTTCTAATCCTCTCACTATTTTTCTAATACCATCTCTACCTCCTCCTTACCAATCCCCCTTCTAAGGCCTTTACTAATACCAAGGGACTAGGAGTCCCCTCCCTATCTCTCAAAACAAACACCCCATATAGTAGTCCCACCTCACTATCAAACCCAATCCCCTCCCTATAACCCCAAACAAACGGGCCCTAAAGTGTTCTACATTACTCATATATACCTGCTAAGTAACCCCGCCCCCACCCCCGCCCCGGCCCCGCCCCGCCCCGCCCCGCCATGCCAAGCCAAATAATTCTGCAATCAAATTTGACCTTTATGTTTGATAAAAAAAAAAAAAAAAAAATCGACCTTTATGTTATGCTATATATACTCACACACACAGAATAATTTCTCAAGTAAACCTAATTGACCCCAAACATCTGATTTCATTCATCATCGTCGCGCCGCTGCTCTTCTCCATTCTTGTTCCGATCAGCGCTGCCATAGCGTTTCTGTCACCGCCGGTTGCCGTTCCGCCGCTGCTCTCCGTTCACCGCCGCTGCTTTCCGTCGCCGTTGTCGGCACGTGGCTCTTTGCTCTCTCTCTCTCTCTCTATATATATATACGAACTACTGTGTATGCTATCTAATGTGCACCCCTCCACACACAATCAAAACTTTAAAACCCTATTTGATCAAACAAACCCATCCTCCTCCGATCATTCGTTCCTCTCACACACACTAGAACGGCCGCCTCTCTCTCTCTCTCTCTCTCTCTCTCTAACTCGTTTCTTCGATCTACCGCTGTCTGTCACCAAGGTACTCTCTCTCAGATATCCCTTCTCCCTCACGAAAAAAACCCAAGACTGTGTAACAGTGTGTCCCTAGCCTGCATGTGACAAGTGCTGCTGAGTGAGCACGTTGCACGTGAGGGAGGGTGTGTAGTGAAGTTTTATATTGCTTGGATACAAAAATAAGGTAAATTATACAAGCATGAGGGTACTTTCGCCTCAATAGCTAGCTTTTAAGATTGAGTTCTACCCAAGCCCTTGTAACAATGTTGTCGTGTTTTCATCTTCTTTGTGTTTGACATCATTTCCTCTCTCAACTTCAAAATAACCAAAACTTCATTTTGTATTGAAAAATGGTGGTAAACTAAAGGGGAAAAAAATTCAAACATACGTAAAATACTTAAAATAAGAAAAATAAATATTGGATGTTAGAGATATCTGGTATATTGGGCTATTGCCCGCACCAAATGAGATAACTTAGTTGGTTTAGGATTTGTGATGATCTGGAACATTAGTTCTAGTATGTCACAAACTTTTATAAACTTAACGAAAAAAATTGAATGATTAAAAAATTCAAATAATGGCCACAGAGAAAAATAAAATGGGCGATTTGTTATGAAATTAGAAATCTCAGAGTGTGGAATGTAATTTTTCAAACCACATGAGACAATTTGTATTTTTATCAAATTTCAGGGGGTGTATTTGTAATTTACCTTTTATTAAATTAAATCTTAATTTTTTCCCTCACCTTCCTTAATGGTTGAATTTTTATTTTATTTTTTGTTTACAAAAGGTCAAAATCTTTTTTATGTGCAATCTAAAAGTACTCGTATTCTATTTTTTAAAGTAGATAAAATCACATTTTTGCTTGAATTTGTACATAGTGATATATGTGACATGCATAGTACCCTCATTTGAGGTGATAAGAAATATTTTGTAATATTCATTGATGATTTTTCTAAGTATTGTCATATCTATCTTTTGCATTCAAAAGATGAAGTGCTTGATAAATTCAAGATTTTTAAGACAGAAGTAGAAAATCAGTGTAATGTCAAAATAAAGAGACTTGCGTTTATACAATTTTTTAAGACACATTTTTTTCGTAAAAAGTCAAAAAGTTAATCCAAATATTCATATTTTTTTCCTCAACTTTTTAGTCCAAAAAGACAAAAACTACACTTATTTAGGACACCCCAAACAACCCCTTATTATCTAATAAGTTCTATGATAATTAATAACATTTTTTATCATACACTATTAAAAAGCATCGCTAATTGTTAATTTTCAGTAACAGTTTAAAAATTGTCATAAAAAATGTCGCTAATTATAAGTCTTAGTGACCGTTTAAAAAAATTATCACGAAAAAATGTCACAAATTTTTAACTTTCAGCAACAGTTTGAAAAATTCGTCATAAAAAAACGTCACTAATTATAAATTTTAGTGATAATTTATAAAAATCATGATAAAAAAATCATGTGCCGCAGAGCAACTCCACAACCCTTGTGTGTATCCTTTGGAATATTTGGCTTGACAGAGTTGAGGGTTCATCAATGCGCTCATACCCCTAGCTTGAGAGACTCTGAACCTTGACTAGTCTTAGAGGCAGACCTCCAACTGAAGACATTCTCCCAGTGAAGACAGAGACATGTGGTGCCCTCCTTTTCCCCTCTGTACTTGAGAGTTGAGATGTGTGCACAAATATCTCTACAACCCCTGAAATTTTAGCGCCACTATCGGTATTTTTTTTTATTCAGATGAATTATTGATAAAAATAAAATTGAGTATTATGTGAATTAAAATTTTATGAGCGTTAAATAGAATTACATCAAAATTATAAAATTCATTATATTTTCTCAAGAAGTGAATGTAATTTACCCAAACATTATGATCCAGATGAAATGAATAAAGAGTTGACTTTTTTTATTTTTATTTTTAAAATCATATTGAGGATGGTGGGCATGGGCTAGTTGGGCCAAGTACCAAGCACAATATGTACAGACTGGCCGCCCTAATCTTGTGGGCCTTAGATACTATTCCAAGGTTAGGGCTCAACCTATCCCAAGATTCATTTCATTTAGTTCGGGCTCAACCTATATAGAGCTACTTCCACCAAAAATTTTAAATAAGGAGTCATGTGTTTTTCATGTTTGCATTTTAATTAGAGAGGATTTGAGGGGTAGGACGAAATCACCATTGAGTTTGGATAATTTAAATTATTTATTTATAAAAAAATTTAATATATATTATTTATAGAAAAAATTAAGTTAATATGATAATTGTAACTTATTTTATTTTATTTTATAGTAATAATTTATTTTCAAAAATATATTTGTAGTAAAAAAATTTGCCGGATCCGGAGTCTCATCTATATTTCACATTACACTCGTGAGACTAGATCAAAAAAATCGAGAGTCTGAACTGTTTAGCACGCGTGGGTACCCCTCGAGTGATGTTACACAAGTGTCAAGTACTTATACAAATATGTTTATAAGGGTCCTGATTGTGTCACATTAGAAGGTTGTCAAGGCCTTAATTATGATGAAGTACAATAGTTTATACATGGAAGATGGGTTTGTGCTCTAGAAGCATTGTGAAGAATGTTCAAATTTCCAATTACCAGAGTGACTCCTACCGTGGAATATCTCCAAATACACTTACCAAATAAGCAACAAGTGAGGTTTTATACATTGCAAGACATTACAAATGTTTTAGGAGATGAGTACTATTCTAGAACAATGTTTACCCAATTCTTTCAATTAAATATTGATAATGAAAGTGCAAATCGATACTTATATCGGGAGATCCCTCAACACTATTGATGGTGCAACAGAGAAAAGATTTGACAATAGAGATTGACCCGTCAAAGAGTAATTGGTAGAATTTACACAATGAATTGACAATATGATCTGTTGAAAATGATTTAGTTGATAAGTTAGATTAGATTATGCAAGCTTGATTAAAAATTTTGTAGTTAAAATTTGAGAATGGTGATGTTCAAATGATATTTTGTTACAATTTATTTATTTTTTACATCTAGAAACCCCAGAAAATTTCCTCTCCCTCACAAAACCGCCAAGAAGCACAAACACTTCTAAGGAGGTGGAGTGTCATGTTGAACACTAATACAACATGACACTTGTCAGACACTTTCCAACACCTTTCGGATATATGTCCAAGATTGTATTGTAATTTATAAAAAAATTCTAGGCTCGAACACGCTTTAGCATGTATTATAGTTTTGTTTTTTTTGTTTTTTTCTCTTTCCTTCATTTCTACCACTTTCATCTTATGAAGCAAGGATACTTAAATAGGTAGACGTATTCGTATCATATCCGCATGGGATACGGCTCACTGGATCGCCCAGCTTGCGGTAAACACCTAATATACCGGGGAATACGGAGCCGAAGTGGAAAATAGGTGTTGGAGATTCGTGAGCCACGTAAGACTACTCGTATATGGCTCGGTACCTACGCGACCCCCGAAATGGCAGCTGCAGCCTATGATGTGGCAGCGTTGGCTCTTAAAGGAAGTGATGCCGTCCTTAACTTTCCCAATCACGTTCATTCAGTGATGGCCTGCCAGCCACCATTGAGGGGTTGCCAGCCACTGATGACAAGTTCCTCCCTATTACAATAGAGGACAAACAGAGCAAGAAGTGTTGTTTGCACATTTTACCCCTCTTCATCAGCAAACAGGTCATAGGAGGGACAAGATTGAACTCACAAACCATCAACCAAGCAATTTCATTGCATGATGACTTATGAGCCAAGTCAGGGGTGTCAATTCTGAATTGGTTTTGTTTTCTTTTTGGGCAAAAGAATTCAAATGGTAAACGAGTGAAAATATCCAAATCAAGAGATGAAAATGGCGGCTCAAAATCTGAAGTGAAAGCAAATTTTGGGCCGGAGAGCGAACCTGCTGAGCAAAGCACAAAACCTTTTGAGCCTCCTAAGGTTAGGGTTAAGAAATTAGTGTTTTGGTGGAGAAGATAAGAACACTTTAGTAATTTTATTTTAGGACAAAATTGTAATAAAAAAATAAATCATTAAGTGCATCAATTTTGAACTCTACACCAAACCAACCATCCTAAAAATTGTATTCTAACTCAACCCAAAAATTTAAGGCCCAAGTCTATAGATTTTGACTAGTCAATGGGCTTAGCCCATGTGATATTTCTAAAGCCAAAACCCTACTAATAGTTTTACAAATATGGACTTATGGGTTTCGGGCTAGGCCTAGTCTACTGGGCCTTAACTTGGGCTTTAAAAAAATTATAACTCAATTTTTTGAAGTGCATTACTTTAATCAACATTGAATATTGAATTACACTTTTCTGAAGCACCCAAAAAAAAAAAAAAAAAAAAAAACTTGAATATTAAATATTGAATTATAAAAAAAAAAACATAACTTTATTTATTGAAATACATAATTACATTCATTATGACTGTATTATTAAATTATATTCATCATTAATCTCTTCAAACTATAGTGTTATTAGTTTCATATATTGTTGAACTTTGTGCGATAGGAGTGAAATAGTCTTATGACAAGTAACTTAGACTTATCATATGGTAGAGTTGAATTATACTTGCATATGATAGAGTTGAACTAAGTTGGCGATGTTTTCGATTGAAATATGACGAGTAACTTAGACTTATCATATGGGAGAGTTGAATTATACTTGCATATGATAGAGTTGAACTAAGTTGGCTATGTTTCCAATTAAAACATGACGAGTAACTTAGACTTATCATATGGTAGAATTGAATTATACTTGCATATGATAGAGTTGAACTAAGTTGGCGATGTTTCCGATTGAAACATGATGAATAACTTAGACTTGTTATATGGCAGAGTTGAATTATACTTGCATATGATAGAGTTGAACTAAGTTGGCGATGTTTCTAAATGAAACATGACGAGTAACTTAGACTTATTATATGACAGAAGCGAGGACTCCCGTTGCCAGAAATCGAAGACTTTGGCAAACTGGTGATGGGTGCCGATAACTGAGGACGTCCAATTGATCCACTCCACTTGAGAATCATAAAGGCCTTCTCGTATGAAGATAGTATCCTCTATAGTAAAATTTCTCGACTTTCGGCAGAGGAAGTTGAATGCAAGTGAGCTCTTATGAGAGAAGTTAAAATTTCTCGACCTTTTCTCAATGTGAAAAGGTCCAATTTCCTTAGCCATTCCATAAGCGATTGACGAACAGCTAGGCCCTGAAGAAACAATTTTTGGGTCAGCAAAACTATTTTATAATATTAGCTAATGATATTAACCATAGTCAGAAACCAAAAAACTATCAACCATAAATGTCAACAGGAATGAAAAGAAAAGAAATACTACAATTTAGAAAATTTTCATTAAATAAACTCACCCATTTGATCAATTAAGAGATGAGAATTAAACACAACTAAGTTATGGATATGCATACTCTACATCCAACATATAAGCATAAGAAGAGTGGTGCCCTGAGTAGTCGTCCGAATAAATAAGGTAGAGTCATAAGAGCTGGAGGTGAAACCAAAGTCATGAATAGTGGCATTGAACTTGGCAAACCAAGCATGTGGAGCCTGCTTAAGGCCATATAAGGCACGCTGTAGTTTGCAGACTTTATGGGTCGGAACAAGAGATCTAGGAGGGGGTTGCATATAAACTTCCTCAAGAAGATCCCCATTGAGGAAAGCATTTTTCATATCTATCTGAAAAAGGCCCTAATGACGAGCAGCAGCAACAGCAATCAAACTATGGATAGAAGTGAGGCGAGCAATAGGAGCAACAAATTGTTCAAATTGAGGTCAGTTACATAATGTCATTTATTGTCTTCCTCACCATAAGTACTACTTTATTCTGTGTAGATATTTGTGGTTATGCATTTATAAATTTTGCTTCACATTTCACTGATGTAATTGGATTTTTGTTTTGATTTAGCTTCCAATCGGTAGCTCATTCTATGGAACCAGAGAAGTTAGTGGACAGCTTGAACGGACGGGGAAGAGAGTAAGTTGAATTGGTTTGTGATCACTGAAAACTTTGTTCTTGTTCTTCATGTATTGAGCAATTATCTTATATAAACAAGTTTTTACATGGAACACGGATGCCTGGGGTTATGGGCCTGGTACTACATCCTTGTACCAATCGCATCCTTGGGTGCTAGCTGTTCTTCCAAGTGGAGAGGCACTAGGGGTTCTTGCTGATACAACGCGATGATGTGAGGTACTTGTGATTTTTTATTTATTTATGTCATTTTGTCATGTATATGACTATCAAATGGATAGCTGCGTTAATGGCCTATTTACTCAATGGTGCAAACCTTTGATACTTCTCACACTTCCTAATATAGGCCTTAGCATCCTTCTGTATGTAGGGCCACTAATACCCTTGAGTTATGGCCCTATGAGCAAATGATCTGCCCTCAGCATGGCTTCCGCAGACTCTCTCTTGAATCTCATACAGGCAGTCCTCAGCTTGGGAGGGATGTACATATCTTAATAAAAACGCAAGTCATGAAACCATCTTGTTTCACTAACAAAACTTTTGCCAACATATAATTTTGTCGTTGCTAAATATTTAACCCTTTGCCCACGATAACTTATTGTCGCCAAAAGTAAACAAACTAATAGCAACGCTTATTGTGTTGCCAAAAAATAACCCTTGTCGCTAAAAGTTTTGAAATTTTGGCGCCAACTAATAATTTTGGCACTAGGTGAATGTTATGTTTTTTTAGCGATGGTAGTAAATTGCGTTGTTAAAGGTCTACTTTTACCGACGAAATTGATCACTGTGTCGCCAAAAAACTTCAGTTTGTCAATGGTGACTGTCTTGGTCAGCATGTCTGCTGGATACTGCCTTGGATCTTCTCAAGAGATAAGACTCCATCATCTACAAGTAAACGAATGAAATGGTATCGCAGCTGAATGTGTTTCGTCCTAGAATGAAAAGTCGAATTCTTTGCAAGATGAATAGCACTCTGACTGTCACTGTGCAAAATACTCATCTCTTGCGTCTTACCCAACTCTACTAGGAAATTCTGTAACCAAGTCATCTCCTTCCCAACTTCAGTAATAGCAACATACTCAGTCTCTGTTGTAGAAAGGGCCACAATCTTTTGTAACTGTGAAATCCAACTCATTGTTGTACCACCCAATGTGTAAACATAATCAGTAGTACTCTTTCTGTTATCCATATCATCGGCCAAGTCCGCATCAACATAACCATGTAACCCGATGCCAGTTTGTCTGAAACAAAGTACCATGTCTGTAGTACCACTCAAGTATCTAAGGATCCACTTCACTGCTTCCCAATGCTGCTTGCCTAGATTGCTTATGTACCTACTAACCACTCCCACTGCATGTGCAATGTCTGGTCTAGTACAAACCATAGCATACATTATGCTACTGATCGCTGAAGCATATGGAACACATTTCATGTAAGCCTGCTCTTCTTCCGTTTTCGGAGACTGCTCTTTGGTAAGTTTGAAGTGGCTAGCCAATGGAGTGCTCATTGGTTTTGCACCATCCATGCTAAACCTCTTGAGAACTTTCTTGACATACTCAGCCTGTGACAACTTCAAAGTACCATTTGCTTTGTCCCTGTGAATCCTCATACCAAGGATTTTGTTAGCAACTCCAAGATCCTTCATCTCAAATTGGTTGGACAAAAGTTTCTTCAATCTTTTTATCTCTTCAATGCTAGATCCTGTGATAAGCATATCATCAACATATAAGAGCAAAATAATATAACTTTTGTCAAACCTCTTGAAATAACAGCAATGATCTACTTGACATCTTGTAAAACCGCTGCTACACATAAACCCATCAAACTTCTTGTACCACTGCCTGGGGGCTTGTTTCAAAAACATATTTACGTGTATGTGAGTTACATTCTACTACATTCCAATACTTTTAACGAACCAGCAACATTGTCACATTCAATTGGAAAAATTAGAAAACTAACAAGTTTTACGAAACATAATGTGACACACAGAATACATAACAAACATTGTAGATAATGAAACACTGCCAATGGATGGCCATACCAGATTTTGTAACTTCAATGTATGGCCAATAGATACGTGATTACCATTACCACCTCAATGTAACTTCAATGGAGGGTAATGAAACACTGCCAATGGATGGCCATACCAGATTTTGTGAAATCCATATCATATAAGATGACATTGAAAACAATATGGAAACATATCCAAACCTTAATAGGGTGAATAACTTACAATATGGAAACATATATATATATATATATATATATATAACGGACCCAATATATCTTCCATAGTGATTACTTTGAGTCTTGGAGACTTTAATTCCTTTAAAGGTGTAATTCCTTTGGTGTTTGTCGTGCCTGAACGACATCTGATGGTCTGGTATAGCCACCTAATTGTGTTTGTAGTGAGTTCCTAGGAGACCAACTTAGACGGTGGAAACTATAGTTCGAAAACGCGCCTGGCCGCACGTGTGGCACCCTCTTCCGCACGTGCGGAGCTGCCTCCCGTACTTGCGGCTATCACCCTCGCACGTGCGGCTCCTCCCGCACCCCATCTTCCACACCTGCTTTTATTGTAGTAATCCACACAACTCTGCCCTGTTTCCTGCACATACGGCCTCACCACCCGCACGTGCGGTTCTTCTCCCGTACGTGCGGCCCTGGCCCTCCAGCCTGGAAAAACTCCGACTCCATTCCAGACACTCCGGACTTGACCTCGCGCTCTCCGAAACGAGAGAAAACTCAGAATTGAAACAAACAAGATGAAAATTTTTGAGGAGACAATTTCAAAAACAACGAACTCCAACCGAATACAGGACCACGCTTCAAAACCCGACACTTGAACGAAAGCAAATCGGAGGTGACCTCTCCAAGGATAAGGAAAACCCTGAAGAGGAGATCAACATCTCGGCGAACCCTTCTTCTTAGCCACACCTAACCAATGATCCCTAGTCATCCCAAAGGGTCAAGGGTAGTCCCAGAGGACTCCCTGCTGCAGAAAAGTCAGGGGTAGTTCAAGAGAACGCCCTGCCGCAAATATTGCCAAGTCTCAGGGACCCTCTAGATCGTGCCACCTCGACCAGGGGAAAGGCTAGTTTAACCGAAGAATGAATTTATCTCCACTCACCGTCCTTGGGATCAGGTCCTTTGTTCGGACTCCATTACGTCTATGGTTCTGGTGCGTAGATCTTAGAAAGCTCCGATATGATATGATATGCTATGTTACATGGACTCGGTTACGAGTATAGGTGCGGGTACATGTCCAAGAGTAAGACTATCCTAAACTAGAATTTCAAGTGAAAAGGAAAGACAAAGTCACAATGAACTGCCATGGTTGGGGCACCACTAGCTACAAAAGATTCGTCCCATTTACTTCGGCCTCGAGTGCAATAAATGAGGGTTGAGGGACATGATGTGATGGATATTGTGGAGTTGTGTTAAAAACCAATGTTCTTAGAGGAAATTTTTAAGATTACTTTGTGAGGATATTATAATTCTAAATTAGGTGTTTTAAGATAATTAGTATGGTGGTAATTTGAGTATTTCTATGGAATTTATGCATGACCCATCGAGAGTGATTGATGTTAACATTTACAATTACTTTTATGTATGAGTTAGAAATTGCGAAGATGGAAGGTATAGGAGAGTGTTTTGGGTTAAATTTGGGGTGTGTCGTGATGGGGAAGACTGTAACAACCCCGACCTATGATTAGCCTATAATCCATGATTAAATATGCCTAATAAGTAATTAAGATGGAATTCTGAATTAATTGTATGTGTGTTACATTATTTGTGTTTATATCTGTCCTTGGAAGGAATATCTATTTGTATTTCTAAATTGATACGTGAATTGAAAGCCTTATCGGCATCTGATTGTGAAATTGACTTGGTTTCTGTGTTATTTAGAATTTTTAGAATTTTATGGTAGATTTAATTAAAAACTGAACATTTGTTGTTGTTGTTGTTGTTATTTATTTATTTAATGTTTTTTAAACCCGGATATAATTGGATACTTGGGAGACACATCAAACACATTACAAATTTTAATAAAATAGCTTGGGATCCAATAATTAAAAATAAATAAATGTAGATTTATACATAATAATCTCTCTTGCTTTAAGCTTTAAAAATTATTGTTATGTTGTATTATTTATTTATTTATTATCATTCAATGAATTATTAATATATGATATATAATAAAGGTATAAAATTATATATTTTCCGTTTCCCCAACTGCTTGTATCCATTTCGTGTTATGTGTTCATGCTTCTTCGATGTTAACAATTACTGTCTATGTGTACATGTTATTTAAGAAATAGAAGACATACACACACGCAAACACACTTATTACAACACTTACCCTCATGCAAGATGGTGCGAATTAAAGTCCGAAAGTCTAAATTAAACTAACTATTACAAAACCTAATGAATGAACTGAAGGTTAACTAACTAATCACCTAAGTTCTAAGCTATTACAACAAGTATAAGAAATGAGGAACAATTACAAGTAAGCATCACTAATAATTACAACAAATGAGGACTAATTAATTACAATAAGGAACTAATTAACAATTATAACAATTAGACAATTACAATGAATTATGATAATAATCAAGAATGATATAAGGATGCATCCACAGTGCCCAGAAGCACCTCTGTCTACCTCAGCCAACTCTGTTTTACCTTCAGCCATTGCCTCTGTTTTTTTAAAAAATGCACTGTTGGCCACACACTGAAGGCTAGCCGTTCCTCACTGATGGCCAGTCGGGCCAATAGAGGGTCGGTCGTGTCTCAATTTTGGACAAAAACCTGTTTTTGTGCTCTGAGGTGAAAATAGTACTGACAGAGTTGGGGTTGTGGTTGTGGCAACGGTAATGGTATGATAAACGGTGGTAGTAGATGGTGGTAGTGGCAATAGTAGTATAATGGTAGTGGTAGTAGATAGGTAGTAAGGAGCAGTAAGGTAGAAACTGAGGTGGTTGTGGTGCCGGTTATAGTATGGTGTCGATAGCGAATGGTAGTAGCATGGTGGTGGTGATTCTGGTAAAATGATGGTAGTCGTGATGGTGGTGGCAGTAGAGAAGAGGGCCAGATAAACTCTATCAGAAGAATTCTTATCCATCACGGTTTCCTTCTTATCTTAGAAGAGTAATTATATTAAAATTTTTATAGAGATGAAGTACTCGACGATCCGTACATATTGAACAGTTCAGATTATCGATACAGACTCTGTAATAAACCCACGAGGCCTAACAATATGAACTGGACACAAATCACACCCTTTGTTTTGTTTAATATGAGAACTTTGGGTTGTTTTCTAACTTCACATAGAAGATGCGGTGCATCACCTTTGGATTTTTTATTGCCCGGCATTGTTATATTTGTTCTCATGAGTAGATGAGATGTTGTGTATATATATGGTTGCCTCGTTCTCCTGAGTAGATGAGTGCTTTGATTTACGCGCATACGTATATGCTAACCATCCAGGGAGTGTGAGTCAAACTTAGGACGATATCCTTGTGCAAGTTTGGCTTCGGAGTGGTGTGGTGATGGATGTGAGAGTGGCGGTGGTAGTATGGTGATATTGATAACACTTTAGTTTGAAAAATGTTTTCCACCTTTTAAAAGTCAAAAATATTTTTTGTCCGTATAAATTTGTTTTATGTTGACTATAGAAAATATTTTCTGATAATTTTTGTTTTTCATTATACTAAACACTTAAAAATATAGAGAATATTTAAAAAAAAAAAAAAACATATTTTCTTACTTAAATACAATATAAAAATATGTTTAAATAAAATCATTATCTTCATAAAGTCATTATTTTAAAAATAATGGGATGAGGGAGAAACACTATGCTTGGTTAGAGTTTTCCAAAAACTCTTTTCAAAAAATTCTATTTCTTTGTTTTTCGTGTTTTTTTGTTTTTACTGAATTTTTTTAATATTTTAAGCAATTTTTTTTACTTTTTAGACGCACCTAACATAAATACACCTAAAAAGTAAAAAATTTGTAAAAAAGATCTTTTAAAAATTCACTAAATACCAAAAATACAAAAAAAAAAAAAATACAAGAATTTCAAAGGAGTTGCTGATCTTGAAACAATGTCTTCATAATTAGAGGGCAACAACCTCTCCCAAACAATGTCAGAATTTGCTGCAGAACGAAACGAAGATGATACTGACAAAGACCTGCATGCATCTAGAGGTGAGATGTTGGAGAGAATTGTGGATACACAGTCTTCTAGCAACATGGTTGAGTACAACCCTGAAATTGTTTCGATTTTTTGTTTATGTTTTTGTTTTTGTTTTAAAAAATGTAGGAAATAAGTAGGCAGTGTGAAATAGAGTTTGAAAACAAAAATCAAATGATATCAGAAGACTCATTCTTGTACTCATTTTGTGTTCCAAACATTTTATGGGAAATTACAATTAAGTGAATAAAGTCAAAATAAATTTCAAATTAATGGCATATCTTATCAACTTTAATAATTGAAATTATAAATTTTTCCATGACTTTACAAATTTTTTTTTTTGGTCATACAAGTAATTCACAACAACATTTTAATGTAGGTCTAAAGTTTGACTTATCTAGAATGAACACATTATTGTGAGACTTTAGTGTTTTTTTGAGCAAAATGGATGGGAAATAGTTCCCACGTGAAGAAAGACTTCTCATTGAAGCATATTGTCTTATTTTCATTTTTAAATTTTACTATGTATTGGATACCCTTTTAAATTTGAAACTAAGATTTCTTCTCCTCCCTAGATCCACTTCCCCCTTTATTACCCAAACCCAGGTCCATGTTTTTGAACTCATATCATGAAATCTCAGATTTGAAATAAAAAGTTATGATTTTAGCATTCATGTTCTTTAGGTGGAGCTCTCTTCGAACATCATTACTTACTTTTATTTAATTTAATTTTAAATTTGAATAAAAATTTGATTTAATATGAATTACTTCCAATCCTTTCATCCAATTTTCATTAAAAATCTTTATACCAATTTTCTCTTATTTCAAAATTTCTTTTTAATTAAACTTGATGAAAAAAAATAAGCTATAATGCTTTGCTTTTCAAAAATTTCATCAAATAAATTTGATGAAAAAGTGTTTATCTTAATTTGATAAACAATTAATAAAAAGATTGATGATTTTTACTTTTTCATTAAATTTAAATTTAAAACAAAGAGGTTAAGAATTTAGTTTTAGGAGTATGTTTCAATATTTAAATTGACAATTGTTAACACATGCCATTTAGATACTTTTAATATTAAAATTAGATATTTTTAATATTAAAATGTGTGTAAAAATATATTGAAAACGATAATTTTTTTATAAAATAAATGAATCTATAATGAAATTATTAAAAAATATATTGGATTTTATATTTTTTGTGTTCTTTTTCTTGTGTCGTAGACATTTATTTGTAAGGTCTCATTTAGGAAGTTTGTTTGGGCTAATTTAGTCTATTAAAAGATAAAATATGTTAAAAAGGCAATAAGATAAAATGTCGTATTTAAACCATAATTATTTCACTTTTTCTCTTACAAAATTATAAAAAAAAAAACAAAAGTTCTTTCTAAACGGAATTTTTTGGGCTAAGTTAAAACAGTCAAAAAGTCAAAAAATTAGGCTAATTTTTTTCCCCCCAGATAAAGGCTAAGAGTTTTAATTTTTTAACAAGTCTAATAACATAAAAAAGGTAAATTACAAATACACCCTCCGAGATTTAATTAAAATACGACCATTAAACTAGAGAAAAGGGAGAGTCTCCAAATATTAACTCTCCACCAAGTCCATGGACTTTCAATTAATCTCTATTCATGAACAAGACAAAAGGTCACCAAAAAACAATGAATCTCCATTCACCAAACAAAATAAGATTCATGAACAAAACCAAAAAGTCAATAAATAAATATTAAAATGGTCCAACAATCCCTCATTCATTTTAATATCAACAAGGACAAGAGAGATTACCAACCAAAGATAGACAGTATGCATCATGAAGGTGTGCTCTGCATTGAACCTTTATTAGTGAAATAGCAACCTCTACTCCAGAGTCATTCTCATCACGACCACCAAGTGATAGGGGCTCCAGTTTAGGACACCATCTTATCAGCAATTCTCTGAGATTATTGGCTTCAAGTAAAGATTTTATCCCTTCCTCTGCAAAAAGTGACTTCAAATTTATGCACACCTCGATCCAAAGTTGTTTTAGTGTGGATGGTAGCCCACCTCTTGACAATAAATATGTGAGTGATTCATAGTTAGAAACCCACAACACTTGCAGATTATTGAGTGTCATCAACTCAGGTAGGGACTCCAAAGCATCACAACTTGAAACACTAAGTTCTCTCAGCATAGATGGCAAACCTTTCATCGGAAAAGAGATCAGACTTGCACAACGGTCGAATGAAGCAAAAGAAGGACGAAGGTGTACCTTAGATAGTGAGCTACGAGCGACGGACAAGCGACGAGGAGCGATAAGGTCTGTCTTTCTCTTCTGTTCTTTTCGTCTTCTCTCTTTCTCTTCAGTTCGATTTAGGACAAATATGGTTCCATTTTTGTTTTTTTACAAATTGACCCCAAAGATGTTTTATAAATTCTGAAATTGACCCCGAACGTGTCCTGCAAGTGTCGGAACGTGTTCGGAATGTGTCCGGCTTCAAAAAAAGAAAAGAAAAAAAGGACACTCTTTAGTGCTTGTTGGACACGTTTAAATGATTGTTTATAAAATAATGATATATTGTATGAACTTGGAGCAAATTGTGAATGATGATAAAGTTTATAAAAATCGTGATTTCAAACCATATCAAATCGCATTTTCCTAGTTCAATTTGGTTTAGTTACAAGATTTTCATGGTTTGATTTAGTTTTAAATTTATGAAACTATAAGTAGTGAGAGCATGATATTGAGGAGGAAGGCACTGCTCAATCTTCATGGCATTCAGGTATTCTCCTCTATTTCCTGCCCTGCATTTTAGTCTTTTCTAAACTGTTGTGCACATCGTCTTACTGAAGCATTGATACTCATATCACGGTATACATTTTGCCCTTGTTGCACCACACTGATATACTGCACTGCCACCATACTTATGTCATATTTCATTCCATTCATCATACTGCTTTTTACACCAATACTGTGTTTGCTATGCCAATGTTGTGTTTTTCTGGTCCCTCCGCCGGACTCACCGTCGCTCACGATCCTTTGCATTGCTCCTTTGCCATTGCGCTGCTCTGCCATCTTCGCCATCTCTTTCGTTTCCCAGTTCCTCTCTTAGTTCGCGTTCATTTCTTCGTCTCTCTCTCAGTTTCTCACTTCGACTTTTAGTCACCTCTCGCGATGCCTCTCTCTCTTTCTACTAGGGTTCACTGACTCAGATCGATGGTGCAGAGCAAAGAAGATGATACAGAGAAGAGAAAATGGGGGAAATGAAGATTTTGAATTAAAAAAAAACCGAACAACCTGCAAGAAGATAAGATTCCGGCGGTGGTTCTTCCACCCGGGGGCACTCCGACGATTAAGTCAGTAATCTCTCACAGATAATAATCAAGTACTTAAACTTATAATTCACTACTCAAAAGTGTTTCACACATAAACAACATACCTGAGACCCACAGAAGTGCCTCTCATTTATAGTCATCAGTGCCCAATTTCCCTCAGAAGTCTTGCCCCATGGGACTCAAGCTCATCATGCTTATCTTGGGTTCCTTGCTAGATAAGATAAGCCCCCCTAAGAGCTTTATCTTTATCTAGACTAGAACCCTTATTCATCTAGGACTCTTGTCCCTTATCCGCTTATCTCGGATTCCGACATCTCCGCAAAAGTGAGCGTGCAAGGGTTGGATTTATATATTATTAGATTTAGGCTTTTGGTAGTGGTTGGTTGCGAAACAATCCAGTTTGCCTAAAAAGAAAATTAGAAATAAAAAACTAAGCTCAACTGATTGGCTGTGAGAAATATAAGGTGAAATTAGTCATTTCATCATGCTTGAAATAATTGAAAAAATTATATAACTTCCAATGTCTATGTGCAAATTAATCAATCAAAAAATTGAATCACAAAAAAATTGATCAAAGAATCCTAAAAACCATCATATGTGAATATGAATTACAAAATAAATAAGTAAATGATTAGGAAAGTGCCCAAACATGTAGATGAAACCAAAACAATAACCAAATCAAACAATCAAACAACCCGACCTTAAATGCAGCAAACAAAGTTTGGCCGTTCTAGGACTTCGAGAACGATTCAAATCACTGAAATTGATTCTAAAATGAGCCTACCAAATCCAAATGCCCTCTCAAATTGAGATGACTAACTTAAGAGAAGTCGAACCTAAAAATTATTTATGTACTATTGTGGACTAATAGAAAATCGCAACACACTAAGCGAGTCATTCTTGATTTCCTAATTAGCTAACAAGATAAGTAATATATATATATATATATTTTTGGGAACCGGTTAGGTAAATTACATTCTAACTCAATAATTTTACATTCAATTATATTTTAATCTCAAAATTATTTTCACCGTGCTTTTAGACACGGACATACACTAGTGTTCTTCCATGATTCTAGCTTGATGTTTGCAAAGTACACCTCATGTATACAAACTTGGGATGGTCGGCCATGTGCTAGTGGATTTGAGGGGATTTTTAATTTATTTAGTGTACAAATTCTTATATATATTTAGATATTTTGTGTACAAAAAGATTTAATAAGGAAAAGGTACAATTATATATGTGTGTGTGTGTAAAGGTACTTGATTTGGGATCAAAGTGTAATTCAATTAAAGTGTGAGGACTAGGACTCAAATTTATGAATTAGATACAAGGAAAATTGGTTTAATTGAAAAAGAGTGAGCGGTTTGTGAGAAAATCTGATTTTGGTAACGGTTGACGAATTTGGACAGAGCTGGAGTATTTCTGAAATAACTAAAAATATCGAAAAGCTATTCCATTTCCGAAAATGTTCTAAAAACTAGATAAAATTCTCTACGAACCATAGGAATGTTTGGGCGGACATTTATTTGGAATTGGATTAATAGTCCAATAAAATTATTAATCCAATATTTGGTTAAAAAATTGAAGTACGGACTAACAATCCATCCGGATATGGTATCCCACATATGATGGACTATTCAATCTCACATAAGGGGTGGGATATAAATTGGGGGACTAAATCAAAATTTGGTCTAAATAAGCTAATAAGGTAAAATGTCATATTCTAATCATAATCATTTTACTTTTTTTTTTTTCTCAAAAAAGTCAAAAAAAAAAAAAAAACTAAACTAAACATACTTTTAGTCCTAGATTAAAATAGCCAAAAAACTAACTAAAAAAGTCAATTGCCAAATTGCAACTTTGCAATTGGGTTGGTCTTGTTAAAAGATTAGCTTAACTTCAATCAAGACAGTCTATTATTACAGTATATTTAAATTTTGTATTTTGATAATTTTTTAAAAATTAGCATATTATTCTATGAAATTGAATATAATAAATTATTAGATATATGATTGAATTATGTGGTATGATATGTATCATTTTTTGATTTGTTATACACCTAATGATATAGACTCCCATTCTATTACCATATCATTTTGGATGAATTTATGAGTCTTTAACATTTCTCTGAATTTATATAAAAAAAAAAAAATTATGGTGTGTAGCTGTTTTTTAACAAATAAATGTAAAACAAATATTAAGATAATTCTCTCATTTAAAAAAAAATACTTAAATAATTTACTGAATTAATAAAGAAGTAGAAGAATATATATATATATATATATATATAAATGACTAATTTTATTAATATATAAATTATACTTGCATACAAATGACCAATTTTATTAATAAGTAAATCATTAAGTACATTAACAATTTTTAATAATATGCAAAATATTTTTTAGTTAACCATTTTGTTAATAAATAAATCATTAAGTTAATTAACAATTTTTAATGATATGAGAAATATTGGCCGAACTAGTGTCCACTAACACCACTGGCACCCATTTCTCCCGACACTCCACCGATATATACAAGGGTTTGTTATGAGCCGAGCTTTCCGGTGGTAGCTCCTTATCAGAAAATGTGAGCGTTGGCTTAGCTCCACCCGGAAAGACCATACCCACAACCTGCTTAGGAGTAGTGTCGATGGACAGCTTAGACTTGTCCATTGCAGAAAGCACTGCTTGTCTGTGCACCCTCGGGGCCATGAGCAGACCCCAGATTGCATATGTTTTATGAGTATAGAATATTGTGTGTATATCACTTTTGGAGGCATTGCATATGCTAAGTGAATATTGTGGGAAATCATGAATTTCATTTTGTATGGGGCTTGCGTATCGAGTTGATGAGAATAGATGACCGGAGATTTGGGTCATGGTATTGAATTTATGAAAATAACATCGTTATGAATTATCCATGTTGGTTTTGTTCTTAGTGTGGTGGTGTATAGATCTCATGACATAGTTCCATTTTCAGAACCCTTGATCTTTGAGTGCCTTCATAGCTCCAACACTCGCTGCCACAATCCAAGCTCTGCTTGCCGAACTCATCATTTTCTTCTTCTTTCAGCTTCTACTTTCTTTAAATTGGTAAATCTTTCGAGTGAACAATATTGAGAGGTTTATGATGAATTTTGGATTTGATGAAGGACTTGTGATCTTGGTTGGTCTATATTAATAAAGATGCAAACAGTGTTCTGTAGATGAGAGGAGATTCTTCTGAAGACCATAATTGAATATGCCTTCGAAGAAGGTGAAGCGGACTCGGGGAATGTAGTGCAGATGGGGGCATTCCTGATAGGGATAGAGACGTATGTTAAGCTGGAACCACTAATACCTTGCGAGTGGAAACATCGAAGGGGGGACGACAAATATTTGGGGCCTGTGCGAGTTATCCGGGAGTTGGCAAGGGCCATGCATAAAGTAGGACCGCTACCACCAGCCCTGGAAGACAATTACACCAATTTCTTCCACTAGCGAGACAACTTCCTGGCAGCCCCACCGGCTGGAAAGCTCATTCCCAAGAATGGGACAATCGACTTCTCCAACCCACTCACCTACGAAGAAGTCCCTGTAAGGATTTTCAGCCAACATGAAGGGAATGAGAGGACTCAAGCTGTTAGTCTGTTGGAAGTGCTATGGGCTGTATGATGAGAGTTGGGAGCATGCTTGGCAAATGCATCAGCACTACCCATGGCTTTTTGTCTGAGGGGAGGGGAGGCCACTCAAAGAAACAAATGCGCGCCAGCTCAGGGAACACGAGCCGCGCTAAATTCCCAATCCGGCAAGACAACCACTAGCTAACAGGAATATGGGACAAGCAAGGACCCAACAACCAGGAAACGCCAATGCAGGGAGGCCTTGGAAACCAAATTAGAGTGCCACTGGAAGGGTTTTTGCACTCCAAGAAGGAGAAGACACTGCTTGGAACACAACCAATCTCCAAAACCCCTTATCGAATGTCAACCTCTAAATTGAAAGAATTGAAAGTCTAACTTCAAAAACTATTAGACAAGAAGTTTATTCGACCGAGGACTTCACCTTGGGGTGCTTCAATGTTGTTTCTTAAGAAGAAAAATGGAACTTTGAGACTATGTATAGACTATCCTGAATTGAACAAAGTGACCATGAAAAACAAATACCCACTATCTAGAATAGATGATTTGTTTGACCAACTTCAGGGGGCACAAGTGTTCTCTAAGATCGATCTTAGATCCGGGTATCACTAATTAAAGGTTAAAGCAGAAGACATAGAGAAAACTGCATTCCGAAATAGATATGGGCACTACGAGTTTTTGGTAATGTCGTTTGGGGTAACTAATGCACCTGTAGCGTTTATAGATCTAATGTAGTGCAATATGAAATTGTAGGTTGAAGACAGTGAACTAGTAGATGTTGTTGTAGTTAGTGCTGGAAACAACTATGAAGTAGGAAATATGATAGCTGAAGCCATGAGTAAAGTGGGTCGGAAGGGGCTTCTATAAGGTTTTGGGATGACAGGTGGGTTCCCTTCCTACCCAAGTTCAAGATTGTATCCCCAAAACTAGATGAATCTAGGGTGGACTTTGTGCAAGATGCCATCACTTCAACTAGTAGGAATTAGGATGTGGATAAGCTTAAATTCCTAGTGTCTGAAGATGAGGCCCAAGCTATAGCCTCCATTCTTATAGCCTTACAAGACTCGAGTGATTCACTTGTATATGAAATCGGGGTATCACAGAGGCATGGTGGAGGTCAGTCAGCAACTAGAATTTAAACCTCCTTATTTTTTCATGTTCCTTGTAATTGTAGAAGCTGATATGGGCTCTTCCTATTTTTCTTTCTTTTCTCTGACTTTCTTTTCCAAAACACAGGAGTAAAGTTTCTCTATAACTTTCTCCGTCCTTTTACATCCATCTCTATTTTGTTCTAGCAACTAATTAACTTTGGGCACTAATTGTTTCGTTGGCTTATGTGGTCAAGTTTAACTCAAACTAATCTTGCTTTACCCTACAAAAAAGAGAATTTACGAAGTAACTGTAGCTTAACGATATTAGTTTCAGTTAAGCATCATTTAAGGATTCTAAACCACCTAAGTGTTCAATTCTCAAGTCCAAAATGATGAATTTGAATTCCCTTTGATTTTCATCATATTTCTCTTTCTTTTCGCTAATTTTCTCTTCTAGCTCTCAAGAAGAAAGTTTTTTTCTAGCTTTCTCCACCCTTTTCCACTATTCTCTATTTTGTTCTAGGAACGAATTAACTTAGGTCACAATTGTTTCATTAGCATGAGTGGCCAAGTTTAAGTCAAACTAATATTGCTTAGTCTATAAGAATGAGAATTAACTGAGTAATTGTAGCTTAACGATATTTGTTCAACTTAAGCACCTCATTGAAGATTTTCTAAATTAACTAAGTGTTCAATTCTCAAGTCCAATGGGATGAATTTGAATTCCCTTTGATTTTCGTCATATTTCTCTTTCTTTTCTCTAACTTTCTCTTCGAGCTGTCAAGAAGAATATTTCTCTCTAACTTTCTCCGTCCTTCTGTATCCTTCTCTATTTTGTTCCTGAAACTAATTAACTTGAGGCCACTAATTGTTTCATTAGCTTAAGGGCCAAGTTTTACTCAAACTAATCTTGCTTAGCCTCTAAAAAAGAGAATTTACGAAGTAATTGTAGCTTAACGATATTAGTTTAACTTAAGCATATCATTTAAGGATTGTAAATCACCTAAGTGTTCAATTCTCATGTCCAAAATGATGAATTTGAATTCAGATCCAGCAGAAAAGACCTCGGACATATGAGTATCAGGGACCCATAGTCTCTTTCACGGAAGTCGACCTGGAGATGGTACAACATCCACACAACGATGCTTTGGTTGTGACCCTGAGGATTGGAGAATGCCAGGTAAAACGCATTCTGATTGAGCAAGGTAGTTCTTGTGACATTATGTATGTAAAATGTTACAAGGAACTAGGCCTTCACCGAGATGATCTAGAGCAATCCGACAACCCAATGGTTGGATTCAATGGGACGCTGACGTGGCCCCTAGGGGCAACAAACTTGGAAGTGCAGGCAGGGAGTAAGAAGGTAAACACAGAATTCACTGTAATTGACCCTTAGCCATCTAACCACAAACTTCCCAACTTCCTAAGGCGAAGGCCACATCAAAGCCTTCTATCAGCCATGTTGTGTCTTAGTACCAAGTCTAAGAGGGCTTCTTTAGTTCTGCATGTGCAACCAAGGCAGGTCCATGACCTGGGTAAATAGAAAGGGAGTCCCTTACGCTCTCATTTTCGTGGGGTCGTTGCAATATACTAGTATTTCTAGGTCTGCTATCAACTCCAACTAGTAAGTTTTGGGGCGCTATACCATGTTCAGGGTTATCAACGAAGGATTGCTAGGGCTTTCAACAAGAAAGTTAACTCCCAAAATCTCAAAGATGGGGATATGGTGCTCAAGGATAACTGAGCTCCCATTCATGACCCTAGGGGCAAGTTTAGGGACCAGGTATGTTCTTTTTGGATTTGAAATGTAGGTCTAGGTTTTGGTCCAATGTGGATTAGGTTGAAATGTATATGTTACATGATGTCTAACGTACGATTAACAATGTTGATTACGTTGTACGATGTGGTGATGTTGAATTATGTAATGTATGTTGAACCGACCAACAACCAAAATACAAAATACAACTTGATAAACAAAGAAACAAAGTAAAAACAAACTAAACACAGCTATGCACACTTACTAAAATCAAAAGACTCAAAACAAGACCAAACAACACAAAGACCCAAATAAAACCAAGCAACCAAAACTATTCTGCAAATAAGCGGACGGTCGGCCAACACTTGTGGACGGCAGGCCAAAAGAGGTGGATGGCCGGCCACAAATGTGAGGGCTGCCAAAATGCTGACAGCTAGCCTCCACTCACAGCCCTATCTTCTTCCCCCATATGGGATTTATGGATAAATTTTTCAAAAACTTATGAATTTGATAAATTTTTTTTTTAAGCTTTTTGTTATTAGAAAATTTTAATAAGTAGAATTTTTAATAGATATTTTAGTGCCCTTTTTTTTTTAATTTTTTTTTATCAATTATGTCAAAAGTATAAAATTAATTATTATTTTTTTTCAAATTTTAATTAAAAAAATAAGCATAATTTATCACAATATATCAATTTGATCCATATTGTTTTAATTTACTCGATTTTGAGAGGGACCAAATTGACACATTGTGTAAACTACAGGGACTAAATTGACACATAATTTGACTTTTCTTCTACCAAACTTAACAATCGTTATTTATTGGACTAAAATGACACAATCTGTTAAATTAAGAGATAAAATTGATCAAATTAAAATAACAAAAACTAAATTGACATATCGTGTAAACTATAGGAATATTTGTATAATGTATATAATAAAGTTTTAAAAGAAAAAGAATTTTAGGTTGAGTGTGGGCTTTATATTAGCTCAGGTGTCCTCTTAATAATAACATTATTCACAATGTGGAATATCATCATTTGTGTTATTTATGTTTTCCATGCTACAAATTTCAATCAGAATTCAGAAAGAATTTGTGCTGATTTTGTTGTTTTAGGTTCCAGCAAGACCTAGTTACAGCTTGGTTCTATACTATGCTGCTAACAGACTTGTAAATAAGAATTCTTTATTGGATGAATTTTTTAATGGATCTGATATGTTTCATGATTCTAGATTTAAACTTAAATTTCTTCACTGCTCTCTCCTTTTTTTTTTGTTTTTTTGTTTTTGTTTTTTTTGTTTTTTTGGGAGTGGGGGTTTGAGGAAGCATTATGTCTTCAATGTTTCTTGTTATCATGTCCTGCAAGTTGTGTGGACTAGAGCGTACTGTTGAGCCTGTGAAGTCTACCACAAATCCTGTTTCGATAATCCAAACCGTTCAATGTATAGAACTCGTCGAGTACTTCATGCTTGTAAAAAATCAATTTGATTGGATATCAGTAGCCCCTTGATCGGAACACATTTTTGTTAACAATTTTGACAGAAAAATATTAAAGAGATGACATTGTTTATAAATGATGTGTTTTGAATGAAAGTTATTAAACAGTCTTAGAATACCATATAGTATTGTCTACGTGATGCTCAAAGCATGGGAAATCACAAATCACACTAAGTAGTCTGTTAACTGCCTTAAAATAATGAGTTTGTTATATCCAATCTATAAGATTTTTTGCTATACTATTGGTTTAAACTACTACATAAATAAGATTAATGCTTTGTAGCCTGAAAAAGAGGGGCCCAAATGGCCTGAAAGTGTGTCTACCGGACGTCCGCCACCACATTCCCTTCTTACATCAACATGCAACCAGAACCTTCCCGTGACACATCACAATAGACTGAATAACCCACACTATAATCAGACCTTCTCCCAGAACAAAGATCATAACTGAACTCTTTATAGAATAGACAAAGATGACCTGGTTAGATGCATGGACAAGACAGTTGAGCTGGAGATGATTATGGCTGGACTTCAGATGAAGTTGCCTACGTATCCCAAAGATGGAAATCAGGCCTTACATAGTTCCGGTTAAGGTTCACTCGAGTTTTTTATATGAATTATCCATATGCTTGAATGCCCTTTTGCATTTATAATAAATCTTAAAGGCAATTTTTTTGACTTATTGGTTTTTTTGAGTCACATCTCCTTTCTACTTTTTTTTACACATTTAAAAAAAAAAAAATCAAAAAATCAAAAAGCCAGATTTTAACCTACTTCCCAAAAAGTCAATCAAAAGGAATTTCTTGGCAATAAAAAAGAAAACTTCTATATATGTACACATGACGTTTATCTCGGCCGCGAGGAGCCCCTCGGAGCTAGTATTACTTGATGATGATAGCGAGACCAGTGACTCCAGGGAGGCAGTGATTCCATAGTCTGAGTCTTCTGAGAGCGGAGATGGTGCTGACTTGAGGTTCGAGAGCAGTGGTGATGCTGAGTCAGGCTCCGAGGCAGAGAGTGGAGGTGTCCATGCCGAGGATGGCATCAAAACTCAACAAGTCTAATAACACAAAATTGAAAAGAAGTTGATGATCAGCAACCTCAATCACACACTCATGACATCCCCAATTCAAGATAACCGTACCCCCAACAGGTGACTCTACCATGAGCGGAGACTCTAGTTGTTTACCTTCTAATCCCAAAATAGATGTGAATACAGATGCTATGAATGAGTATGAGGCTCCAGTGTCTATCAACACATTGGCCCAAGTATTAAAGATAAGATATGTACTTCTCTTCATTTTTCACTCTCCTTTTCATCTATTCTTTAGATGACGGACGACATACCATGTAATAACCCACATTCATGTCTTAGTTATGTTCATGTGCATTTGCATGATTTTGTCTTGTTAAGCTTGCATTTGTAGACTTTGACTTGTTTTGCCTAAGTAAAGGTCCCTGTCTTGTTTGTGCTTGTGTGATTTGCCTAAGTGTTGTATGCATGCTTTGTTCCTTCCTTGCTGTCTCAAGCCTAGATCATGCCACGCCTAGGTCATGTTAAGCCTAAGTTATCTCAAGCCTAGGTCACACCTTTGAACCTCTTACACCTAGGACCATCTTGGAACCACTTTGGTTGACCTCCACCTTCACCCTGGCATATTGGCCGAGATGTCATCATCTAGGCTGAGGTGTGCATCACCTAGGCCGAGTTGTGCATCATCTAGGCCGAGATATTATCATCTAGGCGTCCTAGATCTTTGATCCTTGCACCTAGTGATCCTATTCCTGGACTGGTATGACCTAGACCGAGTGGCACATCTAGGCCGAGGTGTGGCACAGTTAGGTCAAGTGTTATCCTTCCTAGCCGAGATCATTGAGAACCTTCTTGCCAAAGCCTATGTCCTAATCCGAGATCATTACCTGCCGGAGTGCCCATGTCATCTTACTTGTTGTACACCCTTTGTCATGCTTTTGTCTTGTCAGTCAGTCACCTTTTGAGGAGAGCCAACCAGTCGTTGCCACGCGTCCCAGCAGAGGGTTAAGTCAGCCGGTAGAGTGAGAAAACATATCATTTTGTCATATCCTTGTCTTTGAAGAGAGAGAAGCTCTAGGAAGAGGAAAAGGAGTTCTTGAGAGAGAAGTAGATTTCCAAGCTTGATCCTTAGAGTCTAAACCGTTAGATCCGTGTTTTGAGGTTAGATTCTTGATCTACTCTTGTTATTCTTTATGTTGATCCGATCACATTGCATGATCTAGCATGATTCATGAGCCATGCATTGATTTAAAGCTTGTTTTCGAAAGAGAAAATGATGTTCTTCTGTTTTTGAAATAAAATCATGTTTTGATCCGAAAGTTTGTATCAAGATCCATATTTTTGTGTTTGTTTTCATAAGATCTTAAAGTATGGGTAACCAGGTCCATGTTTTCGAACTCATCTCATGAAATCTCAGATTTTGAATAAAGAAGTTATGATTTTAGCATTCATGTTCTTCATGTTCATGTCCTTCATGTTTTTCCTGTTCATCAAGAGGGAAACCCAAATTTCCAGACCTCATTTCCCTAGGTGTGGTCACTGAAACCACTCTTGCCTAGATCTCACACCTAGGCCAAGCATCGTATCTCACCTTGGCCTACTTTGCATGATCACTTGCACCTTAGTCTATCTTGCATGCACACCTAGGCTAACCATTGCACACCTAGGCCGACCTTGGTACACCCTTGCCGACACCTTGTAACACCTCGGCAGACAGCTGCACACCGAAGCCTAGGTAACCACACCTCGGCCAAGACCTCTTGAGTTCACCCAGCTAGGTCATTTTTGCCTAGATCATTTCTGTGCATCCATTCCAAGACCTGGTTGGTACCCAGCATGTTTTCCCTAGAAGAAAAACAATGATTTAACTCCCAGCATGTTTTGCTTTGTCTTGACTTGGTTTTGGAAAGAAATGCCGGGATCATTTTCATTCATGTAAAGCTTGTTTTAAGAATGCATTTCATACCCATCTTTGAGCATCTCTTCTTGTCTTCTTGAAGTGCATTCAGTGGACTTTTATTATGTATTTGTAGGTCTTGGATTCTTTGCCTTAATCCCTACACCCGAAGAGCTATGTGAGTGGTATTTTTAATAAAGCTATGTTATAAAGTTTTGATAAAGCTTTGCTTCGTTTCGGAAAAGTATTTGATCAAGCATGAATGATTATAGCCCTGTTTGGTAGAGCTGTGGGAAAGTGCTTATAGCTTATGCCTAAACAGCTTATAGCTTATAACTTTCAGCTTAAGCTGATTTCCAGCTTATTCTTAAAGCATCTCCTGTCCCACTCAAAGAATAAGCTGATTTCTGACTTCCAAAAAGCTATAAGCTATAAGCTATAAGCTAAACCAAACACATCAAAATAGCTTAAATTAAGCTGAAAGCTGAAATAAGCTGTAATTAAGCTCTGCCAAACAGGCCTTATCCCTAGTTTTGTATCAAGTATTATCTTGTTTTGATGACATTCTTGGAAAGTCCTTTCATGCTAGGGGACTTTAAGCCCATGTAGCACCATGTTGAGATATCTCTGCCATCGACGGTCTTGTACGGATGGCCCCACCGACGGCCTTGTGCGGGTGGATTTGTCTAATCGATTCCAGGTCGATTATTCCTTTGTTTTATCCGGAATGTCATCCCCCATGTATTATGTAGATGTTATTAAACATCCCAAGAAGATTTGAAAGATTTGATTGATGAACTTGATTCATCCCATGTTTTGTTACAAGCTATGATATGTATTGTTTTGATAAAGATCTCGGATATCATTCATTCAAACCTTTATTAATTATATCATTCATTGAGTATCCAAGCTCACCCTCCTCTTTATATATATGTAGGTGGCGAGCAAGAAGGCGGTGATGCCTAAGATGTTATTTGCAAGTTGTTTTGGATTCATTTTGCTAACCTCTTGAAGATTATGTTTCTTAGTTTCAATTCATTTCTTTTGTATATGTCGGCTTGAGAAGCCTTTTGATCAAGATGTAATATGTACTTTATTTTATTTGTATCCAAGTTGTAAACCATGTTAAAATGTATGTCATTTCATTTGATCTATGCACAGCTCTTATGGACTATCTAGATTTAAATTTATTGCTTCCGCACATGTAAGCCCCATATGTATACTCTGATTGTGTGTGAATCTTTGTAAGTTGGCCTTTGGTAATCTCAGATTACTGGCCGTCACGGCACCATTCTACTAGGGGCGGAATGGGGTCGTGACATACCACATGATGGAGCTCCCCATGATGTCCCACCTTCGGCAGAGATGGAGGCAGAGTTGTTTATTTTCACAGATATGGGATCTTGACTCACCTACTCCAACCTTCACTCTCGAGGCTCACTCAAAAGGGGTTAATCGTGCTGATTTCTTCATGAATAATGATAAAACATATCTAATCACCGGCTTTGATGATCATGCTGCTAAGGTATGTTATTGTGATGTCATTCTTTGTCTTTTCTTGAAGTATTAGTAGAGCATTTGTTGGTTGTGTTTTTTATTTTTATTTTTTTTGTTCTCATTTTTGTTTTGTTTTTTGTTTTTTGTTTTTTTTCATATTTTGTAAATGAAAACAATGAAATTTAAATAAAAGGAGAATCAAGTAAGTTCATGCCCTAATGGCTACAGCTTTCCAAGTCAATTCTTCGGTACAACCAAATGAATTTAACTCAATACAGTTAAAGCCCAAGGCTTGTACAAAATAATTACATCAAAAGAAAGAAAAAGAAGCTCTTAACTCCCAATCCTCCCAAGCTATGTCCTTGGTGGAGACATGTCATCAGCACCTAAAATTTGTTTTCCACAAAGGGTGAGTTAAAGCCCAGTACAGATACTTTAACACAATGTATAAATCTTAGCGAAGTCATAAGGTGAGTGCATATGCATACCATTTGTCAATGTTTTACATTTTCATCTCAAAACAATGTAATGCCATGATTATATATCAATTCATAAAATTAAAATATATATATATATATATATATATATCCTTTATATAACAAAACAGGGTAGTGGATACAAAACACTAGGAATCTCTACGTACGTGTATACTAGTAGGTGTAGACACCTTATTTTTGACCGTCCTCGAGACTTGGATGTCATCGTTCGCACCCGATGATGATTGTAGACACCCCATTTTTGACCATCCTCAAGACTTGGTTGTGCTTGCAGGTACATCTAGCCACAAGTTCGATTGCTCGTCGAGTGCCCGACTTTCGCGGCGAAACATCGCAGGTTTGAGCTTTCTAAACCCTGTATCCTTTCTGCCCCATTTCTGGACCATGTGTTGGTCCTTCTAGCATGTTTCTCTTGGTGCACTGCCCTCCTTGTTTTTGTGCCTGCCTGCCATTGATGAAGCCTGCCGGCCATCAATGAGGCACTGTCGGCTACCACTGATGGCCGGTAGAACACTTGTCTCAGCAGGTTTCACTCCAGATCTTTTGAGCCAGCTGGTTTTCACTTTTCTCCCCTCCATACACGTGTATGGAGGGATGAAGCTCTTGCCAAGCTTGTTTAACAAGCTTTGCATTGCCCTCTTCTATATAAGGAGAGGCCATTCCTCTCTATCAGGGGTTGAGCAAATTTTGGAGAAGTTGTCTCTCTCTCTCTCTCTCTCTCTCTCTCTCTATATTTCTCATTTTCTCTCTCTCTATATTGTGTTTGTTTGTGCTCTAAAGTCCATTTTTCTTGCACTTTTACACTACAACACATAGTGTTACACTACCATCTTTGAGCTGAGGTTCTTGGAAGTGTTACTTGAGCTCTGAAACTTGGTTTTTGGTGTCAGAGGTTGTTGGTTTCGAAGTTGATCTTCAAGGGTGAGTATATTCCCCATTTAACCCTTTTTTTGTATATCATTTTGGCCATCCTTGCATATTGTTTTAAGCCTTGCTTTAAACTGAAAAAAGTTTTGTATTTGAGATCTTTTGATGATTGTTTAAGGTCTCTTTGGTGTTAAGGGTGTTCTACCTTCTTGTTTGCCTTGTTTGGCCTTGTTTTGTGCCATGCCTTAAGGCCTTTGAGTTGGTCTTTGTTTGGCCTTTTAGCCACTGAAATCTAGTGGATTTTTAGTGGTAAGCATGTGGTTTTGAGGCCTAAAATCAGAGGGGGGGTGACCCCCTCTCTTTTTGTTTTGTTTGCTTGAGTTATTGGCCTATCAAAGGAGCATGTATCCCTATACTTGTGAGGCTTAGTTCAGACACTTTTTTTTGTGACTTTTAGGGCCTTCCTTAAGTCTGTCCATGGCTGGTTTGGTCACCTTGTGCATGCTTCTTACATGTGTAGTGTAATCCCATTTGTGGCTCATCAAAGTAGCATGTCTTGTTAGCATGTGTTGGCTCCATTTCAGTAGGTTTTTGATCATCATTTGACATGTCATAACTCTGATTTGGGCTGGTTTGGTTGTCTCTTGAGTGACTCATATACTTGTAGTGTAATGCTCGCTTACTAGCCTTGTATGCATGTTGTTTTGGCTCATCATTCTAGCATATTTTGGCTATGCTCCAACATGATTTTATTCATATTTTGGGATGTTCTAGGACTATTTTGGGCTGCCATGGTCATGTGACTCATGTTTTGTATAGTTATAGTGCAAATGCTTTGGCTAGTCTTGAGCTTTGAAGTCCCTACCATGCCATACTTGTGATGTTTGCATGCTTTGGCATCATTTGAAGTGTCTTTTTAGTACATGTTTCATGGTCATACACTTGCCTTTGTCATGCTTTCAATGCCTTGAAGAGTTGGTGTTTTATGCCTCATGAATGGATCATTGTGCATGCCTCTATGCTTAGGTCCTTAGGTTGCCATCTCAGCGGGTTTTTGGGCTTATTTTATCATGCCATAACTCTGTTTTCTATTGGTTAAGTCATGCCATGTTTGGTTGTAATAGGTGTAGTGCAATCCCCTTGTTGGCCTTACTTGCACCATGCTTTATGCCTTCCATGTTGACTTGTTTTGGCCTTGGTCCATGCATGTTTTAGATTCATTTTGGCATGATCTAGAACTGTTTTGGTTGTCCTTGGCCCTTTGGGGTTTGATTCATGTGGCCTTGGTACAAGCTCCTTGGCTAGTCTTAAGCTTTGAACATCCTAGCATGCTATGCTTGCATTGTTTAGTTGGTTTGGCCTCAATTTACATGAGATTTCAGAGCTTACCTCATTGCCACATTATCATGATCGTCACTCCTTGCTCATGTTTGAGAGTTGTGTCCTTATGCCTTAAATTCTTGGGCCAATGCCTTGTGCATGCATACCTTGCTTTTGTGCCTTGGTTTCATCACTATTGGCCACTGATTTGGGCATTGGTTGAGGTCGGTCCATCTTAGTTTAAGTCCATTTTTGCATGTTGTTGCATGCCTATAACATTGCATGATGTTGCATGCTTGCTTTTGCATGTTGTCGCATGTTCGGTACATTGCATATAGTCGTATGCTAGTTGCATTATATAACATTAGCATGTTGTCCGCATGTCATGTTGTTTGCATGTTTTGCATTGCGTTCAATCGGATGTCGTGTTGAACGCGAGGAAGATTGGTTCATTTCATACTTGAAGTGATGAAATGAGCCAATCTCCCTTAGTCTCCATTACCTTTGATTTTTCATGATGAAGGGATGGTCTTGGTGTCCTATTTGTCATGCATTTATTGAAATTTGCACAAGTTGGATCTTTGGACATCATGCATCGAGATGTGTGATTGATGGTCTTGGATCCGATTATGCCTCTCCCTTAATGTTTCGAGGTGATATGGAGGGGCATAGTGCGTACATATCCTTGGGAGACCCTCCATTTCCTCTGTTTTGTGCTCTGCTATAGCTTGGTGTCACAGCACACCAGTGGCCGACAACTTCTCATTGTTGGCCGGCACCCCCTCATCCTTGGCCGGTAGTGTACCATCTTTGGCCGGCATGGTGGTCGGCAGCTGCTCCTCATGGCCGGCAGGCCACTGGTGCATTCCCTAGCCTGGTTTTGGTAAGATCCAACAACTAATTCCCAAGGACACCTTGCAGATAGAGCCTCTTGAGAGCAACCGGAAGGTGTTTCGAGGCGAGAAACCGAGTGCGAGCATGCATCCTTTTCTTCCTCAAACAGAGCTAGAGCAGCTTTGTTTACTGCTTTTCTTATTCAGTCAGCATGAATTTGTAATTAATTAATTAATTTGTTAATTAGTTAAGTGATGTAATAATTAGTTGTAGCTAGTTATTCAATTTGGTTGTGTAATAATTAATAAGCTTGTTAGTTAATTAGTTAGTTGATTTGTATTATTCATTCGGACCCTTCGTCGAGAGGGCGAACTGTTGTAATAAGCGTGCGTGTGTGTGATGCATGTCTTCCAACCCCCATTTCTTTCTCCCTTTTACTTAACTGCTTACGATGGTTAGTTTTAGGGCATATTTTGTTTGGCATACCTTATGCTTGCATGTGTGCATTCATTCATCTGTCTTGCATGCACCGAGCTCGACGCATCATACAAACTGCATTGTATTTCAATACCAATTTGAATACATGATTATCAAGTTGCATCTCATATGCCATCTTAGAATAGCCGAGCCTATTTCTAGTTGCATTTTGCATGTGTTGCATTAGCCATCTTAACATAGCTAGGATCATGCATTGATTACTAACTAGCTATTGTTTTGGCTCGGAGTACTGGGTAAGCTTTTACGCTTTAGCATACTGCATGTGTGTTATTGTTTGCCATGAAAGCATGCTTGCTATAAGGCTAACTGCTTATGTGATATAAACTGCCTGAATGCCTGTGGGTGAAGGTTGGATTGTTTGAATTGGAACAATTCATTGAAATCCTCGATTTAGCCTACTTGCGAGTAGCAAACTTCAAACCATTTTCAAACAAACGGATATGCAATGTTTTGTTCCAACTTAGGCGATCTAGTCTATACTTGTATGCTGTGCGCATCACATAGTAATTCTAGGTTTAATAACCGGAATAAGAACACATGTGTTTTCAAAAACAGGATATCATGTTAGTAAAGGCCGATCTTTGATCGGATTTGCCACCCCCACATTTGCGACCCTCATTTGCCGTCGCATGGGCCGTCGCAAAAAGTCTTTTGCGACTGTTTTTTTATTATTTGCGATGGCTTGTAGCGGTCGTAAAAAGTACTTTTTTTAGTAGTGATAATTCCATCACAAAGTATTAAAATCTAATAAAATTCAATTGTCACTTCTTTACAAGTGTGTAATTCACAATGCAACCGAGAAACAGTTATGTGATCTACCCAAATATCAAACTAGACCATGGTCTTGTGAAGATACAAGACTTTGTGATTAAAACCACTTTCAATGAGAAGAGTCAATCAAAAAATACCAACGGCTAGTGCATCAAAAAGCCATAATTAGATTTTATATCCCTAATTCAATACTAATGGACAAATATGATTTCCAATTGAAGAAAATTCATTATAAAATTTACAACTGTAACTAAATTAATTTCGTATGTTGTATTTTGAAATATTTTAACTAAAAATACAACAAAGACTTGGTCACAAAAATAAAAAATATTAGCTGATTTGAAACTATATTGTCTTGTAACCTAAATATATTCCAAAATATGTCCTAAGACAACAATTCACCAAAAATAGTAAGACAACTCACATTTTTTTAATTCTTGTGAATGTTACATATTCTGTTTTTGGTCATCCCTAGACAATTTATACATACTATTTTGTTACTTGTTCTCCAAATCAACTAAGTGTTAATTCTCAAGTCCAAAATGGTGAATTTGAATTTCTTTTGGTTTTCTTCCTATTTCTCTGTCTTATCTCTACCATTCTTTTCTAACTCTCAAGAAATTTTTTTTTGTCTCTAACTCTTTACATCTTTGTCCATTCGTCACTCTTTTGTTCTATGAACCAATTTGCTTAGGCAACTAATTGTTTCACTTGCTTAGGAGGCCTAGTTTAACTAAAACTAACCTCTTTCCCCTCTCATTCCTTTTCTCTAATTTACTTTATCACATGATTTGTATTGGAAGAGGGCTTTGGATGCTTTTGTATCATTTGTCTCAAGTAGCCCGGTACATCCCCTAAAGTTGGTGGTTTTGAAAAAAAGATTTGTCTTTGAGACTTTTGAATGTCAGGACCGCCTCTCGTGGTAGTTTGACTCGTTTTGCCCTCCCTCATGTGGGTACTTCAACATCTGATGAAGGGTGGAGGAAACAGCCTTAACCTGGTGTAACCATGGCCTCCCCAGCAATAGATTAATGGTGGTCGGTAAAACATGGAATTCGACCCCTTGTTCGGCGCAGCCAACTTGCACTTGTACCGTCACCATACCCATCACCTCCACTTTCTACACAGGAAATTCAGGAGGGCAATTTTTTTGAATTGTTAATTAACTCTCAAAGTTAAAAGTTTTCCCCTAAGAAGCCTGGATACTTCTAAGAAGGTGAGTGTTTGTGGCCCCGGGGGGGGGGGGGGGGGGGTCTGTTCGAGGGTCATAGAGCTGGATTGGCAAAAGGTTTAGCAGGTTTACCCATGGTGGTGCTCATGCTCACATTAGACGGTCGCGCAGCTATGCTATCACTCGTGGTAGCATTGGAACTGCGGACAAAAGGCCTCCTAGCCGTTTCTTTATCATCAGGAATTAGCCCCTGCTTCATAGCATCCTTAATCTGAACTCCTACCTCATGAAGGTCTGCAAAGGTGAACATGGGTATGACAATCATTTTGTGCAGCAACCTCCCGTGTAGATTCCGAACTACCATCCTGATCTGATCCTTTTCTGAAGGTCGGGTGGCCCAAAAAAACCCTTAAATACCCATTTGACATATCATTCTGTATGAATTTTATGTATAACTTTTTTTTAATGAAATAGGGTTAGAGAGAGAGAGAGAGAGAGAGAGAGAGAGAGAGTGTGTGTGTGTGTGTGTGTGTGTGTGTGGTCATTAGAGGAATAATGATTGCCGACGGATCATCAAGGCGGTTATCAATCTGAAAGAAGAGAGAGAACAACAAGAGGAGAGAGAGAGGAGAGAGAGAGAGAGAGAGAGAGAGAGAGAGAGAGAGAGAGAGAGGAATGTAGGTGGTTTTGGCCCAATCATTCACATTCCATATAAAATTTGTAGTAAAAATTTCAGCAATGACTAGAGAAAAATATTAATTTTTGTGAGAAAGTGGATTGAAATACTCCTTCAATCTAAATAAGCCCTTGCAAGATCTTCCCAACTATCCCCTGAAATAGAAATAAAACTTCGGTTGTTTCGGCATGCAACTGTGCTCCAGTTTCTCACATTGAATGAGGTGTATCCTTTTGCCATTGTGAACTCTCTGAGAGGTAAATCAGAGGTCACGCATAGAACATGCTTTCGTTTGGCCATTCATTGCATAGAACATGCACCGCTCCGTTCAAGGGTTCTGAAATCACTTGTGCAAGACTTTAACTTTCAACTAGGGAACGCATCCCTTCAATTTTTGCAAGCAATGGGTTTGTAAATCTAAGTAGAAATGGAAGATTTCTAGAGATAAAAAGCTAGGGTTTTTAGACCTAAAGAGAGAGAGAGAGAGAGAGAGAGAGAGAGAGAGAGAGAGAAGAAGAAGAAGAAGAAGAATAAGAAGAAGAAGAAGATGATGATGATGATGATGATAATGAGATCTCTCAATATCTCTGCCTACAAAATGAGATACTGGGAACCCCTCATCTTCACTCGAGCGACCATTTGTTTGCTCGAGCGGTCCCTTAACCTGCAAAACAAACTACTGGGAGCACTTCATCTTCGCTCAAGCGGTCTTTCCACTGCTCGAGCAACTTGCGAGGAAAGACAATTTAACTTCTTAAGATACTCTGGCGTCACCATGGTATTGAAGGGTCCACCTGGGACCGTGAAGACGCAATGCGGGCAAATTATCCACAACTTTTTGAGACGTGAGGTATGATTTAATTTCAAGGATAAAATTTATTTAAGATGGAGAGGTTATAGAGATCCTAGTTTTTGGTAATTACACGCGTAATTATGAGCCTTAGGTTAATAGCATTTTAGCCCTAATTTCGTAGAAGTCTTCAAAATAGCTCAATAAAGAATAATTTTTCCGTATATTATCATAATTAAATCGTAGAAGACCACTTTATAATTGGAAATGAAACGGAGACCTAATCGCTCTCTAAATCCTCAGTGGTGCATTATGTGTTGTAAGAATGAGGAATCCGTGGATCATTTATTTTTGCATTGCCCAATAGCTTTGTCTCTATGGCATAGGTTATTTTTGTTGGGGAATGTTATGTGCGTGTCCTCGCAAAGGAGTGCGCATATGCTCCAAGTTGACTTTCGCGCTTTTGGAGGATCGAAGAGAGCCAAAATGCTTTGGTCTCTTAAATTAGATGCTTAAGTTAAACTAATATCGTTGAGTAAAATTTACTTAGAAAATTCTCAATTTTTAGAGGCTTAGAAAGCTTAAGTTAAGTTAAACTTGGCCACTTAAGCTAATGAAACAATTAATGGCCTGATCCAATTAGTTCCTGGAACAAAATAGAGAAGGATGGAGAAAGTTAGAGAGAACCATTTTTCTTGAGAGCTAGAAGAGAAAGTTAGAGAATAAAAGAGAAATAGGAAGAAAATCAAAGGGAATTCAAATTCATCATTTTGGACTTCAGGATTGAACACTTAGGTGAATGAATATTCTATTCAACGAGTCTGAAAAGGTGAATAATTCGGATCAACAAAATCGATTCTAAAATGAATCTACTAAATTCAAATAATCTCTCAAATTAAAATAACAAATTAAAAAAAAAAATGCCAAACCCATATTTTTATAAAAAATGTTAGAGGTTCTAAAAATTTTATCAAAATTTTTATCAAAAGTTTCACATGGGTGTGCCATGTGAGATATTTAGTAAAACAATCATGATAGAGACCCCCACAACCCCCAAAATGATCTGAACTATTTATGTCACTGTCAAATATAACTCTCAAAAAAATTCAAATACATCAATGATCAATATATTAGTGGAGGTCATGAGAGTCATTCTTCATAAGAGTTCCAAACATTTTTTAGTTAATTTGTAGATCTATCAGTAAAGATAAGACCTTCCCCTCTCGTACCCAAGTTCCCGAGCCGAGGCAACTTTGGTGATGATGGACATGTGGCCTTCGACATGAGTCAGGGTTTCCTAAATTTCCCCAAAACAAAATAGCCAATAGAGATTTTTGATGATTTAAAGCAAGGAGTGATCTCCGATCATCCCTTCCGATGTTACTTGCTGCTCTAAAACTCTCCCAAACTAGCGAACCCTTTCTCCAGTAGCTTCTCTCCGTTATTCTCTCACTCCGGCGTGACTCATATCCCTTTCAATCGGCCCAACCACTCTAGTGTTGTTCTCTCTCAATATATTGTGTATATATATATAACATATGTACAGTCAATAGGTAGTTGATTGACCAAAATACCCCAAGTTCGTTAGTTATAATTAACAGAGATAGACAGATGGTTAACATTAATACAAGATAAGAAGTTCAGGGTTCAAATTGATGCAACTGAAACCCTGGGGTTTAATTGAAAAACACGTGAAACTCTTGGATTTTTTTTGTAATTTGCCCTAATTTTTTTTTTTTTTTTGGGGTCACATGATAATTCTAGATGCACAATGATAACATGTATCGTCTGTGATTATTCGAGACCAGTGTATAATAATACATTTACCGACTAAAAATTTTAGTCACTAATAATAATACATTTAGCGACCAAATAGTTTAGTCATTGTTAGTTTTCACGACTAAACATTTTAGTCGGCCAAAGATTAGATATTTTCATTTTATGGTACTTTATGACCAAACATTTTAGTCACCAAAGGATGCCATGTTCTTTCGTGACTAAAATATTTAGTCGGCAATAGTTTCTTCCCTCATCTTGATTTATTTTGACTACTAACTATTTGGTCACCAAAAGTCTTTTGTTTCGTTTTTACTACTAAACAATATATATATATATATATATTTTCTATTAGCAAGATTATATATACTTCTAACGTCGTATTTAAATAAAACTAAAAGCAATTTTAGTAGAATAAATTAAAATATACTTTAAATTTAACATTGTCAATCAAGGTATGCCCAATACACATTATCTCCCTCTCTCTCTCTCCCCATTTTCTTATCATGTATTGTATGCAATATGTGTTCTAGATAACCCATCTTCAGCAGCATCCACACTAGAATTTCAAAGTTTTCTACAATCTTTAGACAACTTACTCTTTATTAATATTGACAATTTTAGGTTGGTAGGCATTGTTCTTCCATCAGAGAATAGCTCTCTCATTTTGGGTTGAAGTTTTGAAATGAGTATATTTCACAAAAACATGTACTCACGAGAATGTTACTAATACCAACTCTTTTCCTTACATGCGATAGTTAAACACACTCTCTTTCTCACATGTAATCACAAGTATAATCATACTCTGTGCCAATGTATGATCAGAGGAAAAAAGAGAAAGGTGACCTTACCTTCTTATACATTTCAAATTTTCAAGTTAAGTGCGTATTGAAAGTAAATTTAAAGAGTTGATGAATTTTGCTCTCTAGGATGTTGTTTGCAGTAGTTTAAATGGGTTATTTATAAGTTTTTCTTAAAATATTATGTTAGGCTGCCTGTTATTATTTAAGCACTAAAAATATGTGAAATAAATTGACAGAATGACGCTTTTAGATTCAATTTTTAAAAGATCAAATACGCTAAATGTTTTCTCACGTCAGGAATTACGTTTTAGCAAAATATAAAAAGAAGCATCATTATCTCTTAACCATAACGGTCCTTTTCTTCTTTGTCTTTTTTCTTCCTTGTCTTTTTTCCCTTGTAGTTGGTCTCATAATGTTTAACAGTCTTACATTGTTTTTTTATTAGCTAATCATTAAATTACCAAAAGAAAGAAAGAAAATCGGAGTGAAAAGGGTTAGTTTTTGGTAACGGTCATGTGTTGAAAGTCAAGGTGGCCCCCCTTTCTTTTCTATTCATGACTTTCTAGCAAGAACCCTAAAAGAAATCTCATGCATCCATACATTTACTATTTCTAAATTATAAGTCTATGGCATGGGATGATAGAAATTTAAAGCAAGCTAAGTACAAAATCGTGCCCTATTGGCTACAAGTTCCAAGGCCTTGCCCAGTTACACAAAAATGGTGTTCACACCCAAACACGAATAGCCCTTGGATTATAAAAAGAAAACAAATAAAAACCAAACTTCGTGCTCTAAAAGTTCCTCCTTGCCTTCACTTTGACAAAGACATATTGCAATCACCTGAAATGGTTTCCACTAAGGGATAAGCATAAAGCTCAGCAGAGATAATCTAAATAAAGTGCACACAATTTAACAATATCATGAGGTGCAATGTATACGAGATGCCAAGGTTATGAGCAAAGTGTGTTAGACCCGTTGGACCCAAAATAAACACACGCGTACACCGCCGTCCGTCCAAGCGGACTGGGCTGGGCTGGGTTGGGCTTGGGCGTGAGTGTGTGGTGTGAGGTTGGGTTAGGCTTGTCCAACCCAATGCTCAAACATTTCTATTTTTTTTATTCTTAACAAACATTCTGGACTCATTATTAAAATATTTATAATTTATAGCTTGGTGGTTGAAAAGAATCATAACTATAGCATTTTTGTATTAAAAGAATATATATTTTATAGGTGAGTTAAGGTGAGTTTATTGCTAGAGTAGTTACGTCCACTAGTAAGGAAAACGTTAGGTTCGCCTAGCTAGCACAGTAGTTAAAGCTTTTGCCAAGTGAGTATATAAAATATCATCTTTGAATGGGCAATGGAAAAAGTCCTATGATGCAAATGTTGAATTTATTTTCCTACAGTAAAAATCTTCTTTTTTTGTCCTGTAGAGAGAGGGAAAACATGTCGAGTTCACAGGTTGTAAAGCTTCTCGTAGGACACACACACCAACCAAGTCTGTGACTGTGACTTGGTTGACTGTGACATGGTTCACATTTGGTTAAATGGTCCTTTTTATGTTTAGAAATATCAGAGCATTTTTGTATCTTTGCTTTTAGCAGAATCAAACCTGCAACTATGCTTTGCTTTGAAACTGATATCCATTATATGATAGTTTTGTTTTTGGGTCTACTGCTGAATTTCACTTGGTCATAATCTTCTTAGTTTGTCTGTAGGTCAATAGTGGATGAAACTTTTAGGCCATGTTTGATTTTTAAATTAGTTTTAGGAGGGATTGGATACTATGGAATTGTGAAAAGATTAGTAGGCGTAAGTATTCACATTTCAGTCATTGGATACTTGTAATTTGTGATAAATATGCATTCATAGCACCCAATAGAATTTTAATTTATTCAAGTAAGCAAAAATTGTGGTCATACACCTACTGGCTCTCTGGTGGGGTCCTCGTATAAAGCAATTGGGTGTACTAGATGCAACGATGTTTAGTAAGATTGTTCAATTTTTTCACCAATATATTTTCTAAGATCTTTTGTAAGATTGGGATTGGAAAGTAAAAACGTGTCTGTAAGAGTGAAAAAGAAACAACTTGTCCCTTAGTAGGAAAGAGCTTCAACAGGATTTGTTGATAGTCTCACCATGAAGGTGATGTCCTAAAAAGCCCACACAGAATAGGACATGACACGAATACAATTGTTTTAAAAAATGTAGTACACGAAATGTCAAGAGGCTCAAAATAAATAATTTTATTTATTTATTATATGTTATGTAGTATTATTTTAAAATACTTAGTCAAATTTTCAAAACAAGGTAGTCCGCTTGGGCGCAACATCTGCCACTCAAGCGGCCTGTAAATTCTGCAAAAGTACTGGTTGTAAGAATTTTTGCTCGATGGATGCTCGACGGTCGCTCGAGCGTAAGATTGGATAAGCAGGGTCTCTGCTCGAGCGCAACTCCCTATACTTGAGCGGTCTGTAAAAATTTGTAAAACATCTGGGAGCTCGCATTCTCCACTCAAGTGCAGACTCCACCGCACGAGCATCTACCGTTAGTGGAATTTTTCTATAATAATAGTTACCAAGTGAGCATCGGGATGGCACCGTATGAAGCATTGTTTGGGAGGAAATGTCGATCACCTATATGTTGGATGAAGGTTGGAGACAAAAAGTTATTGGGTCCTAGAATTGTGACAAAATCCAACTCATTCAACAACGAAGTTGGCTTAGGGAGTGTGGGACCTGGGACCATAGGATGAGTGTCAAATTGTCTACATATAAACAAAGAAAAATTTTATGTTGATGAACCTTGATTTGTGAAAACTTTCCCCAAGTATTTTGATAAAAAACACCTACACATCATATGAACTTAGATCATTCTTATTGCATTGGTGCATACTTCATACCAGTAAGAAAAAAAGTAAAACCTTTATATTTCCAACTGAATTAAATTGATGTGCAGAATTCCCAACCATTTGAACTAGAAAACGTATATATAAACACACATATGCACACGCCTAAGTTAACAATAATGCCAATCTAGCACTTTGGATGTTGAGTCTGCTCACATGATTATTACTGTGTGCATTCAAACCCACCTCTCTCCTCTCATCTTCAAGTTCAATCATTAAAAATAGCCAACTTCTGTCTTCTTCTGTCTCCTTTTTGGCTTTGGCACAACAAACACACCCATCAGATACAGACAGAAAGAGAGCAAAACCCAAGAATATTCAAAAATTCAAAAATAGCTTAGAAGATCTAAATCATGTAAGCCTATCTCCTTAGGCTTCAAAGATTGCTTGCTCTCTCTATCCTTTTTAGGACTCGCCCGCAACCCGTAAAAGCTGTCCGCACTTTAATTATTATTATTATATTTTTTTATCTATAAATTTGTAACTTTAATAGGAGCATCATTATGTTCTCTATGACACTAAAATTCTTATTTTTAAGTATTTCTCAACTTTCTTAATGCCGTAAAATTATCAAGTCCTAAACTTGATTTCTTATATGATTTTCATTGGTGACTCATCCACTTTTTCTTAATAAAATTTTCCTTCTGGTGGTCGATGGAACTTCTAATTTGATTATTGATTACTGAACTGGCAATTCTGATTGAGTACAACCTTTAATGCATTGATATACATTTTTTTCATGGCAAAAATGGTAGTGTAGGGTCTCTTTGTTTTGGGTACTTTCATTTAATGCATTGATATTCAATTTTTATTTGTAAACTCATCAGAAAATTGTTGTCAAATGATCACAAACATATAAGATGAATCTGATGCCTAAATTCGATGGGAAAAAAACTTAAAAATAAATTTTTAAAGAAAAAAGTGTAAACCGCAAACCGCCTGCAACTGCTCGCACATTTGCAAACCCTATCCGCACAAACTGCAAACTGCATTGCGGGCGGTTGCGGGTTGACTTTTTCCCAAACCACATAGATACTGGCGGGTCGACATTGAACCAGAAACCGCACAAAACCGATCCGCGAGCACCCCTTGGATGTCATCGTTTGTATACTCGATGATTGTTCTTGTTTGTCTTCGTTTTAAGTGCCTGGAGTCCTCGGCGGAGTGCCCTGACTTTGAACCTTGAAACCTTTTCTGTTTTATGCTTGTTTTTGGACCCAGAACTTGTTCACTTTGGCCTGGAGGAGTGGATGACCTGTCAGCCACCCCTCCTGTCTGTCGGCCATGCATTGTTTCTGTCGGCTACCAGTGGTGACCGACGACCACCAGTGTTGGCCAGTCGACCAATGAAGATTGTAATTTGGTTCGAATTCTCATTTTCCCAAGACAATCAAATAGTTACCTCCAACGCCTTTGTTGGAGTCTGGAAGGTAGGCCTTGAGTTTGTAGGCGGTGGATCTGGCCTAGAGGTAGTAAGTGTAATCGTTGGTGGACTTGAGGCCACACATGGTATAGCAGAAGTGGAAGTCGGCAAGGGTAACCCTAGCATTTTCTCGGCGTGCCAATTCAGCAATACCATTGATAACCCTAAAGGAATTGACGGCTAATTGCATGGGGTTAAGTTTGTAGTAATGTAGGACTTCTCGGAAGAGAATGTCAAAGGGGGAATCTGAGTCCACCCTCAATGATGGAAACTATGGGGAATGGCATAGTCCTTTCCAAGCATAATCGAGTCCTCTTGACTATACCTTATAGGATCACCAGATAACTATTTTGGTATAATAATGACCATGTGCAAAGCTGGACGAGTTCTGTTCAAAAAAGCTGGCGACTCCTACCAGGTTGGTCCCCTCACATGAGTCCTTCGTTTCTTCTGGTTTTATTTGGAATCAATAATTGAGGTCCAACAAATATTGGTGTAAGGCTGGAGAGTTGGTTGGGATTAATTAAAAGTTAATAATATAAAATATTATTAAATTATAATTATTTTTTTTTTTTTTTATAAATTACAAAAAATTCAAAATTTATTCTAAATAGAACTTTTTGAATTAGGTTTAAATAGTTTAAAAGTCAAGTCAAAAAAATCCATCTTAAACAACTCTTAAATTTGGAGCTTATTTGGATTAGGGATAATGCTAGGTGTGTATTATGAGGTGTTTTGAGAAATTAATAAAAAGTTAGTTTTTTTTTTATTTTTTTTTGTGATTTTTTAACTTTTTTGTGTTAAAAAAATAATGAGATGGCGTGACTCAAAAAAATTAAAAAATCAAAAAACTAACTTTTTACTATATATACAAATGATGGAAATTTCATGCCCATGTAACATTGTTATGTCAATGTTTTTGAAACAATGAATAATTGCTCTGGAAAATTGGAGGTTTTACATTGTTTCACCAAACTTGCATTCTAACTTAGGGCAGTTTGAGGTTTTACCACTGCACCAAGTAATGCCCAAAACAAAGACAATTAATTTATGAAGCAAAATTATCAAACAAACTACTTAAGAGGCAATTCAGATCTAGTTTTGAAATAAAAACATTAGCAACTCAATAATAGCATATATATAGAAACCATAAAAGATAATTCAACAAAGTAATGCTTCAAAGATAAATTCTACTTACCTAAATGACGCCATTTGTTTGTTTGTTTTGGTTTCTTGAGCTTAGGGATTGAAGGCATGGTTTGGGAAGTGCTCATTGGGCTTTTTGGCTCAATGAGCCAAAAGAAACAAGGCTCATGAGCCAAACAGACAAAATATCACATCCAACCCATAATCATTATACTCTTCTCTCAAAAAAAGTAAAAAAGCCAAAAAGCACAAAAGCCTTCCCAACCAAGCTTTTGAGCCAGGCTCATATGCCAAAAAAGCCAAAAAGCCAAAAAGCCAACCCACTTCCAAACGGAGGCTTAGTTTATGTATTTATTATTATTTTTTATGACGTTAGTATTTTGGCAATTTGACATGGTTTGTAACTTTACATTATTTAAGTTGTTTTGATTATTTATTGTTACTTTAACGTTGGAGGTATTGGATAGTTTATGAAATTATGGTGGATGGTTTGATTGGTGTTTTGTTAGTTTTTTTTTTTTTAAAATCCCTTTTTATCTTTTGAGTAGCACATAAACCCCACAAACCCAGGATCAGCAACTCAAAATCGAACAATCACATACACCTCTCCAGCAACCACAATGATTCCACATCAAGAATAAAACACCAAATAGGTAACATCACCCATCTCCTAATCACTCCAAGAAATCTCCTAAAAAAATAAAAATGTTAGACCATACCTTATCCACACACACCCAACACTAGCAAACAATCAAAATGAAATCCCAAATAAAGGCAAACAAGCAAACTCTAATATCACTAAATCAAATAAATATAATATATCAAAAATAAAAAGCTTTTCATTGACACCTGCAGAGAGGGAGGGTTTCTTTGAATTTTTAAAAACTGTCAAGTATCTAGATGGGTATGCGGCAAACATATCCAAATCAGTGAATGCAAGAAATGGTAGACTAATAGGCCTAAAAAGCCACGACTGCCATGTACAAATACAAAGAATTCTTCCAATTGGAATGCGTGGTTATGTGGATAAAGAAATTAGCACAACACTTTGTGAGTTAGGCAATTTCTTCCAAGACCTATGCTCTAGGACACTAAGGCAGAGCGAATTGGAGAAATTAGAGAAACGTATAATATGTTAGGAAAAATATATGATTCTCCACAAGTAAATCAATCAATGGAATAAAAACTAATGTGGAAAAATTAAATCAAAAGCAACACAATAATTTTTACGTGGTTCCCTCAATGTGAGGTACGTCCACGGGATCGAAATCCGATTCGACTATCAACCAAATAAGTTTCTAAACGATTACAAACGAGACACGAATGGTCTCACAAAACCACCCTTAGCTGAATTCCAAATAATCACAAATAAACAAAAGGAAAGATCTCACCAAATAGATGAACAAAAAAACTTCAAAACAGAGTTATAGAAGACCCAAATATAATTTCCCAATGGCTGCCAAAATACACAGCAAACAAACGGAGCACTTGAATATGCATCCAAGAATCACACACAGTAAGCTTTGATTCACCAATTGAATTACCCAGTAGGCACTATCTCACCAAATTGGATTACTCAATGTTGGCAGCTAGTAGCTGTAGCTCGCTCGACTTTCTTCGCGCGCCCCCTTTTTGAAGAAGGCGCGCATTGGTCTTACTACAGTTCGGACTCCTGTCACGGTTCTGAATCTAATCTCACAAAGTGCAATGTAAGACTGATAAATCACCAAAGAGTCCAATCCGGCAAATCATTTTGGAAAATCAGATTTTGAATCAAATAATGCGAAACTGGACTGCTTTGCTAGATTACAGAGTCGCCACCTAAATATTTTACTTTTGGGAAATTTAGGAAACCCTAACTCGTGCCAAAGGCCATGTGTTTGTCATCACCAAAGTTGCCTCAGCTTGGGAACTTGGGTACGAGGGGGGAAGGTCATGAAATGAGCACCCCTGCTCGCCCGATCAAAGGATCGGCCTCTATTAAGCATGATATGTTGTTTTAAAAACACATGTGTTCTTATTCCGGTTATTATCTATCTTTACTACGTGATGCGCACAGCATACAAGTATAGACTAAATCACAAGAATTGGAACAAAACATCTCATGTTTGTTTTCGAAAATGGTTTGAAAGTGCCACTCGCAAGTGGGCTAAAGCGCGGATTTGCCACCCTCAAGTGGGCTTAAAACCTGATGATTTTGCCACTTCGCAAAGTGGGCTTAAAACTCACATTTGATGAATTGTCCCAATTCATGTAATGAAGCCTTCATCCACAGGCATTCATGCAGTTAAGCAAGTAAGCAAATAGCCTCATGGCAAGCATGCTATCATGGCAACACTCACACTCATGCAAGTATGCTAAAGCGTAAACACTTACAGTGTACTCCGAGCCAAAACAGAAAGCTAGTTAGAAAGAATGCATGATCCTAACTATACAAAATGCCTAATGCAACACGTGCAATAAATGCAACTAAATAGACTCGGCTATCTAAGATGGCATATGAATGCGAAAATTTGATACATGTATTCAAAGAGGTATTGAAATACAATGCAGTTTGAATGATGCGCCGAACTCGGTGCATGCATGACAAATGAATGATGCAAAGATGCAAGCATAAGGTATGCTAATCAAAACATGCCCAAATCTAACCACCGAAAGCAGATAAATAAAAGGGAGAAAGACGTGGGGTTGGAAGACAAGCACGCACACACGCACGCTTATTACAACATTGCCCTTGCGAAGGAGGGTTCGAATGAATAAGCTAAGCTATTCTAAGCTAAGCTAATCTAACTAATCTAATTAAACTAATTAGACTAATTATTACATACCAATCGAATAACTAGTAAACTACTTACTAATTATTACAAAACAATGAAGAAATAGCTAAGCTAAGCTACTTAATTATTACAACACGTAATCAATTAGCAAACTAATTAATTAAATTACAAAACCAATGCTAACTAACAAGTAAAGCATTAAACTACAATACTTCAGCTCTGTGAAAGTTGAACCATGCATGCATTTGGTTTCTCCCCCCGAAAAGCCTTCCGGTTTGCTCTTGAGAGGCTTTGTTTGCAGGGTGTCTCCAAGAATTCTCTACTCCACCTTACCAAAACAATGCTGAGGAATGCACCAGTGGCTTGCCGGCCAAGGAAGCTTGCTGCCGGCCACCTGCCGGCCAAGGATGTGCACTGCCGGCCGAGGATGAAGCAGTGCCGGCCATCAGTGAGGCACTGTCGGCCACTGGTGTGCTGCACCACCATTCTGTAACAGAGCTCAAACTAGAGGAAAAGGGAGGGTCTCCCAAGGGTATGTCTGTACTATGCCCCTCCCTATCACGGAAACATCAAAGGAGTTGCACCATTGGATCCAAAACCATCAATCAAAGCATTTTGAATGCATGATGGCCAAAGATCCAATTTGTAAACATTCAACAAATGCACACAACAAGACTCTAGGACCACTACCCTATCATGTATGATCAAGGGCAATGGAGACAAAGGAGATTGGCTCATTTTCATCACTTTGAGTATGAAATGGGCCAATCTACCTTGTGTTCAATATAACGTCCGATTGAACACAATGCAATGCAAACAACATGTTTTACTTGATTCAATTCTTGTTTACACATTTTAAGTTACAAAACCATTCATTAATCAATTTGTCCAATATGGAAGTCCTCTAATGAGAGAGGGGTCAATCAAAAGATGATTTAAGACATGAGAGAAACCATGCCTTTGACTAGGAGGAACCCTCAAAAGAGGGTTAAAGCCATTTAAACACAAGTCTCAATCTCAAAAGCCCAACCATCAGCATTAGGAATCCGGAGGTATTGTTGTGAGCAACTCATAACAGTAACTACTGTGAGTTGAAGCGGCGTCGTTTCATCATAATAAAAAATAAAATAAAATAAATCTGATTTGGCTGTTAAAAGGCTTAAACCCAGACAAGCTAGAAAGAAAAAGAAGCGACAACCACTGTACCACTTAGACAACTCATTAATATTTTGCACATATATTATATTTATTGCAATCTGTATTCCAACATAAAAAAGAAATTTACAATCTACTATAAGTAAAATACAAAACAACAATTCAAGCTAAAACATGGATCTGTTAGGAGCGGGAAGGGTTTGGGTTCTCAGCCACTGAGACAAGCTGGAAAGAAAAAGAAGCTACAACCACTATTCCTTAAGTGGAATGAATAATTACAAACAAGGAAATGATAAATTATGAAGAGTCCTATATAAATCAATTATCTCTTGGGCAAATTACATATACTCCCCTCGAGGTTTAGTTAAATTATAGATTTTCCTTGAGGTTTCGAAAATTATATCCCGCCCCTTGAGGTTTACTTTCGCGTTACAAATACCCCCTACCGTCAATTACACCGTTACAAAAGTGTATTGACATCACCAAAATATATATTGATGGACCATATTACCCTTGGGGGGTATTTGTCATTTGTCTAAACCTCGACGGTATCTGTAATTTATCTAAACTTCAAGGGGGTATATGTAATTTGCCCTCTTTTTTTTTAAACAACAAAAAAAAAATTTAAAAAAAACAAAAACTAATTTAATAAAAATAAATATCAAGAAATATATTTAATTTGTAAAATATTATTTCTAACCACTCGAAAGATAAAATTATATAAAAATGATAATTATTTTTTATTTTTTATTTCTTAACCAATTTAATTTTTAATTTTTTTAAAAAAATTCTAAAACAAATTTTTAAAAATTAGACCATACATAGCTTAAAGGATAAATTGCAAATACATCCCCTGGAGTTTGATTAAAATACAAATCGTTCCCTGTAGGAGAGCAATTATGAATTTTATTTTTTTAGTTAATTCTGTTAAATAAATTTTTTTAGCAAGGGGTGTTTGTAATTTTTCAAATCACAGGGGGTACTACTCAATAATTATATTTTAGGTACGAATCAATTTATTCATACAAGTCTCCATACCACATGCAACGCATGTGTCCAACTACTAGTAAATTTAAAAGAAGGGAAAATAAAAAATTCATATTATTTTAGTCCTTAATTTTTTTAAATAGATTAATATTTTGAGACAGTAAAAAATAAAATAAGAGACTAATGTTTTGAAATGGAAGCAATATCATTTTAAAATTTAAATTAATAAAATTAAAATTTAAAAATTAAATTTTCTATACGAATCAAATTTTAATTTTTTATAGACAATTTATACATATAAATAAATAAAATAAATTATTTAAATTATTTATAATAAAATAAATAAAATTTAAATTTAAATTACAGATACCCACCTGAGGAGTCAAACCAATCAAAGGCATTTTAGTCAATTTGTTGTCTTGGTTAACGGAGTTAATTGTCAGCGGGGTATCTGTAATTTCCGAAACCTCAGGGGGACATCGATAATTTTGCTAAACCTTGAGGAGCTATTAGCAACACCCCTATCCCATAACCGTACTGGTTGGGTGCTCCGTCAAAATACATCGTCCAAACTTCCTCCTCAACTTGCAAAATGGCTTCATCTGGGAATAGGTATTCTACCGCTTCATCCCCTTCTACCGGGCAGTCTGCCAGGAACTCCGTTGCAGCTCTCTCTTTGACTGACTTACGAGTAACATACTTTACATCAAATTCGGAGAGAAGAAGCAACCAACGGGCTAGCTGTAGACACCCCATTTTCGACCGACCTTAAGACTCAGACGTCACCGATTGAGCGCTCGGTGATGTTGCATATTGTGCTCGTTCAGAAGTCTTAGAGTCGCGGCCGTGAGCCCTGCCTCCGGACTTCCGAATCCTCTTCTGTACCTTGTCTCGGTTTGCGAACCAGACTCGGTTTTCTCTGTTTCTCTTCCTGAAGGGAGGGAGAGGTCCCGTAGACCATCTCTCAGTGGCCGTGGGCTACATTTCGTGGCCGTAGGCCATTTTGCCCATTTCGGAGCCCGGTTCCTGGTTTTCGGAGCCGTCAGGCCGTGTGCCTCGGTTCGGGACCGTCTAACCATCTCTGATTTCTCCGGTTTTAGGCATACATCTTATTTACTCCCTTTTGAGGGACACTGAGGTCTGAGAGACCCACTTCGTGGCCGGATGCCACTTTCGGTGCTTAATAGCATATTTACGGGACCCCGAACTGCGTGTTTTGGCCCCCGAGCATTCGTTTTGCATCGGTTTTCGTTCATTTTTGGCGGGTACCTCTGTTTTATCACCAGGAAGGTCACTGAAGGGTGGGAGGCCAGCAATTGTCTTTGCAATCAGTTATGCTCCTCCGGCGCCCTCCAACGCTCGTTTTTCTCACTTTCGAGCCAATGTTGACCACCCTAGGAGCATTTTCTTCAAGCCCAAACCACATATTTGTGTTGTACACACATGAGAGGACCCTAAAAGTCTATGGCCGGCCATTAATTCCGTATTTCACTTTTGAACCCCTCCTAAAAGTGGCCTATCCTCTCTCCTGTTTTACAGTTTCCAATTTCCAACCACAGGGCCTTGATGAGGAGACTTGGGAGGACACCTTTTTGTGGTGGCCGGCCAAAAATTCCTCTGGACCATTTTGCCCCTTGGCCAGCCGGTCATAGGGCGTGGCCGGCCGGCCACCTGCAACAAAAATAGGTGGCCGGCCATGTTCCTTGGGATGTGTGCTTTACAGCTGTATAACTGTTTTCCCCCAAAAATATCTGTATCCGGGGGAAGACTTGAGGAGGGAAACTTGGTGTCATTTTCCCTCCACTTTGGCCCTCCTTTCTTGCCTTTATAACCAGCCTCCAAGACTGGTTTTAGGATTACAAAAATTTCACTAAGGGCCTTGCATACATCTCCCTCCATTTCTCTCTCATTTTACTTGAAAAATCACCAAATCCTACCCTTTTCTTCATCACCACCTAGCACCACCACCACTACTCCATTCCAGCAGCAAGGAGAGGATTTCCAGCAGCTAAAAGGCAGCAAATTTGGTCCAAGAAGCAAGAAAAGGGTTGGTCTTCAAGGGTAAGTGTCAATCTCCCTCTTTTAAGCTCATTTTTGCCTCATTTCTTAGCCCTATTTGCCTTTTTTTTTGAGCTTCGACCAAAACTTAAATTAGTGTTATTTTGATCTCATTTTCATCTTTCATTAAGGGCTCAACCCTGTTTGAGCCCCCCATTTGGTACTTGCTTCAATACCCTCCTAAATGCCATTATCTTGCATGATATTTCTAGCCTATGTGTGATCTGTTTTCGAGCATTATATAAACTGTGAGTGGGATTATTTTGAGCCCCTATACAACATTTTAGAAGGGCTCAACCTTGTTGGGGGCCTCCATGTTGTACTTACCATTATACCCCTCTTTGGCCCCCATTTTTGCATGCTTTGTTGGCCTGTCTTGCTTCTGTTTTTAGGCCATGATCAGTACTTAAAATGGCCATATTTTGACCTTCTTGGAATATCTTATTGAGGGTCTTTGGCTGTTTGGTGAATTCTTTGTATACCTCATGTTATAGCCTCTTGTTGGCCTATTTCTTGCATTGCATTTTGAACATGTTTGTATACTGATTTGGGCTTGATCATCTACTGTAAAAAGCCTTATTTTGGGACCCTATTAAACATTTTTGAAGGTCCCCCACTTGTTTGAGATCCCCATATATCAGTTGCTTCTTTGCCCCTTTGTTGGCCAATTTCTTGCATAGCATTTTAAGTGTACTTGTATCTATTTTTGAGGTTTGTCATCTACTGTAAATGTCCATATTTTTGGTCCCTCTTCAGTGTTGTAGAAGGGTATTTTTCCATTTGGGCATTGCATGTACCACTTGCTTCATTGCCTCCCTTGCGGAGCCATTTTTGTATGCCATTTTTGCCCTATTTGTGCTTGCTGTTTGGCCATGTTTTGTACTGTAAAAATGCTTGTCTCAGGGCTGCCTTGCTTCTGTATTTTCATGCCATGTACCAATTATGCATGTATTGTATAGCTATAGGCCATTCCGTGCACTTAATTTCGCATTTCGGGATCATTTCATACAGCGGGTATTATTTCGCCTCATTTCGGGGCTATTTTACCCCTCATTTTGCCACTGATTTTCGCATGTTTGCATGTCATATTCCATGTCTTGCCACGTCTCATTAGAGTGGCATTTCGGTGCCTGAGGGTCCGTCCTCGGTTTCACTTCGAGGTGTCTTGTTTTCATCTAATGGCCTCCTATGTGAGTGTGGCTGAGGCTCTCTCATGTTGGTGTAAGCCCATTATTGCATTGCGTATGCCATTTCACCCATAGCATTGTGCATGCCCGGTTGTGTATTACCTCGTGCAGCGTGTATGCCATTCCATGACATTGTGTATGATAGGATTGCATATTAGCTGCATTTCATGCATATCATGCATATTGCATCGTGTTCGGGATAGGAGTTAGCCCGGGCACGGGAAACGAGGTACGTTCCGTACTCCGAGTGACGGAACGTGTCTCAATTCCTAAGTCACCGACACTCCGGATTATCCATGATGGAGTTAGGTTTTGTTATAGCTTTCATATGCATTCATTCTATATTGAGTTGTGCAATTCGGCTCCTCGGCCATCATGCATCGAGATGCGTGATTGGTGGCACGAGGATCGAGGCATGCATATATTTGTGAAATACATTGCTATGCCCATTTCCTGCTCTTTGTTGCAGCAAAATGAAGAATCAGCAACTTTTCGGAGTCTGGCACGCATTTCGAGAAACATTGCAAACAGAGGCTAATTGGGGCATCCCAGTGGGTTTCCGCGCGAGGCAGCCTAAACATACACCATTCATCAGAATCAAGGCAGTCCCTGGCTTGCATGCTAGTTTTACAGTTTTTCTTAGTTAATTTGTTAATTAATTAGGAATTTGTATATTATGTGGACTGTATTATTCGGACTGTACTATTCTTTCATTCAGGACTGTATTATTTATTCGGACCCTCTGCGCGAGGGCACAATTGTAATAAGTGTGGGTGAGTGTGATGTATGTCTTCCAACCCCACGTCTTTCTTCCCTTTTATTTACCTGCTTATGATGGTTAGATTAGGGCATATTTCAATTAGCATACAGTATGACAGCATGTTTGCATCATTTATCTGTTTTGCACGCACCGGGCTCGGCACATCATACAAACTGCATTTGTATTTCAATTCCAAGTTGAATACATGATAGCTGTTGCATTCCATATGCCATGTTTAGAATAGCCGAGCCTGCTATAGTTTGCATCTTTGCATGTGTTGCATTAGGCATTTCTGTATAATTAGGATCATGCATGGTTTCTAATCGGTTTCTGTTTTGGCTCGGAGTACTCGGTGAGTTTTTATGCTTTAGCATCCTTGCATGTGTGCGAGTGACTGCCATGATAGCATGCTTACCATGAGGCTATTTGCTTATGTGATATAACTGCTTGAATGCCTGTGGGTGAAGGTTGGGTTATTTGGATTGGAACAATTCATCAAATGTTTGTTTTAAGCCCACTAGATAGTGGCAAAACCATGTTTTCTAAGCCCACCCGAGGGTGGCAAAATCTGCATTTTAAGCCTACCTGCGGGTAGCAAACCATTTTTCAAATAAACAAATATGAAATGTTTTGTTCCAATTCAGACGATCCAGTCTATACTTGTATGCTGTGCGCATCACATAGTAAATCTAGGCTAATAACCGGAATAAGAACGTACAATGTTTTCAAAATCAGATATCATGGTTAGTAGAGGCCGGTCTTTGACCGGGCGAGCGGGGGTGCTCACGAAGTGACCTTCCCCAATCGTACCCAAGTTCCCGAGCCGAGGCAACTTTGGTGATGACGGACACGTGGCCTTTGGCACCGAGTCAGGGTTTCCTAAATTTCCCAAAAATAAAATATTTAGGTGGCGACTCTGTATCTGGCAAAGCAGTCCATGTTTGGCACTTCTTTCAAAAATCTGTTTTCTCAAAATCGATTTGCCGGATTTGGACTCTTTGGTTCAGATTACGAACCGCGACAACAAATCGAGTCCGAATTGTAGCGAGGCCCCCCCGCGGGCTTGTTACAGTTTCTGGCGACTCTGCTGGGGATTTAGAGAACTTGACTCGAACTCATGATATCGGTTTTTGACTACACTTGTGTGTTTCTTTGCATTGCATTTGCATTGGTGCGCCTAGGACACCGTGTTTGCCATCTGCTATTCCTGAGCGGTTTGTTGGAGGCTTGTCTTGTCAAGGCATGTCCATAAGGCTGACCGGTTACGGGCTCTGCCAGCATGGGAACACAAACCCCGGTTTTACCGGGGCACCCTTTTTGACCATTCGACCTAGTGCATATTCGGATCCATAGTGACCATTCCAAACTAGGACAGGTTGCTTACCCGTTTATAGGTTGTTTGAAACTGCTGTGTGCGTAGTAAAACCCTAGTTCCTGACAAAATAGGACCGGGAAACCCTACCCCAACATAGGGATGTTTTGGCTCTCACTTATCTGCTATGTGCTTGTTAGAGTGTGTCTCTGCAGGAAATGCATGTATCAGTTTATGAGTTTGCGCATCAGGCCTGCGGGCATCAGTCAGTATCTGAGAATCAGTTGTCTGCGGATATCGGATTCAGTTTTGGGGAACAGTGATACAGGAACAGTGATCAGTGATTAAGGACATTGTATTTTCAGCTTATCAACTGTGTGTTGTATGCCCGACTGTGTGTTGTGTGTATTTAATTTAAGCTGTTATGCTGCCCGTTTATCTGGTTATTTATTTCCTTTTCGCTTTATTATCTTTTTGCTAAGGCAGTTTTTAGCACGATTGCTTCCGAACCAGTAGATACTCCCCAAGCACTTTGGACACGAGGTCACCGACTCAATTGATCCGAGGATCTGGTTGACAGACATCCAGTGTTCCACTCTCTACCCCCAATTATCAGGAGAAGGCCGAGGAGGCGTAGTGTGTCAGAACAGGGATTACCGGGACAGAGGGCTACTTTGACAGTAAACAGTCAGGTTGAGATTTCTGTGTCTGCCATAGAGATACATTTACCGGTCATTCAGATGGAACAGCAGAATACATCAGGGATAGAGGCGATGATGCGCCAAATGCACGAGAGCATGAAACAGATGCAAGAGGATGCCATCCGCCAAGCGGAATTTGCTAAACAACAAGCCGCAGTCATGGCCCAGCAGGCCGAACTGATTACTAGGCTGCAACAGCAGAATGCAGCGTCTGCTTCACATCAGGCCCCTCCTCCACCAGCGGCTCCACTACCTGAGCAGGCACCTACTGGTCAGAATACCCTGCCGAATCCTCAGAATACCCTCCCGAACACCCAGAACACCCTACCCAATGTCCAGAATACTCAAGAGGACACCAACCTTCCAACGGGGCTGGCTCCGCCCCCGCTTCTGCCGCAACTGTCCAAGAATCTTACACCCAACCACCCGGACTCTCCATTCGAGTTCGAGGTAGATCATACAGCTCTAAAACTGAGTAAGTTGGAGAAGCTTTTCAAGAAATCGCAGGGGGTGAAGGCCATCCCAGACATCGAAGATGGGTACACCGACGTGGCCGTAACATTGCCAGACAGATTCAAGATGCCACAGATTGATCGTTTTGATGGGTCAGGGGATCCTATGGTCCATCTCCGGCTATTTTCAGACATCCTGAGGCCAATGGGCCTAACCCGACCACAAAAGCTTTCCCTGTTTGGCCGAACTTTGTCGGGTGTGGCAGCCATTTGGTACGCGAAGTTAGAAGATGACGTGAAAAGAAGCTGGGATGAGATGGCTGAGGCCTTCGTTGCACAGTACTCGTACAATACACAGATCGAGATTACAACCCGTGATCTCGAAACGACGAGGCAGGAACCCAAGGAGTCTTTCTCCGATTTTGTAACTAGATGGAGGGCAAAGGCGTCGATGATGACCTTGAGGCCTACAGACAAAGATCAAATCCGGATGATTGTGCGCAATCTCCAACCGAAACTCATGCAGAAGATGATCGTACTCCCCTTTCCCACCTTCTCAGATTTACACGAGATGGGGGTACAGATCGAGGATGCCATGAAACAAGGTCTGATCGACCAGGACCGGGAGCAGCCCCGGAGGACATTTAACCGTAACAACAACGCAGGCCCGAGTGGCGCTGCAACTGCACGAGCTTCAGAAGTGAGCACGGTCACCACCACTCCCCCTCCCCCAAGACCCATGACAGCCACGCCTTTCTCTGGCGCATCTGGAAGTAACACCCAAACCGCCAAATTTCAGCCCAGAGGCCAAAGAACCTTTACACCCCTCTATATGCCCCTGTCCAAGGCTCTGGGGGTATTAATCAGGAAGAAGCATTTGACACCCTTGGAGCCGAGGCCACTGCCAAATCCACTTCCTCCCTCTCATGACCCGGCAAAGTACTGCGCGTATCACCAACAGCATGGTCACGACACCGACCGTTGCTTCAGATTGCGTCATGAGATCCAGGATCTTATTGACAAGCAGGTGATCGCGCCTCCCGAAAAACCCAACGTCACGACAAATCCTCTCCCACCACATAACCAAGCCCCTCCTCCCAACAGAATCAACCTCATCCAAACTGGGGTCGTGTCCTACGATCCTAGTATCTATATTACTCCCTCTCACCTACCCAAGCCGGAGGTAATCCTTCCTGACTGCACTGACTTGTGCATGTTGGACGCCTTCACAACCCAATCTGAGCCAGAGGTGGTGACCTCCGAAAATGGAACAGGGCAGGTTTCAGAGGAGAGTGGAATTGTTGCATCTGGGATTGAACAGCCTGGGAATTATGCTGAAGGAGTCTATGATCCAAGCGGTACTTATCAGTGGGCCAGTCTGAGCTGAGTGTGGGGCTGCCAGAAAAAGCTGAACTGTGCATGATTCGGGGGACAGACTTGAACAAGGGGCAGATGATCTGACAACAGTGGAAGGACTTTGCCAACTCCAGTTCTTCAACGACCAAGAATCAGGGATGATGCATCAACTGGTTCGACTATGAGGAGTCGCGGAAGTTATCGGATGGTTAGATGATCAGCCAGACGTTGTAGAATTCAATCAGAACAGGGCCCGGCAGGGGCGAGAGTATCAATGATGGCCGGAAGGGCCGAGAGTCAGAATACCGCCGGAGAGCGCCGGCACTAAGAATTTCGCTCAGAATTTGGGGATTGTAAATACAGGGAATATTGAACAACCAGCTGTACTGACGCAGTTGGAACAACAAAGATTTGAGGATTCCGAGAGAATAAAAGCTAAGGCCCATGTGGGGGTCGAGAGTGCTGTGTGCACGGAACGGAAATGCTGCGGGCATAAAGACTGAAGGTACTGCGAGTACGATCATACCGGAGCCGGACAGATGTCTGTCGGCTGCCGACGGAATGTGGTGGGAAGACGATGACTTATGTCTTGCCCACACAGATGAAGACTGGGGAGTAACCAACCAGATGATACCTGGTATTGACGAGATCGCTCATATGACAAGAAGTGGGCGGTATTTCAAGCCCCAACACTTAGACCAACCTGAGGCATCTGGGAAAGACAAAGAAGCTGAGAAACAGAGAGAGAAACAGATTGAAGAAGAAGCTGTGCTCAAGCAATTGAAGAAGATACAAGCAGACATCTCCATCTGGGGACTGCTTATGGCATCGAGGGTGCACAGACAGGCCGTCCTATCTGCCATGGACAAGGCCAAACTCTCTATAGACACTACCAGAGCAGCTGGTTGGGCTGGTTTTTCCGGGAGGAGGTTCCCCGGCATTAACCTTTTCAGACAAGGAATTACCGCCTGAGGGCACAAACCATAACAAACCCCTCTACGTTTCCGTGGAATGTAGAGAAAGTGGATACCGGTGGTACTTGTTGATACCGGGTCCGCCATCAATGTCTGCCCAGCCAGAACAGCATATGCAGTTGGGTTGAACCCGCGGACTTCACACCAACACTCAGGTGATCAAAGCATACGATAATACTAGCAGGGAAGTGATGGGGACTGTCAAGATTCAAACCAAGGTTGGTCCAGGACAACACGACATCGAATTTCATGTCTTGGACGTTCCCGCAACCTTCAACCTACTCTTGGGGCGGCCGTGGCTGCACCAAGTAAAGGCAGTCTCTTCCACTCTACATCAGATGGTGAAATACCCCTATGGAAAGGGAGTAGCCATTGTGTTTGGGAACTCATCAATCCATCCGCCTCCAGAGGTATCTACGCCAGTCCTGGAAATTGAGCATGGCACAGAGGACGTATTCTTATCAGGATTCACTTTGGCTGAGGCCCGGGTAGTGCAAAATATTATGGCTGTGAATGAAGGTGTGTACGTCAGTGCTCAATCCGTCTACCTCATGAACAAGCTACAACATATTCCCGGGATGGGATTAGGAAGGAGCGGCAGGAAAGGAGTCGCTGCGTTGGCCGAAGTGCCACACAACCCGCATACCTTTGGACTGGGTTATCTGCCCACCAAAGAGGACTGGGTGAGGAAAGGAAAGGAAATGGCCGGTAGAGCCAGAGCGAAGTAGTCGGGGAAGCCATTTGACTTAATACACAGGCCCATTCAGGGTACCCTGAACGGACGCTTTGTCCGGGAGGGGGAGGACTTTCCATTTTGCGGCTTCCCGAGCCGTGGATAAACGCGGAGAAGAAGCGCGTCCCAGGCTTCGAGATTTTCTTTGACTGCAACTATCCGGGGATGACGTTGCCACAGAGCAGACAGACCCACAGCTGAGGCTGAGCAGTGTAAAGCAGGGGATCCTGAGGGCACAGAATTTGAAATGGGGGTAGCACTGGCATGTCTCTCTGATCCTCCGATCGACCAGAGTGCTTGGGGGATAACTTCGTGGTTTCCATGATTGGGGATGAAACGGCTGCGAGCCAACCAGCAGCTATCTTGGATGCATCTATCGCACCCTCTCTCACTTGGCAATACGAGGAGGGATTTTTGTCCAGCAGCACCGGGTCAGGTAGTGAGCCGGAATCTGATTCCACCGAGTCTGTGAGTCGGAATCAGGTTCCAGCTCGACTGAGTCTGAGTCTGGTACTCCTGGGGATGTTAACCCGGATGCCACAGTCCTGTCTAGGTCGTCTTTTTCCTTTTCATTTGAGTCTGTTGTAAATGAATCGGACGATTTGGATGAACTTAATGAGAATGAGGTGAATGTGGTTTCCGAGTATTTTCTGTGCCCTTGATTTATTGCATTAATTCAGACTTTCAAAACTTTGATGAAAACGACGAGGACGAAGTTCCTCCGGTTTTACAACGTTTAATTGAGCAAGAGCAAGAGAGATTTGTTAAACCATTAATGGATGAAATCACTACCGTGAACATTGGTACTGAGGAGGACCCGCGGCTGGTCCAGATCGGGTCCACGTTGTCTTCGGAGGAACGCGAGCGCTTAGTCGCTTTATTAAAAGATTTCAAAGATGTTTTCGCGTGGTCCTACGAAGACATGCCTGGAATCGATCCTGAGATTGTACAGCATCGGATCCCCCTTGACCCCGAGGCCCGACCTGTCAAGCAGAAACTCAGAAGGATCCGCCCGGATTGGGCTCTAAGATTAAGGAAGAGGTCACCAAGCAAATCGACGCAGGCTTCCTGCTGGTATCTGAATATCCGACTTGGTTGGCCAACATTGTTCCGGTGCCGAAGAAAGATGGCAGGATCCGGGTGTGTGTGTAGACTTCAGGGATTTGAAACAGAGCTAGTCCGAAGGACGACTTTCCCTTACCGCACATCGATGAGTTGGTAGACTTCACAGCAGGGCATGCATTGCTCTCATTCATGGATGGCTTCTCAGGATACAACCAGATAGTGATGGCACCAGAAGATAGGGAAAAGACTGCATTCACCACCCCGTGGGGGACATACTGCTACAGGGTAATGCCGTTTGGGTTGAAGAACGCTGGAGCTACTTATCAACGGGCCGCGACCACAATACTACATGATATGATCCACAAAGAGGTTGAGGTGTATGTGGACGACATGATTGTCAAGTCCAAGGAAAGAGAGGGCCACTACACCGCCTTGCATAAGTTTTTCAAAGGATCAGGGAATTCCGGTTGCGGCTAAACCCTCAGAAATGTACATTTGGTGTTACAGCGGGAAAAATGCTGGGGTTTCTGATTACACAAAGGGCATCGAGGTCGACCCTTCCAAAATCAAGGCCATCTAGAAATGCCCCACCAAGGACTGAAAAGGAGGTGCGAGGCTTTCTGGGTAAAGTGCAATTCATAAGACGGTTTATCTCAAAATTAACCTTGACTTGTGAACCACTTTTTGGTCTCCTGAAGAAAGGAAAGAAGTTCCAATGGGACGGCCGATGTCAAGCTGCATTTGAACAGATTAAAGAATATCTACAGAACCCGCCCGTGTTGTCACCGCCAGAAGGGAAACCGTTGATTTTGTATCTGTCAGTGACTGAAACTACAATGGGCTGCATGCTTGCACAAGAATCAGAAGACAAGGTGGAGAGAGCCATCTACTATCTCAGCAAGAAGATGCTGGAGTATGAGACCCGATATACACCGCTGGAAAAGGCTTGCTTAGCTTTGGTATGGGCTACAGGAAGCTGCGGCACTACCTGTTAGCTCACTCTGTAATGTTGGTTTCGCGACTTGATCCCAAAATATCTTTCGAGAAACTAGCACTTACGGGTAAGCTAGCTCGTTGGTTGCTGTTGCTCTCCGAATTTGATCTCACGTACGTGACACGCAAGTCAGTGAAAGGAAGAGCAGTGGCAGAGTTCCTTGCCGACCACCCGGTTGAGGGGGATGAAGCAGTTGAGTACCTGTTCCCATGAATCAATTCTGCATATCGACGATGAAACTTGGACGATGTACTTTGACGGAGCGTCAAATCAACATGGGTATGGGATAGGAGTGTTGCTGATAGCACCCGACAATTCCCGTATCCCTCTAGCCTTCAAACTCCGATTCAAAGTCTCGAACAATGAAGCAGAATACGAGGCGTGCATCGCTGGTCTAGAAGCAGCCCTGGAACTAGGGGCAAGACGGTTGGACGTCATTGGGGACTCGAACCTTGTTGTGTCTCAAGCTAAAGGAGACTGGAAAGTAAAAGAGGAAAAGATGATGATGTATCACCAACCTTGGATTTGCTGATTCCTCGGTTTGAGAAGCTAAGTTTTACTCATCTACTAAGGGAGAACAACAGGTTCGCAGATTCTTTAGCAACTCTATCTTCTATGATAGACATTCCGTGTGGAGTCCGAATGCGTCCGGTCATCATTGACCAGAAATTTGCACCTGCCTATGAGTCGATTGCAGCCATAGATGAAGTTCAGGACGAACACCCCTGGTATTACAACATCTGGAACTTCTTGGAGAAAGAAGCATACCCGCCAGGGGTAAATGCCAAAGACAAGAGGGCAATCAGAAGAATGGCAGTTCAGTTCATCATCTGCGGGGGTAAACTGTATAAACGGGGTCATCTGGGAATGCATAAACTGTGCGTTGATGCCGAAGAGTCAAAGCGTCTGATGGAAGCCATCCACGGGGGAGAATGTGGTGCACACATGAATGGGGTAATGTTGGCACGGAAGATCCTCAGACAGGGTTATTACTGGTCCACCATGGAGGAGGATTGTATTAGTTTCGTCCGGCGATGCCACAAATGTCAGATTCATGCAAATCGCATGAACATCCCGCCAAAAGCTGTACAACATGACTTCGCCATGGCCGTTTTCAGTCTGGGGAATTGATGTAATCGGAGCAGTTACGCCAAAGGGGTCGAATGGGCATGAGTTCATCTTGGTAGCGATAGATTATTTCACAAAGTGGGTTGAGGCCCAATCTTATGCGGTGTTGAAGGCTTCGCACGTCGCAAAGTTTATCAGAAACAACATCATCTGTCGCTATGGGGTCCCAAACGAAATAATTTCAGACAATGGTTCCCACTTCAAGAAGGAGGTGATTGATTTGTTGGAGAAATACAATGTGGCTTTTCATAAGTCATCTACCTACCGGCCGCAAACCAATGGAGCAGTTGAGGCCGCCAACAAGAATATCAAGCGCATACTACAGAAGATGGTGGAAACCTACCGGGACTGGCCAGATAAGCTGCCGTTCGCTCTGTGGGGCTACCGGACTTCAATCAGAACTTCTACTGGGGCGACTCCGTACTCTTGGTTTATGGGATGGAGGCCGTTCTACCTATTGAGATTGAGGTTCCGTCATTACGAGTATTGGCCGAGTGTCAAATAGCCGAGGCAGACTGGCAACAGAGCAGATTTGAGGAACTCATGCTTTTCGATGAAAGAAGGCTGAAAGCACTGTACCATTCCAAGGTTATCAACGCAGAATTGCCCGGGCTTTCAACAAGAAGGTTAAGTCCAGGAATTTAAAGGAAGGAGATTTGGTGCTCAAAGACAACGAGCTCCCATCCACGACCCAAGGGGCAAGTTCAGACCTAATTGGACTGGTCCCTACATCATCAAGTCAATCTGGTCTGGTGGAGCTGTGGTTCTGATGGATCTAGATGGCTTAGAGTTTTCCCAACCGATCAACATGGACAAGTTGAAGAAATACTACCCCTGAGAGGCTCGCTAGGCCGAAAACCCGAAAGGGCGACCTAGGCAAAACTCAGAGCACAGAAAATTTGAAATTATAAAAACTGAGCTCGCAAGGTTGAAAACCCGCAAAGGGCGGCCTTGGCAAAAGTTAGAGCGCAAAAGGAGAGTGAAAATACCCGAGCGAACCTAAGCCTGAACTACGTAAGGCTTGATTCCCATCTTTGGGATACGTAGGCAACTTCATTCTGAAGTTCAGCCACAATCTTTTCCCCGATCAACTTTGTCCATTTGATCATCTCAGTCATCTCTATTCATCAGCATTTATCGTGATCTCCGGTACAGTGCTATTCAGACTAGGGGCAACTTTCCGTTGCCACACAGTGCTGCGGTACCATTCAAACTAGGGGCAACTTTCCAGTTGCTAGGATCCGGGGTTGTGCATCTCAGTGACAGATCTCAGGCGTGTCCAGTTCTGATCCATATCGAAAATAGTTTTGAAAAGTTTTAATAAAAGTTGACTTTGCTCAAAATTAATCTTTTTACAACTAAGACCATTTTTGGACCAAAGCGGAGAATTTTCAGTACCACAACCTTCAATTTCATTGATTTCAAAACAGAGTTCTCTTGCTCTTGCATACAATTGAAGTTGCTTTTTATTACACTCATAAGAAAACTTGAAAGTACTAGTAAAGCAATAAATCCGGGGCATAGTCAAGTCAGGTGTCCCTGCGCCCCCTCCAGAGCTAGTTGAAGCCTCTGATGCCAACCTAGGCCCAACTGTGCCTCTCGTTGAGCCAATCCCAGCACTCGTCAGACAAAGTGCAACTGAAAAAGGGGCGGGGCAGGAGCTCTCTAGTCCTCCAGGCCGTAGTATGTCGGGCAAGGTGTGCACCTCGACCGGGAAAGTGACCGGGTACTCAATCCCCTCCGGAGGGCAAGTCTGATCATGACCAAACTGGCGCAGAATACGGAATGGGAAATAGAATACGCAGTGGGTCAAGCCGACAACGGATCCCTATCCTGGAACATGCTAGCTATGCTCATCGCCGGAAGGTTAAGCCAAGGACAGCGCCAAGCAATGATCGCAGACAAATTGCACATCCATTCAAACCACCATCCCTCATCAAGGGCGTCAACTAGGCGTTGTCGAAAGAAGTAGCCGCGGGCTGAGTAAGCAGGGCAAGAGTCCACAACTTGCAATTTATCCATCAACCATATCTGGGGAGGGATGAAAAATGAGAGAATAAAGAATAGAGAGATGGCGATGAGAGAAAAGTAGATGAGGGTTTTGTGAGAAAAACCGAGCCTGAGGGCCGAGTGATGTGAGCAAATACATATGTGAGATCGGGTGGGAAACATTACCTGCAGCAGTAGTGGACTCCCTGCAAATCTAGTTGTCTCTTGGCGGTAGAAAGCATCCAAGCCCATCAGTGTCTCGGCCAATGTCATGGCGATACAGCTCTTTCCTTCCCTCAAGCCTTGAGCGACTTCAATCAAACGGATGCTAGCTCCTCCGGAGCCCGAGACAAACAGAAAATGAGATAGCATGCACAAGCAGAGGGCATGTTGTCGGAAACCTTGCCAATGATGGTCGCTGCGGTCACCAGCATCAGAGAATCGGTAAATCAGGCTCGGGATATCCAACATCCCGTTACAGGTCAGAGATCGAGCATCATGCGCGTTGAGACCGCACATCCGCCCTAAAGCTTGGGCGTGGCCAAAACGAGACTGAGGCAAGATCTCTCTCGCGTTCAGACTCCATCAAGACTTGAAAATCTTCGAAAGTGGACATACCTCTTGCCCTCCGAAGCTGAAGACATGCGTCACCGGGTTCCAAAACCTCGCCGCGGCATGGAGGAAAGGAAGATGCAGTGGAGTCCGGCCCAGCGTGAATAGTGCATTCAAGCCGAAACCCCGGAAGTTCAACTTTTCCGAGCCATCTAAAGAAGAGATCCAAGATGTGAGATTTTCTACGAGAAATGCCTCCATTTTTGTGCAAAGCAGTGATGAAATGAAAGAGTTCCAAAGTTGGAGCTTTATAGGGGGGTAAAACACTATTCGAGGACACGTGTCACAATTCTGAGAGTTGCAGGAAAGGTGGCCGGCCGGCCATCTTTGTTTCAAAAACTGGCCGGCCGGCCACCCTTCAGTCCCCAGATGCAAAATGTGGCCGGCCATGCATTGGTCCTGTTTTGCCCTCCGGAAGGAAGTTTGAGGCATTTCTATGCATCGGGGATGTCGAAGGCCTCCATTTCTCTCAGTTTCGGATGCGTTCCATCATCCAGATCGTCCGTCCGAAGTACGCTTTGTTGTATTTTGCTTATCGAGTTGTTGCTTTGTTTATCGAGTTGTAAGTTTTGTCGAGCTGTCGCATTTTGTGTTTTGAGTTATTACCTTTTGTTTATGCAATTTTGTTATGTCTTGTTTATCGAGTCGTTAACATTGTTGTATTTTGCTTATCGAGTTGTAAACTTGCTAAGATTCTGTTATTTCTTAGTGAGTCGAGTTGTTTGATTTGTTGCGTCGGTTCATTACCTGACCCGGTAAATACACAAGGCACATTCCCATTCAATTCCATTTTTGTGCAAAATGATGCGATGCGATGCTAAGAGTTTCAAATACAAACACCTTTTCAAAAGCTGTTTCATTCCATCATGTTTTAACAAAAAAAGGTACAAGTTTTACAGAAAATAAAACTGCCTAACAATGTGCAAAGTGCTACAAACTACTAGCAAAAAGTAAAATAAAGCAGGAAATAGCATCAATATCCTCGGGAGCGGGAATGAGGAGGCCCCCTCATCCTCTTCTGCGGGACAACCTCTGCACCATCATCACCATCCGGGTCGGAGCTGTCATCCTCAGGATCCCCCTCAGCCTCGCCTCCACTCCCGGAACCAAGGCCGGAGCCCCCTCCTCAGCAGATGTCTCTGACTCACGATCTGCGACCTCCTCCTCCTCCTCCTCATCAGGCTCTGCCTCATAACATGTGCCCTACGTCTGCGAGACGACCCCGCTCCTCGAGCTCCTCGGAAGGCCTAGATGGCCCTGCTCCCTGAGAAGGCCTGGATGGCCCAGCTCCTCGAAAGGGCCCAGATGGCCCAGCACCTCGACCTCTCTGAGAAGGCCCGGGTGGCCGGCCTGCGGCGGTGCGTATACAGGAGGCATCTGAAAGTGAAGAGTTCAATACATCAGTTCAAATATGAAAAGCAGATGCAAGTACAATATGTGAGTGGGGTGTGTCAGATGTGCTCTACACAGCCTATCAATACAGCAGAATGTTCAAAACCAGTGTCATCAGAAATATGCTAAATACGGGAAAGATGGACAGTACCTGCACGCCCATGATGGCTAGCTGTGCCTCCCTCCGTAGGATCATGCCCTCGAATGTGGCCAGCATCCCAAGCATCTCATCCATGTACTCAACTGGAGGCTACAGATACAAATGCAAAACTATCAGTAAAGGAATGAATGTCCAAATATCCGACTGATAAATCAAAGCTGTAAAACATACCGGTGGTGAATCAGGGTCTCTGACATATCTGTGGTCAGGAAGAGGAGGCTCTAGCGAGACCTGGTAAGGAGCCCCGAATCGCCAACTCGTCAACTCGGTCGGCATGTCTGGCCACCCAGGATGATGAAAAGTCGGAGGGATCGGGGAATCGCCCACCCCCACCTCTGAGACCCAGCCCTGCTGGAGGAGGGATATCCGTAGCACGAGCCCGGCTCGAAGATGGTACATCAGCAGGCCTCAGTGGCGGAGCACGCACTCCCGTCAAGGGAGGCATCAGATATGTGTGACGATAAGTGGCGTAGTCCCCGTCCGTGAGAGTGCAGCAAAGCATCGGTGCCCTGCATAGCACTAATGACCTCCTGGGTAGAGAGTCTATCAGCAGTCCGCATAGTGGCTGGAGGTGCGCAGGAGGGTCCTGAGAAACGTACCCCCATACCTGACGCAAAAATTCCCCCAGGAACCATGCCCTACCAACCGGCCCCTCGAGCAGGACCTGTACTGGGAAGTGCCCGATCCTCCAGCATACTGAAATCGGAGACCATCGCCCAAGACTGCCCAGGGCTGCCACGTAATCTGCGGATAACCAGTGCATAAATCAATCAGAAATCGGGAATATACAGGGCAAATCAAAGATGAAAACGGAAGAGAACTGAGAGTTCTGAAATACCTCTGTCGTCCGAACAGTGTCAAAATACTGTCGCAGGTAGAAGAGAGTCTCTCGAGGTCTCGGTCGGTGCGGTGCTGCCCTCGAATACCAATGAGAACGGGGTCGTAAGAACCCTGCCACCTCCATCTCCGGGGCTAACGTCGGAAAATATACGTAGACCCATAGCTGAGAAAAGTAGTGCGGAATGTAAATACAAAGTGCTGAGGGCAAAATACAGAATGTAAAGTGCGCCGTGTGTGCAATGAACAAGTAATGAGGAGCAGAAATGTAAATCAAGAGGACAGAACGTACCTCCCAGGCTCTCCAATAGCCGCCGAGTAAGTCTCCCCGCCCGCGAGAGGCCGCGCTCATATAGCAATAGAGGGTAGCCAGGCCGGCGCCACCCCAGTCATACCGACTGACCTGTGATAGGTCCACTAGCACTCAAAAGATACAACCCAACAGTGTTCCCCCTATCAGCAAACAGAGTGGTGCCAAAGAGGAACATAAGGAAACCTCGGGTGTACTGCTCCCTCCTCAGGAGACTCGGGCTCCATCTCCGGCCTCCGAAAACGGGAAGAGAACCAGGTGTACCGGACTCTCCCAGAAGCTCTGTCCACAGGTGGGCGGGCCCCCAACAGATGTACCCAAGCGGCCTCCCATCGCCCATATCCTCGTCATAAGGAATGGGCCAACCTCCTATGTCTAAACCGGTGAGTACGGCAAAGTCTAGCGGGGTCATGGTCAATCCCCGGTGGCGGAAAAATGGAAGAATTGGTGGTGTCCCACCATCTCTCCACCAAAGCGCCTAACAGTGTCCTACTGGCAGGACAATGTGATAACCCCACAGAAGGCCCCGAACCCTGCTGAATCAACCAAATCCCGGACAGCCTCCGGGAGCTCGGTATACCACTCTCTCGCAGTGGAGCCGTATCCTCGCACGGTACGAGAGCCAACCTGCATTCAGAATGAATGCATGTGTCAGATGAAATGAATAGCTGTGCAAATGAAATGAATGAGCTGTGTGCAAATGAAATGAATGAGCTGTGTGCAAATGAAATGAATGAGCTGTGCAAATGAAATGATGCGTGTGCAGCGCAAGTAAATAAGCGTGTTCGTATCAACATATGTGGGCTGCGTGTTCATTTATAATTGGGCTGCGTGTTCAGAAAATCAGTGGGCTGCGTGTTCAAATAATTGGGCTGCGTGTCATTTAATATCTGGCTGTGTGTTCAGAAAATCATTGGGCTGCGTGTTCATAATCAGTGGGCTGCGTGTTCATTAATCTGGGCTGTGTGTTCAGAAAATCAGTGTTTTGGGCTGCGTGTTCAAATCTTAATCAGTGGGCTGCGTGTTCACTTTAATCTGGGCTGTGTTCAGAAAATCAGTGTTTTGGGCTGCGTGTTCAAATCTTAATCAGTGGGCTGCGTGTTCGCTTTAATCTGGGCTGTGTGTTCAAAAATCAGAGTTTTGGGCTGCGTGTTCAAATCTAATCAGTGGGCTGTGTTCACTCAACTGGGCTGTGTGTTCAGAAAATCAGAGTTTGGGACTGCGTGTTCTACTCTCAATCAGTGTGGGCTGTGTGTTCACTCAACTAGAACTGTGTGTTTAGAAAATCAGAGTTTGGGACTGCGTGTTCTACTCTCAATCAGTGTGGGCTGTGTGTTCACTTCAACTAGAACTGTGTGTTTAGAAAATCAGAGTTTGGGACTGTGTGTTCTACTCTAATCAGATATGGGCTATGTGTTCATCATCAACTTGGACTGTGTGTTCAGAAAATCAGAGTGGTGCCGTGTGTTCACCATCAACTTGGACTGTGTGTTCAGAAATCGAGTTTGGGACTGTGTGTTTCTACTCTTAGTCAGTGTGCTGGGTGTTCACCTTCATTCGGCTGTGTGTTCGACAAATCAGTGTTTGAGCCGTGTGTTCATTCTTAACTAATGTGTACCGTGCGTTCACAATCAATCGATGAGCCTAGTGTTCAGAATTCAATGTTTAAACCACATGTTCAGGATGCAAGCAAAGTACTATGTCATAGCTAAACGTGTGTTCAAAGCATGGCAAAGGTATGATGCACGAAAAATACAGAAAATGAAGTAAAATACCTCTCGTGCCTCGTAAGAGAGGTGATGCTCTGGCTCTCGCAGAAGCAGTCTCCGGGTGCCGATCATTGAAGTCAGTAAAATGACGAAAATGGCCCGCGGAAGAGTGTGTACCGACGGGGCGTATCTCTCGGGAATAAAGGGCGGACCGCTCGGGGCAGCGTCATGATATCGAAATCATCCCCGGCACCTGGAGGACCTCCACCATGAGGGAAATTACCCGCCATTTCGAAAATCTGCAAAAATGAGCAAAAATGAGCCAAAATTGGAAAAAGTCAACAAAAGTCAACTCTCGGGAAATGAAAAGTCAACAAAAGTCAACTCCCGAGAAAATCTTCCAAATATTGAGACAAACTTACCTCAAGTGGTGAAAATGAAAAAAAGCCCCGAAATCAAATTTAATCGTCCAAAGTGCTTAAAATCGAATGTTTTTGCGAAACAACTTGCGTAGAGGCTTGAAAACGCGTATAAAGTGCAGATCTGAAGGAAAAATGGTTTGGGAAGCAAGGGGAGAAGTTTTCGCAGCTGTGGGTGTGATCTCGAAGTGAATGGATGAGAGAATATAAAGAAAATGAGGCGAAAAGACAAACTTGCCCCCGGATTTGGGCAGGTGGCCGGCCGGCCACCTTTTCTGGCTGGCCGGCCATTTGCTTTTTGGAAATTGGCCGGTGGCCTCCCCTTGGGCAAATAGCTGGCCGGCCATGTCCCCCACATGCTTACCTAGCTCTCTGCAAATTTTGAGGAAGATTGGAGTTCCCGGGACCTGAAAAAGTTCAAGAAAAGTGTACTTTCTGGCGCGAAATTGCTCCGCCGGAACTTCAGCTGCAGTTTCTGACATGTGTCTCATCATTACTCATCAAAATCAGAGTGTATCCTTTTTGAGCATGTTGTAACCTCTCCGGGAGGTGAACCAAAGGCCGCGATCGAGTTGCCTTCGCCGAAATACGCGTTTCCTTACTCGTTGTTTCGCAACAAACGGGCATCCTGATTTATGCTCGTTTTGCGTTGTTGTGCACATAACTTGCATTCTCATGAGCATTTTGCCTTGTCATGCATGTTTTCTTGGTGTACCGTACCTCTGTGTTTGAGCTGCGTTGTCACGCACGTCCTTTCTCGCGTTGCGATGCATTTACTCGCCGACACTGCGTGTCAACTTTCGGATCACAGAATCACATTGAATATATGTTGTTAGCAATATTGTTCTTGTTGAATTTCTTTTTTTTGCAGGCACGATATTGTATGTACGGTTCATTTGAGGCTGGTGCGACCAGACGAATCGCGCAGGTATCGTATCTTCTTCTCTGTGTGAGACGCGACAGAATTGATAATTCTCCGCATTCCTAACTGCATGAAATGTAGTTGTTGCTTTGCTTTCTTGCTTAAAACTGTTGCATCTATTTGCGAATACTTGCTTCATTACAGCTTGCTGCATGATCATTAAGTTCATCTGGCTCCTGCATATCGCTTTTGCATTTTGCCCCTTTGCCTGCGGGCACATATCTCTGTTCATCTGTATGATTGTCTAAGTCTTCGGCCTTGTCAAAATGGGTCGTCTCTGGGCTTTGACATTCACTCCGTCATTTGTGACTTCCGAGTTCTGTCAAAAGGGGCAACTGTAGACACCCCTTTTTGACCGACCTTAAGACTCAGACGTCACCGATTGAAGCGCTCGGTGATTTGCATATTGTGCTCGTCGTCAAGTCTCAGAGTCGCGGCGTGAGCCCTGCCTCCAGACTTTCGAACCCTCTTCTGTACCTTGTCTCGGTTTGCAAACCAGACTCGTTTTCTCTGTTTCTCTTTCCTGAAGGGAGGGAGAGGTCCGTAGACCATCTCTCAGTGGCCGTGGGCTACATTTCGTGGCCGTAGCCTTTTGCCCATTTCGGAGCCCGGTTCACGATTTTCGGAGAGCCGTCAGGCCGTGTCCTCGGTTCGGGACCGTCTAACCATCTCCGATTCCCGGTTTTTGGCATACATCTTATTTACTCCCTTTTGAGGGACACTGAGGCCGGAGACCCACTTCGTGGTCGAATGGCCACTTTCGGTGCTTAACAGCCTATTTTTTGGGACCTCGAACTGCGTGTTTTGGCCCCGAGCATTCGTTTGCATCGGTTTTTCGTTCATTTTGGCAGGTACCTTTTTTTATCACCAGGAAGGTCACTGAAGGGTGGAGGCCACAATTGTCTCAACAACCAGTTATATTCCTCCGGCGCCCTCCGACGCCCGTTTTTCCTCCTTCCGAGCCAATGTTGACCACCCTGGGCCATTTTCTTCAACTCCAAACCACAATTGTGTTGTACACACATGGGAGGACCCTAAAAGTCTATGGCCGGCCAGTAATTATTGACCTTTTGAACCCCTTCTAAAATTGGCTTGTTCTCTCTCTGTTTTAGAGTTGCTAACTTTGAACCACATGGGTTGTGTTAAGGGAACATGGGAGACCGTAAATCTTGGTGGCCGGCCAGAAATTATCACTGATCCTTTTGCCCCTTGGCCGGCCGGCCATGGGGTGCCGGCCGGCCACCTGCAACAAAAATAGGTGGCCGGCCTTTTCCTTGGGATGTGTGCTTTACAGTTGTATAGCTGTTTTTCCTCCAAAAATATCTTATCCGGGGGAAACTTTAGGAGGAAAACTTGGTGTCATTTTCCCTCCCTTTGGCCCCCTTTCTTGCTATAACCAGCCTCCAGACTGTTTTAGGGTTACAAAAAATTTCCCTAAGGGCCTTGCATACATCTCCCTCCATTTCTCTCTCATTTTAACTTCAAAAATCACCAAATCCTACCCTTTTCTTCATCACCACCTAGCACCACCACACTTAACTCCATTCCAGCAGCAAGGAGAGGATTTCCAGCAGCTAAAAGCAGCAATTTGGTCCAAAAGCAAGAAAATGTGGTCTTCAAGGGTAAGTTGTCATCCTCTTTTATAGTATTCATCTGCCTCATTTTCTACCCTATTTGCTACTGTTTGAGCTCCAACCAAACTAAAAGGGTCATTTTTTTGAGCTATATTCCATGTTTCATTAAGGGCTCAACCCTGTTTGAGCCCCCCATTTGGTGCTTGCTTCAATAACCCTCCTAAATGCCATTATCTTGCATGCATTTCTAGCCTATTTGTGATCTGTTTTTGCGCATGAATAACTGTGAGTTGGCTTATTTTGAGCCTCTCTACAACATTGTAGAAGGTCTCAACCTTTTTGGGGGCCTCCATGTTGTACTTACCATTATACCCCTCTTTGGCCCCCATTTTTGCATGCTTTGTTGGCCTGTCTTGCTTCTGTTTTTAGGCCATGATCAGAACTGAAAATGGCCATATTTTGACCTTCTTGGCATATCTCATTAAGGGTCTTTGGCTGTTTGGTGAATGCTTTGTATACCTCATGTTATAGCCTCTTGTTGGCCTATTTCTTGCATTGCATTTTGAGCATGTTTGTATACTGATTTGGGCTTGATAATCTACTGTAAAAAGCCTTATTTTGGGACCCTCTTCAACATTGTTGAAGGTCCCCCACTTGTTTGAGATCCCCATATATCAGTTGCTTCTTTGCCCCTTTGTTGGCCAATTTCTTGCATAGCATTTTAAGTGTACTTGTATCTGTTTTTGAGGTTTTTCATCTACTGTAAATGTCCATATTTTTGGTCCCTCTTCAGTGTTGTAGAAGGGTATTTTTCCATTTGGGCATTGCATGTACCACTTGCTTCATTGCCTCCCTTGCGGAGCCATTTTTGTATGCCATTTTAGCCCTACTTGTGATTGCTGTTTGGCCATGTTTTGTACTGTAAAGATGCTTATTTTGGGGCTGCCTTACTTCTGATTTTTCACCCCATGTCCAGATTATGCATGTTTAGTATAGCTGTAGGCCATTTCATGTACCTAGTTTTGCATTTCGGGAGAGATTCCGTGCATCGGGTATTATTTCGCCTCATTTCGGGGCTGTTTTGCCCCTCATTTTGCCACTGATTTTTGCATGTTTGCATATCATATTCCATGTCCTTGCCATGTCTCATTAGAGTGGCATTTCGGTGCCGAGGGTCCGTTCTCGGTGTGTGCCCGCGGCACGCACTTCGAGGTGTCTTGTTTTCATCTAATGGCCTCCTATGTGAGTGTGGCTGAGGCTCTCTCATGTTGGTGTAAGCCCATTATTGCATTGCGTATGCCATTTCATCCATAGCATTGTGTATGCCCGGTTGTGTATTACCTCGTGCAGCGTGTATGCCATTCCATGACATTGTGTATGTTAGGATTGCATATTAGCTGCATTTCATGCATATCATGCATATTGCATCGTGTTCGGGATAGGAGTTAGCCCGGGCACGGGAAACGAGGTGCATTTCGTACTCCGAGTGACGGAACGTGTCTCAATTCCCCAGTCACCGACACTCCGGATTGTCCATGATGGAGTTAGGTTTTGTTGTAGCTTTCATATGCATTCATCCTATATTGAGTTGTGCAAATCGGCTCCTCGGCCATCATGCATCGAGATGCGTGATTGGTGGCACGAGGATCGAGGCATGCATATATCTGTGAAAATACATTGCTATGCCCCTTTCCTGCTCTCTGTTGCAGCATATCAAGAATCAGCAGTCTTCCGAGGCTTGGCGCGCTTTTCGAGAAACATTGCAAACAGAGGCTAATTGGGGCATCGCCGTGGATTTCTGCGCAAGGCAGCCTAAACATACATCGTCCATCAGAAGCAAGGCAGTCCCTGGCTTGCATGCCAGTTTTACAGTTTTTCTTAGTTAATTTGTTAATTAATTAGGAATTTGTATTATTCGGACTGTATTATTCTTTTATTCGGGACTGTATATTTATTCGAACCCTCTGCGCGAGGGCATAATTGTAATAAGTGTGGGTGAGTGTGATGTATGTCTTCCAACCCCACGTCTTTCTTCCCTTTTATTTACCTACTTATGATGGTTAGATTAGGGCATATTTCAATTAGCATACAGTATGACAGCATGTTTGCATCATTCATCTGTTTTGCACGCACCGGGCTCGGCGCATCATACAAACTGCATTTGTATTTCAATTCCAAATTGAATACGTGTTAGTTGTAGCATTCCATATGCCATGTTTAGAATAGCCGAGCCTGCTATAGTTGCATCTTTGCATGTGTTGCATTAGGCATTTCTGTATAATTAGGATCATGCATGGATTTCTAATAAGTTTCTGTTTTGGCTTGGAGTACTCGGTGAGTTTTTATGCTTTAGCATCCTTGCATGCGTGTGAGTGTTGCCATGAATAGCATGCTTGCCATGAGGCTAACTGCTTATGTGATATAACTGCCTTGAATGCCTGTGGGTGGAGGTTGTGTTACTTGGATTGGAACAATTCATCAAATGTTTGTTTTAAACCCACTAGATAGTGGCAAAATCATGTTTTCTAAAGCCCACCCGAGGGTGGCAAATCCACGTCTTAGCCTACCTGCGGGTAGCACCAGCAAACCATTTTCAAACAAACAAACATGAAATGTTTTGTTCCAATTCAGGCGATCCAGTCTATACTTGTATGCTGTGCGCATCGCATAGTAAATCTAGGCTAATAACCGGAATAAGAACGCACAATGTTTTCAAAAATAGATATCATGGTTAGTAGAGGCCGGTCTTTGACCAGGCGAGCGGGCGTGCTCACGAAGTGACCTTCCCCAATCGTACCCAAGTTCCCGAGCCGAGACAACTTTGGTGATGATGGACACGTGGCCTTTGGCACCGAGTCAGGGTTTCCTAAATTTCCCAAAAATAAAATATTTAGGTGGCGACTCTGTATCTGGCAAAGCAGTCCATGTTTGGCACTTCTTTCAAAAATCTGTTTTCAAAACGATTTGCCAGATTTGGACTCTTTGGTTCAGATTACGAACCGTGACAACAAATCGAGTCCGAACTGTAGCGAGGTCCCCCGCGGGCTTGTTACACCCCTCAAATGCAGCTGGAGCTGCTGGATATATAGGCACAAAAGGGGGAAAAGAGGGGGAAAAATGGGGGGAAAACCAATTCGAGTTTCCCCCCAAAAGTGCAGCCCCCCGGATACACAATCTGGGGGGAAACAAAATATATATTTGTAATGTACCAACAGAGAGGAGGAAGGCCGGCCCATTATCCAGGTTGCAGGTGGCCGGCCGGCCTTCCCCATGGCCGGCCGGCCCAGGGTCAAAAAGGTCAAGTTAGATTAGTAGCCGGCCACCACATATTGGTGGCCTCCCATATGTGCTCAACACAGCCATGTGATCAAAAACTGGAGACAGTGAACCAGGAGAGAGAAAAGGCCACTTTTTGGAGGGGTTCAAAAGGGTCACACACAATTACTGGCCGGCCATGTGATATTGGTGGCCTCCCAGGTGTCTACAACACAAATATGTGGTTTAGGGCTAGAAAAAGTGGCCCAAGGGTGGTCAACATTGGCTTTCAAGTGAGAAAAACGGGCGACGGAGGGCGATGGAGGAATAAAACTGGTTTTCAAAACAATTACTGGCCTCCTACCCTTCTACGACCTTCCTAACAATGAAACAGAGGTCCCTGCCAAAAATGAACTCAAACCGATGCAAAATGAAGGTTCGGGGCCGAAACGCGCAGCCCGGGGCCCCGAAAACTGACTGTTAGGCACCGGAAGTGGTGTTCGACCACGAAGTCGGTCTCTCGGACCACAGTGTCCCTCAAAAGGGAGTAAATAAGATGCATGCCAAAAATCGGAGCAAACGGAGGTGGTTAAGCGGTCCCGAACCGAGGCACACGGCCAACGGCTCCGAAAAACCAGAAACCGAACTCCAAACGGGCAAAATGGCCTACGACCACGAAACGTAGCCTACGGCCACTGAGAGATGATCTACGAGACCTCTCCCTCCCTTCGGGAAGAGAAAACAGAGAAAACAGAGCCTGGTTCGCAAACCGAGGTAAGGCATGAAAGAGTCCGGAAGTCCGGAGGCAAGGCTCGCAGCCGAGACTCTGAAACTTCTGAACGAGCACGATATGCAACATCACCAAGCGCTCAATCGGTGACGTCTGAGTCTTAAGGTCGGTCAAAAATGGGGTGTCTACACCCGTGGGACCTGGAGGAGAAAAGAAGGATCAAAACGGCCAAGCTCGGGCTTTTGCCTTGGTACCTGGAAAACCGAAAGTTACTGAAAATGTGGTGTCAGGTACACTTTCTGTTTGTGGTCGTTTAGCTCATATCCTTATTGACTCTAGATCAACTCATTCTTTTGTTGCACCACACTTTGCTGCTAAGTGGACATCAACACCCGAACCATTAGGATATACATTGTCTGTGTCTTTTCCTTTTGGTAAGTCTGCTTGTAGTACTGATGTGTACAGATCTTGTGTTGTATTCCTAAAAGGCAAAACCTTATATGTAGACTTGTTCCCCTCCGCATTGGAAACTTTGATGTAATCTTAGGTATGGATTGGCTGGCTGCCAACCACGCCTCTATCGATTGTAAAGCCAAAAAGGTCTCTCTCAAGTTACCAAACCAACCCGAACTTGTCTTTGATGGGGCTGAAGTTTCTAACCCTTCCTGTATTATATCCTCCATGGCGGCCCAACGACTTCTAAGAAAGGGTTGTGGTAGCTATATTTGTTATGTGATTGATACACAAAAAGTGGCCTCCACCGTTGATGCAATTCCTGTAGTTCGAGAATTCCCGGATGTCTTTCTTGAAGATCTATCAGGTATTCCAGTTAATCGGGAGATCGAATTCACCATTGAAACCCAACCTGGCACGCAGCCTATATCAAAAGCTCCTTATCGCATGTCGATGGCAGAATTGAAAGAGCTGAAGACTCAACTCCAGGAACTCTTGGACAAAGGTTTCATTCGACCTAGTACCTCACCCTGGGGAGCTCCAGTATTGTTCATGAAGAAAAAGGATGGCACGATGAGATTATGCATCGATTACCGGGAGCTGAATAAGGTTACCATCAAGAATCGATATCCTCTGCCGCGAATCGATGACTTGTTCGATCAACTTCAAGGTGCACAAGTATTTTCCAAAATTGACTTACGTTCTGGCTACCATCAATTAAAAGTTAAAACGGAAAACATTGAAAAGACTGCCTTCAGAACCCGTTACGAGCACTACGAATTTCTCGTCATGCCTTTTGGCATCACAAATGCCCCAGCAGCCTTCATGGACCTCATGAACAGAGTGTTCAAACCCTATCTTGATGAGTTCGTCATCGTCTTCATTGATGACATCTTCATATACTCCAAGTCACTAGAAGCTCATGAACAGCACTTGCGAATGGTTCTACAAACATTACGTGATCATAAACTTTATGCCAAGTTGAAGAAATGCGAATTCTGGATCACTAGTGTACACTTTCTCGATCACGTCATTAATAAAGATGGCATCTCGGTTGACCCCCAAAAAGTTGTAGCAATCGTGGACTGGCCACGACCTACTAATGTGTTAGAAATCCGAAGTTTCTTGGGTCTAGCTGGCTATTATCGACGCTTTGTGTAAGATTTCTCAAAGATAGCATCGCCCTTGACCCAGGTAACTCAGAAGAACACACCCTTTGAATGGACTGATAAACAGGAGCGTTGCTTTCAAGAATTAAAAGGTCGACTTGTGTCAGCCCCTATACTAGCACTCCCTACCGGAGCAGATGGGTTCGTAATCTATAGTGATGCCTCATACAATGGGTTGGGTTGCGTTCTCATGCAAGACGAAAAAGTCATTGCTTATGCGTCATGATAATTAAAGACTCACGAGAAAAACTACCCGACTCACGATTTGGAATTGGTTGCGGTGATCTTTGCTCTCAAAATCTGGCGTCATTATCTCTATGGTACAACCTGCGAGATTTATACTGACCACAAGAGTCTAAAATATCTATTAACATAGAAAGAACTGAATATGAGGCAACGGCGGTGGTTGGAATTTATGAAAGACTACGATATAGAGATTCATCACCATCCGGGCAAAGCTAACGTGGTGGCAGACGCACTGAACCGAAAGACGACGAGAAGTTTGGCATCTACTCTCATTTTCTGCAAGATCAATGGGTTGCTCGCCAATGTAACCATGGAGCCTACATTGATTGGAGAAATTAAAGCGCGCCAATGGGAAGATAAACTCTTGAAGAAAAGGAACGAGGAGCAAGGAAACACCCCTGATCCTGATTTCATTATAAGCAATGGGATACTGAAATTTCAGAATCGAATTTGCATACCCGACATCCCGGAACTCAAGAAGAAGATACTGGAGGAAGCTCATAACTCAAGATTTGCAGTCCACCCTAGCAACACAGAGATGTATCATGATCTAAAGGAACACTACTGGTGGACCGGAATGAAAAGAGATATAACAAGCCATGTTTCCAAATGTCTGCATTGTCAGCGTGTTAAGGCAAAACATCAGAGACCTGCAGGGCTGCTGCAACCACTCCCTATTCCTGAATGGAAATGGGAACACATTACTATGGACTTCGTGGTCGGGCTACCACAGTCTTTTTCAAAGAATGATGCAATATGGGTTATAGTAGACCGATTGACAAAGTCAGCACATTTCCTACCAATCAAAATCATGTACCCTTTGAATAAGTTTGCCACTTTATGTATCAAGGAGATTATTCGGTTGCATGGTATCCCAGTATCGATCGTGTCTGACCGAGACCCTCATTTCGTGTCTCACTTCTGGAATAAATTGCAAGAAGCTTTGGGAACTACACTGAAATTCAGTACGGCCTATCATCCACAAACCGATGGGCAATCCGAAAGAACAATCTAGATGTTGGAAGACATGTTACGTGTATAAGTGTTGGACCTCAAAGGTAACTGGGATGAGCACCTACCTTTGGTGGAATTCGCCTATAACAACAACTATCAGGCAAGCATTGGAATGGCGCCGTACGAAGCCCTGTATGGAAGGAGATGTCGATCACCTCTGTGCTGGACAGAGGTCGGGGATAGGAAATTGTTAGGCCCCGAAATCGTGCAAGTCACAAGTGAGAAAATCCAATTCATCCAACAGCGGATTCGCACTGCTCAGAGCCACCAGAAAAGTTATGCGGATACTCGGAGACGAGACTTGGAATTTCAAGTAGGAGATCATGTGTTTCTCAAAATCTCACCAACAAGAGGAGTGATCCGATTCAGAAAGCGCGGAAAGCTAAACCCACGTTACATCGAGCCATTCGAGATACTAGAAAGAATTGGTTCTGTAGCCTATCGCTTCGCACTACCTCTTGAGTTATCTAATATCCACAACGTGTTTCACGTTTCAATGTTCTGACGGTATCACCGAGATCCAGAACATGTCATCGACTATGAGAACTTGGAAGTTCGAGAAGATCTCTCATACAAAGAACAACCAGTGCAGATTCTCGATCGTCGTAATCAAGTTCTCCGAAACAAGACCATACCACTGGTAAAGGTCTTATGGCGAAATCATCGCATCGAAGAAGCTACGTGGGAAACAGAAGGTCAAATGCGAGCCAAATACCCACACCTCTTCGAAAGTTAAGGTACGTCAAGTTTGGGGACAAACTTCTAATTAGAAGGGGAGAAATGTGACACCCTGAACGTTTAATTAAGTACCACATAAATATTTAGAGTTATTTATAATTATGGTTGCATGTGATGATAGGCTATTAAATAAATAAATATATAAATCTAATTTGGCATTGGGTTATCAAATATAGGATTAATTAGAAATTATTTGGGGGCAAATTAACACATTCACGGAATTATAATACTAAAGTTAAAAATAGTAAATAAATAATAATATAGAATAATAATAGTAATCTGTAAAGTAAAATAAAATAATTAATTTTACGATGCTAAATGATAAAATGATAAATTAATTTACATTAGGAACATTGAAAACTTAATACCAAGACAAATAAATAAATGAATAAAAAGAAAAGAAAAAGAAAATCTATAGGCTAGCATTGGCCCAGCAACGCCTTGTGAAATTTCGGCCCAAGCAAAAAAAAAGCCCAAGTATGTATATTCATTGAAGAAGATTTAATCTTATCCTGTAAAGATTCAATCTCATATTTGAATCTACAATTAAGAAACAAATCTCCTAGCATCATAATGGCCTCTCTAGACAGAGGCTACGTGTCATTCACATAAAGGTTCGATTAGCACTATATAAGGGACAGGGTGTGGTGAATTAAGGGAGGAAAAACGAAAGAAACAAAAGCAAGAGTGGAAAACCGAGAGAGAGGTACGTAAGTGAGAGTAAGGAATTTATAGTGGGGAAGTTCTGATAGTAAAGTAAGGCTAAGGGTTATAATTAAGGTGAATTATATTATACCTTGATTTACCATTATATGTTTTACGAATATTTGGAGTTACCATAGCTTATTTTATACAAGTTATATTTTATTAAGTTATATTAATAAAAGTTATGTTTTATAAATATTTCAGTTACGTGGGTTATTTTCTAAACTCTATTTATTTAAAAGGAAACTCATGGATATGTTTGTTTAAATTTTAGTATATATTTGACTATAACCTTATAAACAATTATGTTTTGTAAATACCACCACGGGAGTCCTACGCCTTGGGGGACTTAAATAACCCTAGGCTTCTGTTTAACCACTTTGTGGTCCTCTGGTTGTCATAGATCCATTGACCTCTGTTCTGACTGTCACTTCTGTGACCTCTGTTCTGTTCTGTTTTATACCGTGGTTATGATTATTTATGTACATGATTTCTGTATTCCGTCACTTTAAATAAACTGTTATTTCAAATTAAATTATGTAAATATTTTAGCCTAACTGATTATCCATGGTTATTTTGTATTCCCTACACTCTTGGCATAATATTTCTCACTCTGCTGTGTGCTTATAGCTGTTACCCTTTCAGGTGACGAGATATAGGGGAATCCATAACCCCACAAAATGGAACCTGCATATGGACTGATGTTGAATCAGTATTTTACCTTTTTTTTATATATATTTCTGCTCTCTTTTGTTTCTATTCGGGGCTGGTCACTGAATAATAAAATAATGAAAACCCTAGAAATGTATTTCCTTTTCTTAAATAGTAAAATGAAATAAAATTTCTGTTTAATTATTTTTATTTTCGCTTGCGCAGCTTAATTTGCTTCGAATAAGAATAAGTTAGTAAGTTGCAATTCCAACCGTAAGCCCTGGAGTTGGGTCGTGACACTTTCAATAACTACTACCAGGAATATCAATATGGAGAAATAGGCCAACCAATTCATAGTGATGATCAAAGTGATGTGAGATATGGAGATTCTTCTATACCACCAGGTAATTCTTTTTATTACTAAGTTTTAGAGTTGTTGATTTGTAGTAGATTGTTTGTATGCGATTATGACTTAAGCGAATGATTTATTTTCACGTCCGTCTTTCTCTTATTAATTTGTTGTGCATGTGGAAGTATTTCATTGTTGAAAATAAGTAAAAAAATATTTCCACATCAATTTTATATTTAAAGTTTAACATATATGCCAAATAAAAGCTTGAGACTAAAATAAATACATATCATTTAGTTGAAAATGAATTAAAAGTGCCTCTACATATCAAAATTTTGATTAAAATGTGATAAATTAAGGCTAAAAGAGTCAAAAAATACATAAAATTGAGTTTTAGAGGAATTGCTAATGATTTTTAAAATTTCACAGCCGCGACCCCCGATACCCGATACGTACCGGTTGATACTACCGATACTGATACTCCGCGATCGATACCGTTACGTTACCCAATACCGCAATTTAGAACTATGTCCACACCACAGTCCTCCAGAAAAATATTTGAAATTATGGAATTAACAACAATTAACAAGTGAGCAAGATAGCTGTTCTAGTAGTAAGAGCATCTCATCTTTTAAGTCAAGTCTTGCTCACCATTCTGGAATCGAGTCTCGAAAACTCTTTTTTCCTATCCTTGTCTCCCTTCCTTGACCAGGGGGTGAGGGGAAGTCACTAAAGAAGCATGGTGAGCACATATAGTTATCAGAATCTCAATTCGGATTGTACGATCTTAAGATTTTACGATTTCAGTTGTGTCAAACGATTTAGATAATATTAGGATCTTAAAGTTACTACGATCCTATTTATAAAATCGTATTAATCGCATACGATTTCGATCCTAATAATTTTTTTTGTTATTTATTTCTTATATATACGTATTTATATGTGTATATTTATATAAAAAAATTGACTATAAACACTTTTTCAAATGTCTCTTCTAATTGATGTTAACATAAAAGATGCATTATATGAAATTTATTACTTTTATTTAATATTTTTAAAATTACATAACGTATATTATCATTATCGATAATTTTTCATTTTATTTTACATTAAAAGTAGAATCTTACGATTCTCGATCCGATTTTACGATCCAATTCACGAGTCCCTTCCAACGATCCCATGTAGGATCCCGATTTTAGCAAGAGGGGACAAAAAAAATTAGTAAGAAACATAGCTAAAGAGCACAGAGCCCATTATCATTTTCTCATTTGAAGGGAAGTAATATAGGGTCAAAAAATCCCACAATCATACACACTATTTCCAAAAGTTCCAACTCTTTGAAAAGAGTTCGGATCCCTTCCTTGATGCCTCTTCTTCATTTCCTACTGGCAATGGCTGAGATCAGCCGTTGCAGATCCAATGGCTATAAAAAATATTAAAAAAAAATTGAAAATAAATTCAATTTCGTTTTCCTGTCCAAACTAGAATACAGTTATACAGCTTTTCCTCCACTCACTCTCACTTAGCCCCCTTCTCCTCCACTCCTCCACCGAACCCACCCTCACCGGCAACGCACTCCGAACAACGACGAAAAGCTCTTGAAATGGGACCGGCCGACGGCTCCTTACACAAGCAAACAGACTCTATGTGTGTGTGTGTGTGTGTGTGTATGTGTGTGTGTGTTTCTTGATTGTGTTCTTGATTATGCAATGCTTCATGATCTGAATTTGGTTCAACCTGTTTTTGATTTTGTATTTGATTTCATAAATACAAAGACGTGACCAACATGCATAATTTTTTTTTTTTTGACTTAATAAAATTTAATATTCCAAGATAGAAAGTGGACAAATATTAGGGCTTTGATTTGCGTTTTATTGACTTGATATTTGTAGAGCTATGAACCAACAGGCAGATTTTTTATTTATTTATTTTTTTAACTTGGTGTATGTATGGAAATATGGAAGGGGGAAAAAAAATGCAGAATTTTTTTTTTTTTGTTGAACCTGGTGTATGTATAGAAATATGGAAGGGGAAAAAAAAGGTTGGTAATGAATATTGTGTGATGTGTTGAGAGTTTGTTTTCTCCTCCTCTGTTTGTTGTTTAATTTGCCAATATTAGAACAGAGATATATAGCAGTTATATATCTTGATGCCGAAACTTATATGGATTTAACAGAGATATATAACAGTTACTTTGATTCTCTTCAGTTTAGCTATTTAATTGATTGATGAAATGGGCTTTGATATGTACAACCCATTCCTTGAGGTTATTCTATTTTGTTGCTGGATTTGCCAATATTCCTTTTACAGTCGATATCTACCTGCATATTAGGTTGTTATTGGAATGGTTAATTAAGCAATTCCGAATCACATCATATGAATATCCAAATAAGATACATTCTTTTGTAGTTTGCAATGCATGCTTTTGATCATGAAACTGGTTAGTTGTATTGGATTTAGATAAATTGTGGCAATGTTGCAACCTAATTGTTTAATGAAGAGTGACAAAGAACTTGTGAGATAATTCTTGTTTGGGTGTAGCTTCTGACAAGTTAAAAACTGATAATCATAAGTTCATAATTTGAACGTAGAAGCTTAACACATCATTGGATTAATGCATACAGCTTCTCGATCTGCTTCTTGATCAAGTAAATGGATGATTGCTTCGAAATATGCACGATGTAAAGGACTGCAATCATAACTTTCATGAAACTGCAATGCTTCTTGAGCATGATGTGAAGGACTTAAATGAGATGCGTTTGGAGCATTGATAATATCTAATACTTCTTGAGCATTGGACTCCAAGATAACACAGCTAATAATAAAATGAATTTGGAATGGTGAACCTTACTATTGAAATATAACTGACAATCACAACTACTAGTAATATTTTTATTCATTTTTGTATGTTTTTTTTTAATTTATTTTTTCTTAAACTGGAATGTTAGGATTCTTTATAAATTTTCAAAAAATGGGGTTGTGATCCTTAGTTGTAAGATTGTTTGTATTGTGTATGCAAATTAAAAAATGTCTTCTTCTTCTACTAACAATAGCAACATTAGATTAAAACCGAGATTGTGCAATTGTGGAAGAACAACTGTCATATATATTGTAAGAACCAATAAGCATGGAAATCAAGGCTGTTTGTTCTTTGTATACCCATCAAAATATGTAAGTATGTATTGTAAAAATTAATCCGTTAATAGTGACAAATTAATTTTGTTGATTTTGTACTTTATGATGTAACTTATTGTTTGGTTGGCTTCGGGAAAATTTTACAAATGTTATTATGGATTTTATGAAACTTAACAGATGTATTGGTGGCGTTCGTACCATTTTGGCTTTAATTTTATAGACTAATTTTGGAAGTTTGTAGCATTTTGGCTTTGATGAATGGATAGAATGATTTTACATCGTTTTTTGTAACAACCGCCTTTTACTTAGATGTCAATACTATGATTAATCTAAATAATGCATTTATCTGTGCATTATCTGTGCATTATATGCTTATTTATGTGTTATGTGTATTATGTTTGTTGACAGATATGTTCATTTATGAAAAAGACCTATCTAATTCGTTAAATTATAAGGCTACAAATTAAATGATGGATTAGGTGGTTAGAGCCTAATTCACTTTAATTAGATGAAGTGAGGATTAAGTAACATAGGTTATGGTAAGAAACAACTTAAGTGAAGTAATTGTAAATTACTTAATTTAAGTCAAGTAACTTAGCATTATATGTGTGTGTGTGTGTGTGTGTGTGTGTGTGTGTGTGTGTGTTTGAACTCAAGAGAGGAGAGATAAACATAATCTGAGAGAGAGAGTTCTAGAGAGGAAGAGAAGAAAAGGGAGAAGAGAAGAACTTGAGGCAACATCCCTAAATTAACTCTTTGAGGTAAGAATTCTCTCTAATTTCTTGCATAAAAGTAAATTTCCTCTTGAACTCATGGAATTTAAGGAGAGCATGAGGAATTGGGGTAGTGTAGGGTATGTCAAGAACCCTAAATTCAAACTTCACGTTCATATATGGCATACATAGCATAATTTATGTTCAATTCCTTTCTTTTGCATGATCTTTGGTAGTTAGAGGAGAGAATTCGGGAATTGAGTTTGGGTTTTGAGTTGAGAAAGGCATGCTCATGGAGTTTTCTTGTTATTCTTTTCCATACTAAGTTTTGATCTTGTGTTTGGCCTTTCAGTCTTGTTTGAAAAGTTTAATTTCGATTTGGAGGTAGAATTTACTCTTTTAGTGTGTTTTTGTAAGTTTTGAGCCTTGAATTGTCCAATTTTGGGTTTGGACTTTGGAGAATTGGAAAGGCAAAAACAGAGTAGAATTTCGGTTCTGGACACCCAGAACTGCACATGCGGCTGGAGAGCCCGCACGTGCAGGAGGTACTGGCACACGTGCGGCAAGTAGGCCCACACGTGCGGAAAACAAGGGAGAAGAAGATGCAATTTTGAAATAAATGCACCTATCGGCGCACGTGCAATGGGAGTCTCGCACGTACAGCCAAGGGGTTCCATACGTGCGGCAGTTTGGTTGGCCAACTTTAACTTTTCTGCTTGGTTTACCCGCTTCCGGGCCTCCGGTAACGTGAATTGCACCCGTAATTGATGTCCATTTGTATTGCATGAGCATTTAACAAGAATAAACGACATTTAGACCAATCAATTCCTAAGTAATGGGACTAATTAGTTGCTTGTATGGAAAATTAAGTATTCTATGCTTATATCTGACTGTGTAGGTCACACGCTACGTTCCAGTCACCTGTACCACGGAATCAACTGTGAGTAACACTGTTGTAAAGATATGTTTAATTTAAATTACCATTTCTCTACTTCAAATTTATGCTTTGCTCCGATATGTTTTCTTATATTTATGAATGATGATTCTATTTCTGTTTGCATTGTTTACTGCGGCATCCCTGGCATCTGTTCATATGATTACAGAGAATCTCTGTCAGTTCCACTCTATGGAATTCCTGTTTATCATAATGATGGCCATCATATCTGATCTTCGGTCTTCATGGCCGCCTGTTCGGTCTTCTAGACCTCCTGTATTTATTGCTTTTGGATTTACTATGCGTTATATTATGCTTCTCATATGTAATACGAATCTACTCCGTATGTACCTTATTTTACATTATAATCGTCATTCAGAATCTCTTAACTCAGTTGTTATTCACTGGGCTCTAGCTCATATTTTGATATATCATGTAGGTGATCCAGCTTAGGAAAAGACATAGTGGCGTCGACCTTGCTTGGGTTTTGTCAAGCTGATTTTTGTGCCTCATCGCGAGGTTCCCATCTATCAAAGTTTTGAGGTGGCCAATGTTCACCCTTTTGTAACTCGCTCACGTATCTTGGTCGGTTGTCACCGACATTATATTTGTTGTTGATGGGAATGACTTTTCTCTTTTGGTTGTCTTTTGACAAACTTGTGATAACATGATGTACTTTTGCATGTATATATATAGCAATGTCTTTTGTCTCATGTGATTTCACAGCTCGTTGGACGTTTTGTTTTCTTATATAATAGCTTCCGCTAGCCACATTCATTTGCTTTGTTTAGTTAGGCCTTTGGTAATCGCAGATTACTGGCCAATAACGACACTAAACTTATAGGGACGGGTTTGGGTCGTGACAGTTTTGATGAATGGAACTTGTAAATTATAGCATTTTGGTCTTGTAAATTATAGTTTTTGATGGTGTTAGAGCTCTAGAAGGAGATTGATTGTAAGTAACTAGTACTTGATAGTTTGGCAGGGATGTTAAAAGACAAGATTGTGACATGTTCTCTTGGATAACATATCTTCTCTATGAAGTAGTAAATTCAAGTTCCATTACAAGTTCCATAAAATACACTAAATTCAAGTTTGATTACAAGTTCCCTAAAATTCAAAAAAATAAGAAACCGCTAAACCGCAAATGGACAACAAAGATTCATAACTTTCAAGAAACTGCAATCATGAAACTTTGTTTTGAAACACCTAAATTTCAGCAATAATGTTGTTCCTTTCCAATTCCAAATTGTAAATCTGTGTTTAATACTTCCTCACCATAGCAGCCTGTACATTTAAAGACTCCAAAATAGCCTGGAATGCATATGGGCAGAAATGATTTAAAAAGTCCAAAACAGCATGTACCATAGCATAGAGTCCAAAACAACACCAGCAAAAAATTGTATTTGATCTGTACATTTGGGCAGAAACTATTTGATCTCATTTCAACCATAACAACACACACATTTCCAATGCATTTAACAACATGAACAACATAACAACATTAACAACATGTGGAACATTTCCAGTGTAAACACAAGCCATAACAATTTCAGCAACTTTCTTCTAACATTATCAATTTCAGCAACAAAATTTCAACACACACACTAAATTTTAACAACAAGCCATTAACATTAACAATTTCAGTAACTTTTTCAGGAACATGAATAGCAACCTTTTGCACAGCAATAGTTAACAAAATGTGGAACATTTCCAGTGTAAATACGAGCCATAACACACATATTTTAGCCTAATTTCAGCAACTACAGCAGCAACATGAACAATTTCAGCAACTTTCCAGCAACTACAGCAAGATTCATCACTTTCCAGCACCAGCAACAACATAACTTTCAGTAGCCACATTAACAATTTCAGCAATTGTTTAAGCAACAGTTTTAGCTGGTATGACTGAAAACTATTAAAGTTTAAACCAATTTCAGTTAAACAAACTGAATTGATCTGATTTTATGATCTGATTTTGGAGCAATTGTTTTGGACTAAAAACTGGAATGTAACCACACCAAAAAAAAAAAAAAAATGGAAGATACACAAGTGCATTATATGAGCAAAATCAGCATATTCAAACCAAAAATACATAGCCAATTGATTTCTACTGAGAAAGACTAGAGCACAATCAAACCAATAGCCTTGACAACCCATATCAAGAAAACTCATATAAGAGAATTGTAAAATCTATGTACCAGTAATCCGCTTGGAGAATTTTGGTTCGCAAAGGAGTCGGGTTCATACATAGACTAGTTTGCTCTCTGTTTCGCGAAATGAGGGCAGAGAGAATAAGGGCAAAGCAATGGATTAGGTTTGGGGAGTGGGTCGTCGTCAAGAGGGTCGCCGGTGAGACGGGTTCAGTGAGGTGTAGGAGACGAGCGTGAAAGCTGTGTGTTTGCGAAGCAGATAGAATAAAAGATTCACCTCGATCGGTTGGGTTGGGTTTCACGAGTAGGTCACCGGCGTCGAGAGTGGGTCGCCATCGAGCTTGGGTTGCCGGTGAGGGTGGGTTTTGTGGACGAGAAGGAATGCGTGTGATGACATTTGATTCCAAAACAAAATGTGTATAACCTATACAGCTTTGGGTTTGGGCGGGAAAATTTCAGTTCCAATTTTGGAATTTTTTAGGCTGTGTTTGGTATAGCTCTGGAACTAACGTTCCAGAGCTTAATTTGAACACGGCGTTTGTTATAAATTTCAAAACTTAATTCCACGCTCACTTGTGAAAACGCGGTCGAAAGCGAGGAAATTTGGACTAACCAGTCGTCTCACCAGTCGTCTGGCCGGTTGACCGGAACAGTGCAATTTTATTTTTTATTTTTTTTTGCAATTGACATATGTAAATTTTTATATATTCGAAAAAAATATTTTCCGAATTTTTAAATTTTTTTTATGTGTTTTAATAGAATTTTGAGTTGTATGTTTGGTTATGAGTTGTAAGTTTTTGTATCAAATATCATATGTTACATCAAAAATTTCCCACTCAATTCAAAACTCTTTTCAAAACTTTTTCACCAAACAAATTTTTTACACTCAAATCATAATTACAAAACTCACAAATTCAAAATACAACTTCTACTCTCAAATCATAGTTAGAAAGTTCTACCAAACACAACCTTAATTTTTTTATTTATTTTATAGCTGTTGGATCTGCTGGGTTGAATCTCAACCATTACACAGAGAAAATAAAGGAGAAGAGTTAAGGAGAGGATCTGAACTCCTTTGAAAAGTGATGACTTATAAAAAGCTAACTAGGGTGGGACAATTACTCAATGTGCAGGAGCAGAGCAAGAGTTTTTACATAGGGAAAAAAAAATTGGAATGATCATTAATTTTTTTATATTTTTCCATAAGTTTCAATAAAATATACACATAAGACATGCAACACAAGAAAGCATACATACACCAAAAAAAATAATAATAAAATAAAAGAGTCCAAACCTCACACACTACCTCCAAAAGGGCCTTGTTTCATTAAAAATAAAATAAAATAAAGTAATTTTTTTCATGCTCATTACCCACAGTTCAGGCTGGGAACTATTGTGATCATTGTAGCATACTCTTCAACAAACAAACAAACAAAAAATAAAGGGGCTATTATATGTATTTTTTTTTTTCTAGTAATTGGTCAAAATCAAGAAAAGAATGCGCCTAATTAGACTTTTCAAATTCAATTATCTTACTTTATTTTTCTTTTTTTAAAAAAAAAAAAAATTAGTACCATGCGATAGATGATTCAGTGCTGAAAGTTTATTGAAAGCATCATCTAATTTAGAGTAATTAAAATTCAATAATTTAGCTATTGAAACAATCCTATGTTTTAATCAACCAAAATGGCCGATACAGAAGATCCAAATTTCATAGTAGCTGATATGAAGGCAATCTGATTTCTTTGTGTCAACATTCAATGGCGCATACCTAGAGAAAGCTACTCTATACAAGTCATATTTTACACCTAATACATGATGCTCATATTAGACCATCAACTATCCATGACAGAAAGTAAAATGACATGATTTTTCAGGAAAATATCATCTATTGTATGAGTAAGGAGCTAACCTCCAGCAGGCAATTTGGTTGAATTAGATTTTGAAGGCCCTTTTACTGTCTCCATGGACATCTTTGTCTAGCCATCAGAGCCTGCACAACCACCCTCTCCACTATATGATCTGAACCAATCGAGCATTCCACTTGTGATTGATTCATATCAGCAGATTCACGCGAAAGTTTTGTTGGAAATGGTAATAAATTCTGGGTAAAACCAGAATTTTATCCTAAGTTTGGTCTAATTTTTAGGTGGGCCCCGTGCATCGATTTACACGGATCAAAGTGGTAACGCGTTCTATGCCGCGTTGTGATTCACGTGGTATATTTGGTTGCTTAAAACCATTACCGAGTGAATGGGAAATTGAAGCCAAAGTGTGCTCCATGGAAATGGAGTTTTGGTGAAAATTCCTTATTGCTTGAATAAGGCTTGTCCCACATTGATTTGGTGGGAGGTTTTGAAAGGGTTTATAAGGCATGGGTTTGGTACTTGGGGTGTGCCCCAAGGGGTACCCAAGTGTTTTAGAGGGAGAGGTTATGGGCAAAATGGGCTAGACCCATTAGACTCAAAAACCACCACACGCGGGTGCGTGGTGTGTGGTTGGGTTGGGCTTGTTCGGCCCAATGGTTTGGCATTTTTGTTCATCCAAACAGGGCCCTTCCCGTTTTTATCTGTTTGCATAATTAACCAACAGATTCAAATCTGTTGAAATTCAAACCCAACAGGTATCATACCTGTTCAATTCAAATCCTACAGCCACCTTAACATCTATAAATAGACCAGCCTCCCATTTGGATTAATACACCAATTTCGTATTCCATCTCTGCCATATTGCTGCATTTTATTTCTGAAAGAAAGAGTGTAAACACTTAGTGTGTTCGACGAACAATTAAATTGTAGTGCTGCATTTAATTGTTGATAAGATCATTTCATCCTGGGAGATAGACGTCCAAGTTCTGAAAGCACCATGGAGAGGACGAATCTGTCTTAAGGACACAGTGTTAAACACTGGACTTGATCAGAAAGTTATTCAAAGAAATTAACCAAGTAAGTTGTTTAATTTTTATTCTGTTTTTAAATTTGTTTATTTAATCAGATTTTTATTTTGTTTTTGTAACAAAATAAAATCTGTTTATTTTTATTTATTTATTTTTATTTCGAGTTTGATTTTTGTAATCAAACATATTCTCTCATTTTCTTTATTTCTTTAATTCTAATTGTTGTTTTGTACACAATAGAATTAAAATCTTTTAAATACAGTGAAGATTATCCAACAAGTTTTCTGTCCGTGTCTTCCATGTCAATCATTAGATGCTTCAGTTCAAAAAAAAAAAATCATTAGATGCTCCTTCAGGTGACCCGAGCTATTGTTCTTAGAAGAAACTAAGGCTTTCAGATAATCTTCCTTTCTAAAACTTGTAGCACAAGTTCCACAACCCCGGGGGGGGGTTGTTGTGGGGGGGAAGCATCGAATAGCTGACACTCCTCTTTTTCGGGGAAAATAAAGTTCAGGCCTCATTTTCAAACTACTTAGCTCATTCATCTCTTGGGTCCAAGCTTCATCCTTTAAAACATTTTCTACTTCCAATCTACCAATGCTCTTCATTGAGTTAATAAGGCCAATACTTTCTTGCCCTAAAATTCTTAATGGGTCATTGAATTTTGGATCATCCAATTCAACAACTTCCGCTGAATCAGAAGCAACAATATTTTCCACCATAGGTTCTAAATTATGATCCATTTCTGAATGAGCTGACATTTGCTGACACACAACATCAATTTCAAAAGGTTCGAAAGAGTAGTCCTCCGCATCATCCATGCTATCCTTTTTGCCTAATGAATTCCCAGAAGTTCTAACTGAACACAAAGGTTTGCTATGAATCAAACTGATTGTTTGTGCACCAAGTTGCTCAAACCCCTCGGGGAAGTTGCGGATGGCATAGACCTTAGGCCGCTTAAACTTGAAGTTTAGATCATCAAAAGCACAGGAAGCAAAACACTTGCCAGTTTCACATTGCTGCCTCTTCTGTTCTTCATGAGAATCATTATTTATCAAAACCATTCTCGAGTTGCAATATCTCCGGGGAAAACCTATCAGTTTCTTTCACCAATTCAATTCCCATAACCAAGGGCTGAAAATAATAAAAAAAAAACTAACAATTGGGAAAAAAAAAAATACACACATGAAATTGAAGCAAAGACATGGCAGCAAGCTTTGGAATCTAAAAGCATAATATATAAACTTTCAACAATGATTCATCCCCTTTTCCCCCCACCCCCTTTGACCCCCTCTCTCTTTCATTGGTCCCCTTTTCTTTTTCTTTTTCTTTTTTTTTCTGCTCCTCCAATCACCACCCGCCACGTGGCAAAGGGGGGTGAGGGGGTGACCCCCAAAAAGGGATCCCAAGCATTATTCATAAACTTTAGCAAAAATAAGTAAATAAATAAATAAAAGGATTGTAGACTAAACTCAGTGATGAAAAAAAAGACGTCCATTCTGCAGTCACATTACTCACAATTGATTTCAATTAAATTAAAACTTAATTATGTCGTGGGTGACTCTCAAATTCAACAATGATTATGTCTATTACTAATTGGCGGCCAGAAAACCCCGATTAATCGTCGACCAATAGTTCCAACCTGATATTTGTATTTTGGGTCTATTTTGCCCTAAGTAGCTATTTTTGCGTCATTGCATACATGGAGTTATTTCGGAATTCTAGGATTATGTACTTACGTATTTCATATGTTTTAGCTTTTCTTTTAATTAAAAGAAAATTTTCTTTTCTTTGCATTTCTCACCAAATCACTCCATCAATACAGACAGTAAAATCTCAAAGCAATGAAACTGTGTTCTCTCAAAGGAAAACCCATGTTAGTAATCGATGCCAAAAGTGCATTAAAAGACAAACACAAGGGGATTCAAGAAAGTTTTGAAGAAAAAATCCATTTTCTTTTCTTTCTTTCTTTCTTTCTTTTTTTTCCTTCTTTAGAAGTGACAAGGTATCATCATCATACAGTAAGGTTTAAAGGAAAGTAGAACGATAGCAGACGAACAAACTATACTGTTGAAAACTGAATCAAATGTCAAGAAAGAAATCACTGGCCTGTGCTCTCTCTGTCTCTTTAATCCCAAAAAAAACCAAAAAAAAATCCAATTTGAGAATTTGGAAAAAAGCATCATACATATTGAGAGCTATTTTGGAAAGTAGAAACCAAAAAAAAAAGAAAAAAAAAAAAACTTATTTTTTTTTTAAAAACGTGTTAAAAAAAAAAAAAGAGTAAAAATATGATATAAGCTAAATAAACCAATAAATTGCTTTTTTTTCCTAGTTACCAAAATAAGCCTTAAGACCAGTATGGAACTAAATCAAATGAAATCAATTAAGTGAAAACAAACACGAGACTTTTGTGTTGAATTAAGGGGTTGTTTGGGGTGTCCTAAATAAGTATATTTTTTGTCTTTTTGGATTAAAAGATGAGGAAAAAAAGATGGATGTTTGGGTTAATTTTTTATTTTTTTATGAAAAATGTGTAATAAAAAATTGTATAAATAAGGTGTGTAATGGAAGATTAATTATTGATTGTACGGCTGCCTCGGCTGCCCAGCATGTGTATACAAAAAAAAATAATCACCTCTTTCGGGGCAAATAACTTTTAGATAGTGATGGTCGGTCCGTAGGGGCCATCATGGGTCCCATTTTAATAATCTGAACCGTTGAATATATACAATTCGTCGAGTATTATATGCTTGTAAAAAATCACGTTGATCGGATATCTATAGCTATATGATCAGATTAGTTTTTTTTCAATAGTTAACTATCACACCATTCGTTTTCTTTATACAAAACTGATTTGATCATATAGTTAACGATATCCGATCAATGTGATGTTTTACAAAAATATATTAATCGACGAGTTTTACATGTTTAACGGTTCGGATTATCAAAATGGAGTCTTTAGTGGGCCCCCATGGGCCCAACATTTTTTTGACTTTACATATAATATTGTTTTTGGGCCCCAAACTTCGGGACAAATGCCTGTCAGACGGCTCCGAACAGTTGCGGTGCATTTGAAGTGTAAATATATATATAATATTTTTTATTTGTGAATAGTAATGTCTTTTTTGCTTTTTGTGTAACTTTTTGACTTTTTCAATTTTTTTGAGGATGCCAAACTTGGCCTAAGTCTCATTTGATAACTCATTGTTTTAATCTAAAAGTTAAAAAATTATTAAAAAAATTAAAAAGCCAACAATTTATACTAAAAAGTCAAAATTCTCTTTTTTCTTTATTTTTTACACATCTTTGTATAAAAAATTAAAAATTTATTCTAAACATACTAATTTTTTTTCCTTATATTTTAATCAAAAAAATTAAAAAATTATTAAAATAGTACGTTCTCAAAGGAGATCTAACTTTCAAAAAGCAACTTGTAGAATTTTTTCCCGACCTAATAGTTTTGAAAAGCGGCCCAAAGGTTTTGGACCATCACGTGGGCCCGTTTGAATCGGGCTTGAGTTTAGCCTAACCCAAATTGTTCATTATTTCTCCAAGAACGTGATGGAGAGGAGAAGCTATGGTCAACATTAAAGTAAAATAAAATTTTAAAAAAAGAGAAAAAAAAATAAGAGGAAAACCTGTTATAAAAATTAAATTTTTTTTAAAACAACATAAATTAATAAACGGTAACACAGATAAAGTAATAAACTGATGAATACAAGATATAGAGAGAATTAAGTTCTTCAAAAACTTTTATCTAGTTCAGGAATCTTTAAGTATATATTTTTAAGATCTAGTCATATTTTTATTTAGTAATTAACTATATATTTTGGTATAGTTGTTATCATTTCTCTCTTTATTTTTTTGATTTATACTCTCTTTTCTTTTCTTTTTTTGGTTGTATTTATTGGATTTACTTTTTAAATGAATTTAGGTTATGTGCATCTAAAAACAAAATTGACTAAAGTATGAAATACTTGCATGATCATATAATAATTGATATCGGATATATAGATAACACCATCAAAATTTCAAAATTGTGATATTCATACGTAAATATTAATATTTAAAATCTCAATCCCGCTAGGTAGCTCGAATTCACTAAGGCTCGAATGGCTCGAGGTGCCAAAACGACGTCGTTTTGGCACCTTCTTTTTTTTTTTTTTTTTTCCTTTTCTTCTTCCTTTCCATAATGCGCAGGTTCTATAACTCAGAGGAGAGAAGGAAGAAGGAAGAAGAAGCAAAAGAAGAGAAGAGAAGAGGAGAGGAAAGGAGGGGAAAGAGATAGAGTAGAGAGGAGAGGAAAGCTAACAAATCAAACCCAAAAATCTGGACAAAAATCAAAAATCAAAACCAATCAGACAAATCAAACCCATAAACCAAAAATCAAAAATCAAACGCAAAAATCAAAAATCATAACCAAGGCAAATCAAACCCAAAAATCAAAATTAAAAATCAAACCCACAAATCAAAAGCAAAAATCAAACCCAGAGAGATTCAAATCAAAACAAAAAATCAAACCCACAGCTACAAACCAAATGAAGCCGTTTGGTGGCTGTTGAAGCCGATGATGAAGCTCGCCTTTCCTCCTCGTGGACTCCAATGGTGATATGTGGGTATACACAGTCCATCGCCATCACCGCCGCTCCGTGTGTATACACACATAGATCTGTTCCCCCTCTCTTCTTTTCTTCCTCTCTCTTCCTCCCTCTTCTCTCTGTTCCCCCTCTCTTTCTTCTCTGGCCTCTTTGTTTCAGAGACAAGAGAGGGAAAAAAAAAAAAGACAAAACAACGTCGTTTTGAATTTCAGGCTACTCGAACCTCTAATTTTTCAAGTTACGAAGCAATTTTCTAAAAACTTTGTATATAACTTCCAGATTCCCAATAATTTTTTCGTATAGTCATGTGAAAGTATACATGTAATTATTTATACTGAGAAGTGAGGACTCCAAGGACAGTGGAGGTCTGGGATCTGGGGTGTAAGAAATCATACAAATTATAAGTGTCACATGGATTTGTAACATATGGTCAATGCTATTATCTTTCTTAGCATGCAAACAACATAAATTAAACAATTCCCATAGTGTAAGATACACCCATTAAAAAACACAAAAACAAAAAAACACTGCATCAATGCGCATGGTCTATGTGTTTTGGGGCTTCGCAATGGCTGGCGCACACTGGGTCCACTGTCTTATGCTTGAAGATTAAAAAGGCTGTTGTTAGTTTCTTTCACCACAAGTGAAGATAGAAAAAAGTCTGCAAAAGTATGTGTTGGAGGAATTTTCAAAATGTCTTTTTAAAATTTATTGTTTAATTTTTGGGATTTTTAAAACCTTTCTCTTTTTTTTTTTGAAAAACCTTTTTTTTTTTGAAAAAGTTTGAAATAAGTTTGGGAATTTTGTCCCACATCGAAAAAAGAAAAAAATATGGAGCATTTAATAAAGTATTATATGAAATATTTCTTTGAATATGAAATTATGGAATGGATGCTAGTGTACATGCACTCACACCATAAACAAGGATGGTGCTTCGCACCACACGTGTGGCGTGTGGTGTTTGATGGCGCACTTAGCACGGACGTATCGGCGCAAGACGCCATGAGTTAGCACGGACGCATCGGCACAAGAAGCCATGAGGACACTTTTCTATTTGCATCAGAGAGGTTGGAGCGATGACAGGACATGACCATTCGATCAGATGCATCAAGGCCTATAAATAGGTTGCGAAATCAACCGTTTCAATTCATCCAAAAAGTCTAGAAAGTATTCCTGCAAATCTCTCTCTCTCTCTCTCTCTTGATCATATAAATAGGTTGTGAAATCGACCGTTTCAATCCATCCAAAAAATCTAGAAAGTATTCCTGCAAATCTCTCTCTCTCTTGATTAAGATTTTTGTTTTTCTTACTAGTAATCAAATTCTACAGACTTAATTATCAGTGTCTTGATTTTCTTGATTATATTAAGTGTATTCTGATCTACTATCATCAATGCAGACGTCGGTAGACTTAATCTTTAGATCAGGTTTCATTGTATCCTGGAGGCGAATTTACTATAACCCTTGTACATCTTTTAGTGGGTGCAAATATTGTCTTTAGGCAAGCGACTAAGTAATGTGACTTAAAGCAACAAATTTCTGTTCTATATAGATTAGATCATCACCAAATTTTGAAGATCCGAAGACCACCAACTGAACAATTTAAGATGAATTGTTCCAACAGTATGTGTAAAAACAAACCCTAATGTCATCAAGTTAGCCTTTTGTCCAAGGCTTTGGCTTGAGTGTCTTGTTTATCTGAAACTGTGTTGACCAGTTTGTGTTTTGGTATAATATTAATTGATTAATTACCAAACAATTAAAATTAAAATAACTCATTTGGCAAGCCTTTTTGAATTCCTTTTTAGAAATAAGTATTGAATGAAACTGTGACACATCTAATATAGGTGCTATTATCAGTTAATAAACAATTATAAATGGGATTAGATGGACACCATTTATATTTCACTAATCCAAATATGTAGTTCATTACTACAATATGAAATTTCTCATTCATTGATGATATTATCACCCCTTCTAAATTGATTCCTTCTATTAATCCCCTCTCTGTGGGAGCAAAAATTATTCATTATCGTATGCGATATTACAGTACACAATATCTCAATTATTGATTTGTGTGGTGCTGAATAACTTCTTCTATGGGAGTGAGGGGGTGGTGAATCATAAGTTCATGAGAGCACGCCCAATAATTATGTTCCCTATAGAATTGACATTGCTTAAAAGGCACTGTCATGCTTGACATCAACCCAAGTAACATCATGATGTTTGCTCGTTCCTTAGTCCTATTACCATAATTATGAAAACATAACTTTGAATCTCTTTTATTGGGGTATTTAAAACCCATCCATATTTTCAAATTTTACTTCATTTGCACACATTGTACTTGTTTTTCTTGGAAATTTTACTTCATAGATGATCAGTCATTGGGAAAACTAAGGTGGGTGGTGACTCTGTCTGTCCAAGTAGAATTTCACGACTATCATGCAAGCATATATTTATTGTGTTACAGTACATATTAGTTCTTTGTGAGTTGCATGTCTATCTTTCTTCACTGTCTGAAATTTGCTTTGCTGTTAGAGAGTTCTGGTTCATTGTGCTTCTCATCCAAGTAGAATTTCACTACTACCTTGCATTGCAGTTAACTCATTAAGACACACATGTTTATAAAGAAATCTCTAGCTCCATCCACATGTCAAACTCATTTTGTCATATATGCACATACATGTTGAAATTAAAGAAAGGGCCAGTCTTGTCAGACCCATTATTTTTTATCTTCTATTTTTTGTCAGCAAAGAAAGGGAATTTCATTAATATGAAGAAAAAAAAAAAAAAACTGTACAATTGAGAAGGGTTAGGGAGATCTGCATCATTGAAAAGAGTATGCTCTGCTTCTTCTTCTTCTTCTTCTTCTTTTTGTGAACGCAAAGAGTATGCTCTGCTTGTCATTGTACACCTTATTCACTGTGTCTGTTTACTTCTCCACATGCAAAACAGAGTCGCACTTGTGGGGAGTGTGTGTTAGACAAATAAGGTAGGTTGAAAATTTGACACAAGCCTTTTTTGGCCACTTCAAATTCATGTCTTTGCTTTGGAAAGCTGCTTGTAGTTTGTAAAGCCAAATGCTTGATGACAACTAGAGCTAGTTTGTCATAGTTCATATGCAAATTATAATACACAGGACCTTAAAAATATCCCCCTTTCCTCAAAAAATTAATCTTGTTTGTTCAGTTGCTAACTAATGGCTTCATTGCTGTAACTTTTCACCTTAATGGTTTGTTTGGTCATGTTTATCAATATTTCTCTTTTGGACAGCACTAGTCATATGGTCTTCCTTTTAACTTTTGCTCAACAATTTCTTAGAGACAGTCCATATGGAGCTCTGCTCCTACTTTAATTGGACCCCTTGCTAGTGAATGCGAGGACTGGTCCCCTGAATTAGTCAGTCTTTGGTCTGTACACACACACACAAAAATTTAAAAAAAAAAAAAAATCTGTTTATACCTTTCACTCGGTGTATGTGCATCAGGGTATGTGTATGTTTGCATGCTGATAGTTTTGTGTTAAAGGAAGTGTAAGAATGGTGCACACTAAAATGTTTTCTTTCAGAACTTTTATGGCAAGAAAGGATTTAGTGTAATGAGTATTGTTATAATATCAGAATTTAAGGGCATTTTTTTTTGTTGTATTTTCATTTTTGTTTTTCATGTTTTCAGAAGCTAAAACAGAGAAAACTTTTAAAAACACTCATCATTGTTATATTTGTGTGCCAAACAAGTTTTATTTGTTTTTCGGAAAATGAAACAGATTACAAAAAAATTAGTAAACTATTTGCAAAAACTATTTTTGGGAAAAGGTTTTTGAAAACAAAACACTTTCTTTTTTTGAATTTTTAAATATGTTCTGCACAAAAATGAAAATCATATGAAAAGAATTGGAGTTTCCAAACTTTTTATGGTTTTTGTTTTTGAAAACGCGAAATAAAAACAAAAAATTTAAAATTGATACCACCTTACACTTTCATCTATGCATGAGAATTCATATTGCTGTTTGGCAATGCAGAATTATTTCAACTAAGGGTTGGTTTGGGGTGTCCTAAAAAAGTGTACTTTTTGTCTTTTTACGAAAAGATGTGCAGAAAAGTAGAGAGGTGATGTGATAGAAAAAAAATAAAAAGATAAAAAGATGGATTATATAAGTTACCCTAAACCAAGCCTAAGTATTACCATTCAATCAGATTATATATATATATATATATTTCATTTCAAATCACAGATACTTCTTTTAAGGTTTTCACTTGTTAGATATAGAACAACAAAATTCAATCCAAAATACAGTGCAGAGAACTTAAATTTCTGAACTCTTCAAATTTCAAGCATAAAAACATACAAAAAAATTATACGCAAAAATGTCACCATCACATTATTCTGATAAAAAATTCAATATAAAAATTTTGTTAAAAAAATGAGGAAATTTGTACTTAAGGAGAACGAATTGTAAGATTTAAAGTAAATAAAAAGTAACAAAATAATAAATAAACAAGTAAGAAATTGTTATGAATGCTATGTTCGAGTACAAAATATAGTCTAAATAGAGAGGGTTCTACAACAACAAACCCTTCCAATATCATATTAAACTGCAATATAAGAAAATACATCCAACACTCACTGCGAGTCAATCCCATGGCACTCGGCCACACATTCCACCTAAATATAATCATTTATTTGTATTAGGCATCTCTGGTTTAAGTAACCGCCTAAGTATTTAGTAAATCATACCAATTTAGTTTTATTATGTACAACAAAGCTTGATCAAGACTTCTTTTAGGTTGTGTTCAGTTGGGAGATTTGGAGATGAATCTGGAAAGGAAAAGAAAAAAAAAATGTGTGTGAAATTAGGTGAAATATAAGTATATTTTATTTATATTTCACCTATTTTTTCCATTTCCCTTTTCAATCCCTCCTCAAATCTCCCAACTAAATGCAGCCTTAATTTTCTTTAGACCCATTTCCCTATCATTAGTAATTTAGTATAGATATATGTCTCTCGATATTATAAGATTTTCTTTTCACTTCCACAGATCAATTGGGCAAGTAGGGTTGGATATTGATGCATACTCCGAATTGATATCTTGCCTCTTGGAATCATTGAGCAGCATGTTCATGTGTTCTTCACCCACTTGAAACGAAGCCGAGTTTGAGTAGTTGTTGTTGTTTTCCTTAGATGCATCCTCTTGGCTGAGCTGAGACGCAACAAATTTATCAAGGACTCGCCAATCAGTCAATTGATCCACTGCTTGGATGTTTGGCTGATTGCTTTGGAGAAAAGTTTCATCTTGTGTGAGTGTTGAGGACTGCAAAGTGCTTCCATTGTTATTCCTATCAAGTCCATAGGGTGCCACTGAGTTGCAGCTTTCACTGGGCTGTGCCAGTTTTGGGCTTTCTAATTGAGGGAGCTGGAGGAATGGGTCATGAGGCATGTTGTACTGCAATTGAAGCTCTTGCTTGAGGGAATAGTGATGGTGGTATGAATTATAAGGCTGAGATATCCGCCTTGGTGAGTCAAAATCTGGCATGAATGAGACTTGGTCTTCGTACCAACATGGCGAATCATGCTCGCCCATTCTGCGCACTGTGGGCATTCGCTTTTTGAACACCCTACAGACAACCCATCCTTCTTCCTGATAGAATTAATTGTAGAAATATAATCAAGCATAAGTTCTCATTAAAACAAGTGTTTTACTTAATCATACTAATACTTTCAATGCAGTAATATAGAATTTGTTCGTGTATGACTAGCAAGATGCAAAAATATCGAATTTGATCTTTGATTATTATCAATAAAGCTTCTTCTTTTGCTGATTAAAAAAAATAAAAAAAAAAGAAGATGCAAAAATGTAGAATGAAAAGCACTAGTAGATAAATTTCACAGTATTAATCAAAGTTTTAAATATCAGTCGTTAGGTAATTGATTTTGGGTTTCTAATACTATATTGATTGATACTATATAATATTAGCCAATATATGACAATGTTATCGACACCAATATCCCCATAATGTTAATTAAAACTTGTAACTCAAACAATTAACATAAGAAGTAAGGTTAAAAATTCACCCCAAGTCATTGAACTTTTCTTTATTTCTATACTTTATTTTCCCTTTGCTTCTGTTTGGATAAAAAAGCAATGCACCTCGTGTTAATTTTTCAAATATTTACCACATTATCTCTTCTTCTTTTTTTCCCCTATGTTTATGTCAATCCTTTTAAATATAAAATTTCAATTTTTACAATTTTTAGAAGTCCTCCAAAGCCCTTATTATCAAAAGAGCTCTATAGGTGAATTTTTTTGACAATTCATAAATGCCTCCTCAAATTGTAATAGTATAAACAGTAACATTGGAGAAATACAATTGAGCACAAGAAAGATTTTATTCTAATAATTGTCCAAGAAATATATTAAAGAAATTATATATAGATATATGTAGTTTAGTTACTTGCCTGAGGAGTCCCATTTTCATTTGTTTCTAGCCTATACTCGTGCATTATCCAATCCGACTTTTGTCCATTTGGTGCTCGACCTTTATAAAACACCAAGGTCTTTCTCATGCCAATCAAACTATGTTTCACATAAATAGCCTTGTCTCTACCAGTAGCCTTCCAAAATCCTGCTTTTGTAGCTCTATTAGTGCGAGTTCCTGTTGGATATTTCTTGTCTTTATGGCTAAAGAAATACCATTCATTCTGCTCTTCAGTTCCAATCTTGCACAGTTCTGTTCATATTTAATTAGCAAACAAAGGGAAAATGCAATTGAAAAAATGTAGTACATGTTACATGAGAGACACATGCAAAATATATATTTTTGTATATTTATTATGTTTCATTTATAAGGATAATGGATATTTAATTCAAAAATAATAATAAAATGTAATGTAATATTAATTTTTAAAATCTAAATGAGGAGAAATGTCCATACTTATGAGATGATAAGGTATATCTTGGGAACGTTTAAGGAATAATTTGCATGTGCTTGTGTGCACATGAACATATGAGCTCTTGTGTGTGTGGATTTGGTGGTGAAAGATTAGAAGAACAAATGCTACCTTGTAGGTCCCATGGTTCAATTTTGTAAAGATCAACATCTTTAATGACATCAAGATCAATTCTTGTCGAAGCAATTTTTTTTCTAAGGTAGTAATCAACAAGTTCTTCATCTGTGGGGTGGAATCTAAAACCTGGAGGAACATGTGAAAAAGTATTCATATTCTCCCGTGCGATTAACAACCTGCATTTGCAATTGCATGCAATATCAGCTGTTTGAACTATAGGGTATATACATTATATAATGACATGAAAGACCAATTTTCTTGGTTTGTACATTGAGTTTTGATTTAAAGATATTACAAACCTCATTTATGGCAAATAATGTTATTTAAGTTGCAATATTTCAGGAAAACAATATATGCTACATTTTATTGATGATACCCATATTGTGAAATTAAGAAAACTTCCATACAATAGTGATACTGCTCATGCATGGAATTAAGAGAATGAACGCAAAAAATATGTTTCTATAACAACATTAAACAATGTTAAGACTTATTTACGAGCTAGAGCTGTCTTCTTTATGTTATGAACTATGCATGCCAGACATAAATCCAGTAAATATAAGCATTGTGATCATAAGCTTTCAATCTAGAATCTTTTAAACAAATGCATAAGCTTTTCAAGCATATATTGTAAAGCTGGGAAAATTTCATTTTTGTTCAACATTTGATGAATCAGTAGATTTTGGAGGAAAAAAAAAAACTCAAGACAAATTAAAGTAAGAATATAACGAAATAATAAGCACCAATTCATTGCTTTACAGTTTAGATATAACAAAATATAACTTTTATAGATTCATTTTGTAATCCTTATGTGAAACTAGGCTAAACTTCTGGATCTAGATAGAACTACTCAAGTATGCTGAATTTGCTTGAGGCATGGAATGTGAAAGGATAAAAGTTAACATTATAAGTGAAAAGGTATTACTCCACTCATAAAAGTGAATTGCTAATTAAGAGTGTGTAATCAAAATTCAATACCTTTACTTTTCGAAATTCGAAGAGAACTCATATACAAGAAAACAAATAAAGAAATGTGAAAATCATGGCACATCATACATTAAACCATATCTTCAGAAGCTCTTGAGGCTGATCCATTGACATCTTAATTACATGCATATACTATATCAGCAAATCAACCATAATGAAGAACAAGGGTCTATTACTTCGATTGCTTCAATCATATGCAATTAGTCTCTACTCTTTATGACCTTAAATTGCTGAAACCAAACAATCTTATCTCCTTGTTGTTACTATCCCTCATCCTTAGAATTGTAATTTTAATTTTTTTTTTCCTAAATAGAATATGAAATCCATTATCATAGAATGGATGAGATCTTTTTAAAAGAATCTCAAATTAGGAGGAAGTAATATAATGTATGTATGTATGTATAAAGTAAAATATAGAGAATTGAGAATCTATTTCAAAAACAAAATTAGAGAGAAAAAGAGAAACTTGAAATGGGGAGAAGCAAAAGAACCCATCTTGGACTATGAATTATTAGATGGCATAAATAGATATATGAATCATAAATTCAACAAAATGCAGAATAATACACTCAGTTCATTAGTCATTTAATGATCAGTCTGTAGAAAATTAACCATCCACAAATATTCTTATAGAAAATAATATACCATAAAGTATCCCTTCAAAGCCTGATGCTAATTTAACCATACCAACTCACAAAAGAAGAACAAGAATAGGAAGGAAAGAAAGAAAGAAAGAAGAAGAAGATAGAACCTTTGATAATCCTCTACAGTAGACCCTATCCAAGTGAAACTTCTTGATCAGATCTGATTCGTCACAACCTTGTTTTCACCAATCAGTGAAGAGATAAAGACTCCTTTGAGACCCTTTCTTCTGTCAATCTCTATCAAACTTTTAAGCCCACTGAAGCAGACAAAAAAAGATTGTTGGAAGATAAAAGTTCTCCTCGGGAATTGAACTGTGTTTAAATTCTGAGAAAAAACAGTCCTGTGGTTGTCAACAAAGAAAGATCAGATCCCAAGAAAAGAAAAGAAAAGAAAAGAAAATGAATGGAAAAAATGGAGAAGAGACAAGGTTAAATAAGAAGCAAAGAAGAATCATCAATAAGCCTATACGTAACACACACATGACCTAATTATCTCGTTTTGTCACTCTCTCTCTCTCTCTCTACATATATATATATATATATCACCTTATCTTTTGAGTGGGAGGGGAGCTGGATTGCTGCAAAAGCTTAGCGGGAAAAAAGGGCGGCGGAAAATGGTGGCGGTGAACTCCACCACCTCCCACCAGCAACTGATTGAGACCTTTTTTTAATCTTCTTCTTCCTCCTCTCCTCTTCCTCTCAGAGGCTGCCGGAGAGAGAGAGAGAGAGAGAGAGAGAGTGAGTGAGTGAGTGTGTGTGTTTAGGGAGAGAGAAACAAAATGGTGAACATCAGAAATCTGACGGCATGGATCACTTGGACCATTTTAAAAGCCCCAACCCCGACAAAAAGAATGTTTTATTTTTGGATGACACATTATAAAAAAAAAATTAAAAAAAAAAATCATTTTCATGATAATTAATTCTCTTGTATGCATTGTATAAATTCATTCATGTGTTTGGTATAACTTTTTTCTATGTATCATAGTTGTATGGAAAAGATTTTTCACTTATATCGTAATTATTTTATGACTGTTCTATGTATTTGTAATTTAATTTTAATTTTATTTACTTATATATATATACACATAATTTGGATGATATATAATTAAATACAGTGGATTACAATGTTTTAGACAAGATACAAATTAAAAATAAACTCGCAGGCAGGCCTACTGAGCATGATGTTTTCTTTCTTAGGTGTGGTGTGTTATGCACAACTGACCACCTTTTAGTGTATTAGTCTGGTTGATGAATACCTTCAAAATTAATTAATAAAAATTAAGATAGTCACACATATTATAAAACGGCCAATGTTCGAACCCCAAAGGAGTTTCTCTTTATTTATTTATTTATTTTTAGATTTTTTTTTTTTTTTTAAAAAAAAGTACAAAAAGGATAAGCAAAAGCATTTTTAAGGTTGGTGCGGGTACTTAAGGGTGATTAAATATTAGTTGAAGTCCTCACCAGCAATCTCACGCGGCCTCTGGTTGGTTGGTCTGCAAATTTTATAATCCTTTTTATCTTACACTCTTCTCTTTTCACATAAACAAATAAAAATATTTTAAAAAATTCACAAGTTGTGGGCCTCCACACACCGACTCAATGAAATACGACAAAGACACCTCTCCAAATACAAACTTTCTTTTATTTTATTTTTAAAAAAATTACACTTTATCTTTTATCTTTTAGTCATTTTATTATTTTGGACTTTTAAATTTGTTTTTTTATTTTTATGTTTCAAGTTTTTTTATTTACTCCTAAAGTTAATTTTTGTTTCAAATTAAATAAAAAATTATTATGTTCATTATCATATAATATAAAAATATATTATTATATTAAAATTTAAGTTTGTGTAAAATGTATGAATTATATATACGCTCCGTTTGAGAACAGATTATTTTAGTAATTTTTTAATTTTTCGGCTAAAATATGAGGTAAAAAAATTAGTAAATTTGGAATGATTTTTTAATTTTTTATGAAAAGATGTGCAAAAAGTAGAAAGAAAAGAAAATTCTTGACTTTTTGATATACGTTATAGGTTTTTTGATTTTTTTATTAACTTTTTTACTTTTAGGCTAAAACATATGTATCCCAAACAAAGCCATAATAAAATATTTTTATATAACATGGCTATTAATGTGTAATTTTTTGTCTAATCTTTAAAAAGGTTATTTTAAAATAAATTTAAAAAAACTTATAATATAAAAAGTCAAAATTAAAATTAAAATTTAAAAAAAAAAAAAACTAAAAGAGTCAAAAGTGAAACAATAATCAACATCTTGTTTGGAATGATCTAAATAAGTACACTTTTTTACTTTTTATGAAATATAGGTTGGGTATAAGTAGGGATGGCAATTTGAACCCGGGCCGACGGGGACCCGATCCCCCGACCCCGATTAGAACGAGTTTTCCCGAAAATTACCCCCATAAGGCCGGGGATGGTATTGAAAATTAAATCCCCGACGGTTTTCGGGCCGGGACGGGGATAGGTTTCCCCGGCCTCGGCTCTGCCCAGATAATCCCCGAATAATTCCCCTAAGATTCCCTGAATATTCTTTATATATATAATATATATGTTTTATGTTTAGGGTTGAGTTGTCTGCCTCTCTCTCTCCCACTCACTCACTCACTCACACTCACCTCTCAACCTCTCTCTCTCTCTGCTGTAGCTGTTCCTCATGACGTCGGCGTCGGCGTTGGCCGTGGTGGCGACCCCTCCATTGTCCTCTCCCTCCTCCCATCTCATTGATCTCCGATCTCGCCGAACTCACCCATCTCGCCGATCTTTCCGATCTCACCGATCTCCCTCCTCAAGAACATCACGGCGACACCTTTCCTTTGCCGGACTCCGATGCCTTTCCCTTCGCTGACGTCAACGTCGCTGCCTTGCCGCCGACACCATCTCTTTGATTTTTTTTTTTTTTTTGATCTATTGTGTATGATGATGTTGATGATTTTGTTGATTGTTGTGTAAGTATAGACGATGTGTTATTGATGTATGATGTTATTGATCTGTTGAGTTGATATGTTGATATTTTGTGATATGCTGAGTTGATTTATTGATTTGTATTATTGGTTTTTTTTTTTTTTTAACCGGGGAATTTTTAAGGTCAGGGAAACCCGATTCCCGTTAGGGGGCAGGGACGGTGGTAGATTCCCCGTCAGGGATCGGGACCGGGGACGGGGAGATTATCACCATCGAGGATCAGGGACGGGGAGTGTGATCCCGGGCCCCATCCCGCCCTGTTGCCATTTCTAGATATAAATTAGATTTGAAATGATATGATAAAGAAGAGATATGATTTAAATAAAATAATATAATTTAAATAAGATAATAATTTTTTAATTTTTTAACTTTTTTAAATTATGGTAGATAAGGCCTTAACTTGAAAATAATAAGGTAAAGCTAAAATTTAACAGCTCGGCTGAGCCGCATTGAGCGAAGAGCCATAACAATATGTGTGTATGGTGGAGAGTGGGGCCCACAAGGGAATGATTTTTTTGGACACGTGGCGGCTGATGGTCCGGCATGGGCTTGGCCTTTTTGATAATTAAGGGCCCTACACAACAATTTCTTTCGCTGCAGGCCGGTTTGTGCAAAGTGGGCCCCACACCGTTGGCCCTTTCTCGAAGTTGGGCCCACATTTCCAAGCCCACCTATTTCGTTATCACAGTAGCTGATGCATTCCCGTTCCGCCACGTGCTCTTATTATTCAATTTACAAAACCCCAGAGAGTGCTTGTGTGTGCGTGCCGATAAGTTAATCTAAGCCTTTACTTTTCCTATGGTTAAGCTAAGAGGGTTTTTTAATTAATTAATTATTAAAAATATATATTTTTAAAAATTTTAAAATAAATATTAAATGTAGAAGTGATGTATAGGTGACATTATTACTAACAAATGATAAATATACTGTTGGATTGGTTGGGGACGATTTTGGTTACTTAATTTTATTTATAATTTTTTATTGACTGGTGATATTATTTTAATTGTTACACTTAATATTTACCTGTAGTTTGTATTTGAATTCAGATAATTGAATCCTATTGAGTATGGGTACTTTGACAAACATACCGTATCCATACTAGATACTTACTAGCTTATAATAATTCGTATGATATTTCTATATATGTACCGGATACAAGAAACACGTTCTCAATTTTTTTTTTTCTTAATTTTTTGCATACTTAGTATATATCTAAATTGTACTATATCTCAATCGAAACAATATTTTCTTCTACTACATAAATAAAATTCATTTCATTAGACTTCCTTTTTATTTTTAGTTTTATCCTTAGCATTATTTTAAAATTAAGTTATGATTTGTAAGTTATTTAATATAATAAAATTTAATTTTGGTTTATACCTTACTTTTGCCATTAAATATTAATTGTACGTTGGATCTTAACAAATTAAATCATTTAATTAATTTTTATAATATTCTAAATTAAAAATAAATATTTTTTTATAAACGTATCAAATTTTATCCATTAATTTTGCTAGTACCAGTACCTGTGACCATACTCGTGCTTCAAAGATTGAGTCCCCCTTGATAACTTGAATTTTAAAGTAAAAAAGCTAAAATGTTAAAAACAAGAGAGTTAAAAAATCACTAAAAAAAGGTCAAATATATTAGTTATTTACGAATTTTCATATAATAAAAATTTCATTCTGAAACACATTATTAAAAAAAAATTTACTCATAAAAAATTTAAAAAGTTGAAGTGTTACTAAAAGAAGTTAAATTTTGAATGACTCCTTAATTTCCAATATCAAATATGTCAACATACTTCGTTTTTTTAAAATTAGAAACTTAAATTTAAATTTGTATGAGCTCAACTTCGAATCCTTTTGTGAAAAATATTAACATAACACTGTCTAATATCTAATATTCAGAATTAGGCACTTTCGTTTAATTTCGGATGATTTGAACTGAAGAGAAATCAATAGTGAAATGTATTACTATTTAACTTCATTTGGAATGTGAGTTAATTTTTTTACTTTTTAATCATTTTTATTTAGAGTTAAAAAATTTCGTTTAGGATGAATTTTTTTACCTTGTTAATTTTTGTGATAGAAAAAAATAAAATAATTATAATTTAAATATGATATTTTATTTTTATTTTTTAACTTATTTTATTTTTTTAATTAAAATAGCTAAAAAAACTTATGACAAACGAACGTTTGTAGGTTGAAGCGAAGCAAAAGTAACACACGTGATAGAAGTGTCATGCTGGCCCCACATCCATGCTTGCGTGGCAGTGGATTGTGAAAGGACAAGTTGTAAACTTCCAATTTTTTATTTTTAAAATTTTTTAGCAAATTGTGAACTTCCAGTTGGAGGGCACAAATTTTACAATGATGATCATCTCAGGAAAGTTGGATTAAGGCCAAGTTTGATATGTTTAGGAAAAGTTAAAAAGTTATTGTCACGATGTAAATCCGGCCTTATGGGTTTAGCACCGTAATTGACCAGTAATCCGAGATTACCGAAGGCTTGCTGAACAGTAATACAGTTAAACAGAGTATAGGGCCTGGCGGAAGCCAATACAATAAGTAACTAGTGTCCATTGAGCTGTGTAAATCTGTATGCCAAAATTTTTCATGCATTCGTACGGTTCGGAACAGTACATCTATACAATCATACACAAACATTCAGTACGGGGACTTAATCCCTCGATAACAGTACAGTAAAACAGTAGACGGTCTATACAGTAGTACAAAACAGTAAAGAGACCGATGGGGACACAAAAACACCCCAAGCCATAGCATGACAACTCGGAACCTCGCAGTGAGGCACATAGGCTGGCTTGACAAAACTGGGAACCAACCCACGCTCCTAGCTCTGGTCTGGCTGCTGAGAACCTACACATATATATAAACAGTGAGCTAAAGCCCAGTGAATAACATAAAGCGTAAAGAGGTTTAGAATAAATGTCCTTACAGTAATGGAAACAGTTCATTTCAATCAGTATTACAGTTGTTCAGTACAATAAACAATCATATGTGGTACATCCATTAGCATAACAGTAACAGTAGGTCAAAAGACCGAACAGTAATGATGGCCAGTCATTCAGTAAACAGTATGGTTCCACAAGGGAACCGACAGAGATCTCTGTAACAGTAACAATAACAGTAGGTACTAAGGATGCCACAGTACAGTTTAGAAATAAAGGACATACATTCATTCAGTAAATAATATCAGTACAGTAAACAGTGCAGTTCAGTATTCAAAAGATAGTCATTTTGAACATATCTTTACACAATTGTTACTCACAGAGATTGGGCTAATAGCAGCTAGAGCGCGTCCCCGAGAGCCAACCCTAAACAGTTAACAAATAGAACACACACTAAGTTTCACAGCCGGGAAGGATGATAATTAAATTCCTAAATTTCCTCGGTGTGGTTCTACTTCTAAATCCTCATTAAGATGTCTTAAACTAGGCTTAAGAATGCCTAGGATGAGATGAGGATGCAAAAATACAGTTGGAAGGCATTTTTTTTTAAAAGTTGCTGAAAATAGGCGCTTCGCTCGAGCGAGCCTTCCTTCGCTCGAGTGAGCTTCCAAAAACAAAGGCTTCGCTCGAGCGAACAATCCTTCGCTCGAGCGGTCTGATGAACAGTAAAAGTACTGGTTGCTGGATTTTCTCACGCGATGCTCGCTCAATGCTCGCTCGAGCGAGCTGAAGAAAAAAGCAAAAGTACTGGATGCAGAAATTTTACGCGCGATGGTCGTCGCTCGCTCGAGCGGAGCCCTGGACAAAGGTGCTCGCTCGAGTGAGGAATCCTTCGCTCGAGCGAGGAAGCCAAATCTGGAATTTCCAGATTTGTCTCCAAGTTCGAACCAAGCATTCAACAACCCAAAACTCAACCTCTTGGGCCCAAATTCTGGAAAACATTTCAAACTCATAGTACAACAAGTTTAAAAGCTCAATTTACATGCAAGGGCCAAAGGTGAGTCAATAAAATCCATTCAAACCCATTTCAAGAATAATTCCAAAACATGCAATGCATGAGCTTTAAACCAAATTCAAGCTTCAATCTTGCTCTAATGAGCTCAATAGTTGGAAAACAAAATGAAAACATGGACTTTGATAGAGACATGAGCATGCATGTACAATCTACCATGAATTCAACTTCAAAAATCACCAAAATGGCCATGCATGCATGAATTCAAGTATAATCTAACCTCTTAGTACTAAATCATGGTTTAATCCTACAATGGAGCATGAACCATGGAAGTTGAAGCTTAAAGACAACAAGAGGATGATGAATTCACTTACCTAAGTCCCAATTTCTTGACTAGAAGTTCAATTATGCAAATACACTTCAATTCCTAGCAATTCTTCAAGAGTAAGCCAATACACAAATGAAATCACTCTCTCACTCTAGCCTCTCTAATCTCGGCTAACAAGGAGAAAGGTTGAGGAATGTTTTAATTGAAGTGTGATGAAGTTCAACAATGTGAATAAACAAGGCCCCACTCAATGGTAAAGTGGTAATTACGTCAAACTCTTTAATTGGCTCGAATTAATCTAATTTAATCATTCCTAAACAATTTTCAGATAAATATACCATTAAATCACAATATTCTACTGATCCAAAACTCTAAACGGTTCCTAATTCGGCCGCCGATAAGGCCTTCAATTAGCAGTTTAAACATATGAATTCAAACAGATAATCAATCTCAAACAGATGCAATATGCAATTCAATAAATAAACTTATTCAATTTCAGTTCATTTCAATCAGTTATTCAGTACTTCAGTTAATTCAATTATCAGTCATTATCAGTTCAGTTTAGCAGTAATCAGTAGTAATTCAGTAGTTTATCGGTAATCAGTACGAGGGTTGTTACAGTCTCCCCTCCTTATAAGGAGTTTAGTCCTCTAAACTCGAGTTACCTTCATTTGGAAGAAAACAGGATTCAGCGGGAACAAATCAGGATATCGCCTAGCCATGTCATCTTCCCTCCCAAGTGGCATACACACCACCATGATTCTGCCAGTCAACTTTCACTAATGGGATCTCTTTGTTTCTCAGTTTCTTGATCCGTCGTTTACAATCTGTATAGGCCGTTCCTCGTAAGTGTAGTCATCACTCAACACTACGCGAGTAGGCTCAATCACATGAAACGGATCCCGAGATAATCTCTCAACATCGAAATGTGGAAGACGTTATGCATATGCTCCATTTCAGGAGGAAGTGCAACTTGATACGCCACCGGATTGATTTTCTCAATCACCTCATACGGTCCGACATACCGCGGCGCTAACTTGCCTTTGACTCCAAAACGAGTCTGGCCTTTCATTGGTGTCACTTTCACAAAACGTGATCACCCACTTCATACTCTCTGTCCCGTCTTCTAACATCTGCATAACTCTTCTGTCTACTCTGTGCAGTTTTCAGTCTCTGTTGTATCAGTTTGATCTTTTCAGTCGTCTCATATACAATCTCGGGCCCAAGCAAAGGCCCATCTCCAACTTCTGCCCAGCAAATTGGAGATCTACACTTTCTGCCATACAATGCCTCGAAAGGCGCCATACCAATACTCGAATGGTAGCTGTTGTTGTAGGCGAATTCAGCCAACGGCAAATGACTTTCCCAGTTTCCTTGGAAATCAAGGACACACATTCTCAGTAGATCCTCTAAAGTTTGGATGGTCCTTTCTGACTGTCCATCTGTCTGAGGATGATAGGCACTACTCAGCCTCAATTCAGTACCCAATGCAGTCTGTAGGCTTTGCCAGAACCTCGATGTAAACTTCGAATCCCTGTCAGAAACAATAGACACAGGCACTCCGTGCAGTCTAACAATTTCATCAATATAGATAACAGCCAGTTTATCCGCATTATAATTGTCTTGACAGGTAAGAAGTGAGCAGATTTGGTCAGTCTATCAACAATAACCCAAATAGAATCCATACCTTTCCTGGAGCGAGGTAACCCAACGATAAAATCCATCGTGATATGCTCCCATTTCCACTCTGGTATGGGTAAGGGTTGCAGTAATCCGGCAGGTCGTTGATGTTCAGCTTTGACTTGTTGGCAATGAAGACACTTGGACACAAAGTCGGCAATTTCTTTCTTCATTCCCCCACCAGAAATTCTGTTTCAGATCTTGATACATTTTCGTATTCCCCGGGTGGATCGAAAACTTCGAACTGTGGCCTTCTTGGAGAACTCTTCTTTTCAATTCAGTGTCATTTGGTACACACAGTCTATCTTGAAATTTCAGTACATTGTTGTCAAATTTGAACCCCGGTCTCGGTTTTGAATCTTTTCTTCATAACCTTTTTCAAGAAATCATCCAGTTGTTGTTTTTCCTTAATCTCTTCAATCAATGCTGGTTGAGCAGTAATGGCAGCTAAGGTTCCACCTTGTTCCTTCAAAACAATTTCAATCTCAGACTTTTCAAGGTCACAAAGCAACTCTTCTGCCAGTCAGCAAACAGGCTAAGTTCCCAATCGATTTCGGCTCAAAGCATCGGCAACGGTTTGGCTTTTCCCGGATGGTACAGAATCTGTAGGTCATAATCTTTGATCAGTTCAAGCCATCTCCGCTGTCTCATATTCAGTTCTTTCTGGTGAAGAAATACTTCAGGCTCTTGTGGTCGGTATACTTCACATGTTGCCCCATACAAATAGTGACGCCAAATTTTCAATGCAAAAACCACTGCAGCAAGTTCAAGATCATGGGTTGGGTAATTCTTTTCATGCGGTCTCAACTGTCGGGAAGCATAAGCAATAACTCTCCCATTCTGCATTAAAACACATCCCAAACCCTTATGAGAAGCATCACTAAAACAGTGTAACCATCCGTACCTGAAGGTAGAGTAGAACCGGTGCAGTCACAAGTCGAGTTTTCAACTCTTGAAACGATTCCCTCTGGTCAGTCCAGTCAAATGATGTCCCCTTCTGTGTCAACTGAGTCAGTGGTAAGGCAATCTTGGAGAAATCTTTGACAAATCTTCTGTAATATCCAGCCAATCCCAAAAAGCTTCGGACTTCGGTTACATTCGTTGGTCTAGGCCAGTTCACTACAGCTTCAATTTTCTGCGGATCAACAGAAATTCCATCTTTGCTAATAACATGCCCCAAAAACATCACATGATCAAGCCAAAATTCACATTTAGACAGTTTAGCATACAGTTTCTGTTCTCTTAAGGTCTGTAGGGCAAGTCTTAGATGGTGTTCATGTTCTTCAACAGTCTTAGAATAAATCAGTATGTCATCAATAAATACCACAACTGAAATCATCAAGGTACGTTTAAAAATTCTGTTCATAAGGTCCATAAATGCAGCAGGGGCATTCGTGACTCCGAATGGCATAACTAAAAATTCATAATGGCCATACCTCTGTTCTAAAAGCAGTCTTACAAGTCTCTGGTTTAACTTTCACTTGGTGATATCCCGATCTAGATCAATCTTGGAAAACACTTGTGCACCCTGTAACTGGTCAAATAAATCATCAATACGTGGCAATGGGTATTTATTTTTCAGTTACCTTGTTCAATTCACGGTAATCAATGCACAGTCTCAGTGAGCCATCTTTCTTCTTCACAAACAAAACAGGTGCACCCCACGGTGAAGTACTGGGTCTGATAAACTTCTTGTCTAACAGTTCCTGCAATTGCTTTCAATTCCTTCAGTTCAGTTGGAGCCATTCTGTAAGGAGCTTTAGATATTGGTTGTGTACCCGGAACTACATCAACGGTAAATTCAATCTCCCTGTCAATCAAATCCCCTGGTAATCATCTGGAAATACATCTGGGAATTCTCTGACTATAGGAATACAATTCACATCAGTTTTAACACTCATCAGCAGATACAGTCAGTACAGAACACAGATATCCTTTACACCCCTTTCTAATTAGTTTAACAGCTTTCACAGAAGAAATCAGATACGGAGGAGGTACTACTCCAACCCCATTAAACACAAATTCAGGCAAACCCGGTGGACGGAAAACTACTTGTTTGGTCACACAATCGATAGTAGCATGATATTTTTGTAACCAATCCATCCCCAATATTACATCAAAGTGATCAATATTCAATGGCAGTAAATCAATAAACAGATGCATATCCCCAACAATAATCTCACAAGCAGGATACATATATGCACATGTCATGGATCCCCCAACAGGTGATGATACAGCTAGCAGATAGTTCATGGGTTCTAAGGGTCTATTCAATTTACGCGAAAAAGCATGCGATACATACGAATGTGTAGACCCCGAATCAATCAACACATATGCATTTTGAGCACAGATAGAGAGGATACCTGACACAACAGTCTCAGTGTTTTGCACGTCTCCCGGTACTAGGGCAAACACTCGGCCCTGCCTCATAGGCTCTTTCCCGGTAGCTTTGGGGTTAGGCTTCGGTGCTACATTTGATGCTGCTTGCGTCGGTAGCTTTACTACTAACTGGTGGAGCAGAAGGGCAGTCTTTAATTCTGTGGCCCACCTTGCCACACCTGAAACAAGCTCCAGAAATCTGATAGCAAACCCCTTTGTGCTTGTTGCCACATATGGAGCAGGGTGGAGTAAATCCACTCCCTTGGCTGGGGCTAGTCGTCGACCCCGTATTCTGTTTCTTGGTTGCTGGGTTATGCTTGCCTTTCTTGAATTTGAAACCCTGCCTTTTACCTTGCCACTCAGTTGTTGGTGTTTCAGATTGTTTCACTGCTGCAATATTCGTCTCGGCCATCAATGCCCGGTCGAGAACACCCACAAAAGTCGGTAGTTTCAAAACATTTATTCGGTCCTGTATAGCAACACTAAGGCCTCCCTCAAACCTTCTGGCCTTCTTATAATCGGTGTCCACCATGTGTGGTGCATACCTAGCAAGTTCGGTGAATTTCTTCTCATACTCGGCAACAGACATTTTGCCCTGTCTCAGTTGTTCAAACTCCGTTACTTTTCTGTCTCGGATGCACTGGGGAAAATACTTTTCAAAGAAGGACTCCTTGAACTGAGCCCAAGTCATAATAGTATTTGCATCGCGGGTCAACATCCACCACCTTCTTGCTTCTTCCTGAAGGGTGAAGGTTGCTAACAGTACTTTATTGGCTTCGGAGCACGGAAACATTCAAACAATTTTTCTGTTTCAAGCACCCAAGCTTCAGCCTTCAATGGTTCAAGGCCTCCCTGAAAGGATGGCGGTTTCAACTTGCTGAACTTCTGGGTAAGAGCAATAATATCCCCCTCATTTGCATTCACATTTTGCACATTCACATTTTGGTCCGGCTGTACCGGAGGAGGAGGTGGGGGCTGTTGGTTCTGTTGTTGATCTAGTCTTTCAATTATCAGTCCCATCATTAGTTCAAGTCTGGCCATTCTAGCCTCAGAGGATGATGGTTCAGTTTCATTTGCAGTGTTTGCGTTATCCATTTCACTATAAGCAGTTATAACAGTTATCATGATAAGCGGTTATAATTAAACAGTTTAACATTTTAACATATATTCAGTCAGTCATAAGCACACACTTTTCAAATTCATGAGATGCCCTAATTGCTTTTCTAGGACACCCTATAGCTCATTTGGACACGTGTGTGCGGTATAACTCGTGGTTAAGTATCGCTCTGATACCACTCTGTCACGACCCAAACCCGGCCCTATGGGTTTAGCACCGTAACTGGCCAGTAATCCGAGATTACCGAAGGCCTGCTTAACAGTAATACAGTTAACAGAGTACAGGGCCTGGCGGAAGCCAATACAGTAAATAACTAGTGTCCATTGAGCTGTGAAATCTGTATGCCAAAAACATTTTTCATGCATTCATACGTTCAACAGTACAGTCTATACAATCATACACAAATTCAGTACGGGGACTTAATCCCTCGATAACAGTACAGTAAAACAGTAGACGTCTATACAGTAGTACAAAACAGTAGGAGACCGATGGGGAACAAAACACCCCAAGCCATAGCATGGCAACTCGGAACCTCGCAGTGAGGCACATAGGCTGGCTTGACAAAACTGGGGACCAACCCACGCTCCTAGCTCTGGTCTGGCTGCTGAGAACCTACATATATATATAAACAGTGAGCTAAAGCCCAGTGAATAACATAAAGCGTAAAGAGGTTAGAATGAATGTCCTTACAGTAATGAAAACAGTTCATTTCAATCAGTATTACAGTTGTTCAGTACAATAAACAATCATATGTGGTACATCCATTAGCATAACAGTAACAGTAGGTCAAAAGACCGAACAGTAATGATGGCCAGTCATTCAGTAAACAGTATGGTTCCACAAGGGAACCGACAGAGATCTCTGTAACAGTAACAATAACAGTAGTGCTAAGGATGCCACAGTACAGTTCAGAAATAAAGGACATACATTCATTCAGTAAATAATATCAGTTCAGTAAACAGTTCAGTTCAGTATTCAAAAGATAGTCATTTTGAACATATCTTTACACAATTGTTACTCACAGAGATTGGGCTAATAGCAGCTAGAGCGCGTCCCCGAGAGCCAACCCTAAACAGTTAACAAATAGAACACACACTAAGTTTCACAGTCGGGAAGGATGATAATTAAATCCCTAAATTTCCTCGGTGTGGTTCTATGTCTAAATCCTCATTAAGATGTCTTAAACTAGGCCTAAGAATGCCTAGGATGAGATGAGGATGCAAAAATACAGTTGGAAGGCATTTTTCAAAAGTTGCTGAAAATAGGCGCTTCGCTCGAGCGAGCCTTCCTTCGCTCGAGCGAGCTTCCAAAATCAAAGGCTTCGCTCGAGCGAACAATCCTTCGCTCGAGCGGTCTGATGAACAGTAAAAGTACTGGTTGCTGGATTTTCTCGCGCGATGCTCGCTCGATGCTCGCTCGAGCGAGCTGAAGAAAAAATGCAAAAGTACTGGATGCAGAAATTTTACGCGCGATGGTCGCTCGATGCTCGCTCGAGCGGAGCCCTGGACAAAGGTGCTCGCTCGAGCGAGGAATCCTTCGCTCGAGCGAGGAAGCCAAATCTGGAATTTCCAGATTTGTCTCCCAAGTTCGAACCAAGCATTCAACAACCCAAAACTCAACCTCTTGGGCCCAAATTCTGGAAAACATTTCAAACTCATAGTACAACAAGTTTTAAAGCTCAATTTGTACATGCAAGGGCCAAAGTGAGTCAATTAAAATCCAACATTCAAACCCATTTCAAGAACAATTCAAAACATGCAATGCATGAACTTTAAACCAAATTCAAGCTTCAATCTTGCTCTAATGAGCTCAATAGTTGGAAAACAAAATGAAAACATGGACTTTGATAGAACATGAGCATGCATGTACAATCTACCATGAATTCAACTTCAAAAATCACCAAAATGGCCATGCATGCATGAATTCAATTTCTAACCTCTTAGCACTAAATCATGGTTTAATCCTACAATGGAGCATGAACCATGGAAGATGAAGCTTAAAGACAACAAGAGGATGATGAATTCACTTACCTAAGTCCCAATTTCTTGACTAGAAGTTCAATTATGCAAATACACTTCAATTTCCTAGCAATTCTTCAAGAGTAAGCCAATACACCAAATGAAATCACTCTCTCACTCTAGCTCCTTCTAATCTCGGCTAAGACAAGGAGAAAGGTTGAGGAATGTTTTAATTGAAGTGTGATGAAGTTCAACAATGTGAATAAACAAGGCCCACTCAATGGCAAAGTGGTAATTACGTCAAACTCTTTAATTGGCTCGAATTAATCTAATTTAATCATTCCTAAACAATTTTAAATAATATACCATTAAATTACAAATATTCTACTGATCCAAAACTCTAAACGGTTCCAAATTCGGCCGCCGATAAGACCTTCAATTAGCAGTTTAAACATATGAATTCAAACAGATAGTTAATCGATCAACAGATGCAATATACAATTCAATAAATAAACTTATTCAATTTCAGTGTCAATTTCAATCAGTTTATTCAGTACTTCAGTTAATTCAATTATCAGTCATTATCGTTTCAGTTTAGCAGTAACCAGTAGCTAATTCAGTAGTTTATCGGTAATCAGGACGAGGGTTGTTACAGTTACTCAAAAAGTTAAAAAATTAACACTGTTCACCAAAAGTCAACAATTACGGCTGCATAACTCCCAATCTTAATTTTCTTCTACAAATCAATTTTTATAATTTTTTATTACATATTTTTCCATAAAAAGTCAAAAAGTTAACTCAAACATCTATATTTTCTTCCTTAATTTTTTAGTCCAAAAAGACAAAAAGTACACTTATTATAGGACACCCCAAACAACCCCTAAATTTGCATAAAATTAATTTGGTTGGATATGGCTTGTAAAAGTGTTGTTCTTTTTCTTTTTCATGACAAAATGCATTGAGCTTCAAGCTCTTGTAAAAGTGCCACCACTGTCCACTGCATTGGTTGTTAAAATCTTTTTTTTTTTTTTTAAAGTAAAATTTAGAAGAGATATGAAGCTTTTCTGAGTTGACTAAAAAATTCATCCATTCACTAAAAATAATTTTATAAAAAATTAATGTTTAAAAATTTTAATTTACTTGATACATTCCTAGTTTTTGTGACATTTCTAACATTATGCCACAAAAATTTGCAAAAGTTACTCTGGATATTTCTCATGATGAGCCTGACAAATAACATGTCTAATTAGTATTGTGCGAAAAACAGACAATATTCTTACCACTGGAGTAAAAATATCAAATTATATTCTTACCACTGGAGTAAAAATATTAAATTATAGTATTTTGGATATCATATCATGAAAAAATATAATTGTGATATTAACAAAATGACGAAAACATATTGTAATACTTTCAATACTACTGACTTTTTCATGACAAAGCCAAATCAACACTATCAATAACAATAACCTACAATAACTTGTTAGGTATTTTCAAGACGAAAGTTGGTACCGTAACATATTTTGAATTTTGGACAATTATAAGGTTTTTTAGGATAGTAAAAACAACTTCGTAAATTTAATAGGATTATTCATGTACAATATTGAATTTATTTATGGTTGAATCAAGTCAACTTAGTATGATAAACACAAATAGAGAATCTTCATTGCAAACAATACAACATCACCGTGTGAAAAATAGAGAGATTTAAATGGAAAAGTATTTACAAATACATTTTCAATTCAACTCTTACAAGTGCAATTTTACAAAGCATGTTTTTTTAATTTCTACAAAATAATGGATCAAATCATACTACATTCTAAAATATCTAGTGATATTGCATTTTGATACTACCATTATATAAAGAAAGAGCAATGATTCAGACCACTAATTTTGGTCCTCTAATGGAGCACTAATGACATGGCAATAAATAAAAAAAATAAAATAAAAACAAATCAAGACCAAAATATTACATCACTGTGAATTGAGTCCACTATCAACTTATTAGAGCTATCTTTAGAGATCAAAAATTAGAGACCCAAAGCATTTTTCATAAAAAAATCACAAGAAAGGAAAAAAGTTTCACTCAGAAGTGGACTTTCAATTCAGGGAAATAAAAAGCATCTTTAAAAATCCTTGTCCCTTTGGTTTGTTGTGATGTTCATAAATGACAGTGAAGGTTGGGGACTAGTAGCTTAGGGAAAGTTAAGTAGACTCTAGACTTTGTGGTGGGCTGAGATTCAACCAATTGTGGAACCCAATTTTAATCATTGCTGATATAGACTCATCATTCGAACCATTAAAATGTTAATAATGTCCCGATTGAGATTTTGAGGAAAAGACAACAAATTTAAAATATAAAAAAAAAAATTGCATGCACCTTCTTATCTCAAATAGAAGAATTTTGTTATGTATTAGATGTATCTAAGGTAATTAATTAATTTTGTTATGTATTAGATGTATTTAAGGTAATTAATTATTTGTATGAAGTAATTAAATCCCTGTGTCCTAGTTCTTATTGCTCACCTATCAAGTAGTGAAAGGGTTTAAATTACCTAAAACTTAAAAGGATAAATTATCTTTTTTATTTATCTTCTAATGCTTACCTGAATTTTATCTTAGTCTATCACTTTTTAATTAGAATAATTAAGTTTTCAAATTTTAATTTGTGTTTCAATGCATTGGTTTCATCATCCCACCATTTAAAATTTAAGTAAAAATTTTAACATAGGAATTAATGTGAGATTTAAATAAAAGTAGAGGGTAAAAAGTGTAATTTGAATTATCATTTTTGGGTAAATTGCTAATAAGTCATACTTTTGGGACTTAATTATTACCCATTAAATCTTATTAATAAATTTTTATCAGTACCTCTTGTTTTTATGAATAAATTACAATGATAAATTTATCAATCAAAACCTATAAGTAAATAAGTCTAATTAATAAAACTAACTGATAAATGTCTTTAAATTTTTTATTCTTCTAATAATATGTCTAAAATGTGCTCGTGTGGGCCTGACAGTGAAACACGGTTTGAAACAAGAGGACTTAAACGTAAAAATCGAAAGGTGAAGCACTAAAATAAAATTAAAAGTGCAATTTACTCAAATTTAAATTTAGAGAAGTACAAATGACAGGTGAGTGAAGCTAGCATCACCTTAAATTAAATGGTAATTAACTGTAAAACAGTATTTGTCATGAAACATGACTGAAAAGTGATAAGCACCTTAAAGAAATGAAACCAACTCACTCCACAGATATTTTTTTTATGTGATATATTTTCCATATAGGGAATATAAGTTTATATATATATGGTATGATGGTAGTTTGAAAGGCTAGGGCATGTACATCACCTGTAAAAAGGTATGGAGTAAAGCTTGGGCAATATGAATACAAGTAGGCCATACGTTTCATACCTGATATGTATCTATCTTGTACATGTACAAAATACACCAAAGTCTATTCATCAAGAAAGATGACTGTTTACCTGATTTATGTCCATTGCTATGCCCAATATGGGTCCACAATATCTAGCTTGTCTTAATTGTTAGGAATCACAACATAATTAGATCTTTGAGATACAAAATATAAAAAATTATATATATATATATAATACACAAACAAAAAATATAAGATTTACGTGATTCTTATTTTTATATAGTCACGCATTAGCATTCGGAATTTTTATTCTTTTTATCCTAATGCAATAAGCTAATCAGCAGATCTTTTATGACTCAACCTATTCAGCTAAGTTTTCTCGTTCTATAATTTGGTCCTTATTTTGGTCTAATTACTATATTTTATGGGCCTAAATTACATTTTTTCCTAACCACAACGGCTCTTCTACAATTTTGTGTGAGCACAAATTGAAAAAATTTATTAACCAACAACTCCAAATTTTCAAACTAGTTGTGACTAATTTGAAGGATACATGTAATGTTATGTGAGAAAGATATGTTTAGTTCATTGTAGTTCACAAGCACATCATTCTTCTGAGCACCAACATGCGCATGATCACGCGGCAGACAAGAGTTCATCGGATCAAAGCGTAATTATCTCTCTCAAGTACACCATAATTACTAATTAGGAACCAGACCTATACATACTACAATATATAACAATTTTATAGATTAATGCTAGGTTTGGCATAATCAAAAAAAGTTAAAAAGTCACTATCCTATTCAAGTCATATCATCTTATTTAAGTCACGTCATCTCTTTACCACATCACTTCAAACCCAACCCATACCCAACTCATATTTCATAAAAAGTAAAAAAATGCACTTATTTAGTTTATTCCAAACAACCCTTAAATTTTTTTTATATTAAAAGTAAAAATTTTAGAGAAAATTACGTATAAATTTTAATAGGTGTACTTATTATCCAATAGGTCCTATGATAATTAATAACTCTTTTCATCAAACACTATTAAAAAAAATGTTACTAATTGTTAATTTTCAACGATAATTTAAAAATTTTGTTATAAAAAATGTCAATATTTATAAGTTTTAACGACAGTTTAAAAAAATCGTCACAAAAAAAGTCATTAATTTTCAATTTTTAGGGACAGTTTGAAAAATTCGTCATAGAAAAAAGTCATTAATTATCAATTTTAAGAGACATACAAAAAATCATCTCAAAAAATAATTTTTAGCGACGATTTTATTATGACTTATTTTTAATAGGACTTTATAAAAATTAAGTCCAATTATTAGAACCTATTGCTAGCTTACCCAAAATTTTATTGTAAAAAATTTTTGAGGATAATCGTTAAAATGTGATCTTGAAAAGTTAAAAAAATAGCTTTTAACCAAAAATTTTTTTAAAATATAGCTAATAAATGTCTTTTAAGAACAAAATAATTTGGTCTAAATTTTTTTACTTTTTAACATAAATTTTGATCTAAAAGAATAATAAAATATTTCATATCTAAAAATGAATTTATCTTTAAATGTTTGTTTTAAAATCTTATTTATTATAGTGATATGTATATATAAATATTTAGCACACGATGAGAGAGAACATAGAAGAATAAGCTGATCTCACGCCACGTCACCAGCACCCACATAATTCATTTCAAACATCTCATCTTTCTCTAAGTAATTTTATAATAATTATATTCATCTAAAAAAATATGTTATAATAATTATATTTGTATATAAAAATAAAAGTTATTCATCATTTTATACATGATACATCATATAATAAATAAAAGATGGTAAGATTATGTTTATGGTTAGAAAAATTCTAATCTCATGAAAAATTATACTCATTATGACATTTTTTTATAATTGAGAGTCATGTTCGATGTTGTTTAGCTTTAGGCTCTTATATACTAAGCATGCTTAACATGGTCAAAGAAATATCATGGCTTACACCAATCACATTAAATTATCAAGCGCTCAATTTTTTCATTTTTTATGTTTAAGTGTTTAATTAATTATACATTAGTCGAACAGGGAAGGGGAGTCTTGACATGAAGGTCAAGACAATTTTTGTAGATTATTTTTAGATGACTAAAAAGTTTTCGTATTTTTAGTTAAATGAGTGCTGAGTTCTCATCTCATGAAAAATAAATTGAACTTTCAAGTTAACTAGAGATAACCCAAATTCACTCTACTATACGTGAGGGGATGAATTTGTTTTATTAGGTTTTTTCTAACGGTATATCAATTTTTTTATCAAATTTGAGTAAAAATTTGAAAAAAAGCTCTCTTTGCTATCAAGTGCTTCAATGGAGGGTTTTGCGATTTCGTCAAACCACCGGTCAACCAGGCGGATGTCTGGTTGAAAGACACATTAATCATCAGTTTGATGAAAGAAAAGTAAAATTCTAAATTTTATACCGATTTAATGAAACAGTTAGAGCTGAAAAAAGGAACTATTTTTTTATCAAATTCAAATTTGATAATAAGTTTGATACACGGTTGAAAATGGTCTTACATACAATTTAGTATCTTTTTTATTGTTACAACTTTAATTTGCTTAGTTTGAAATTAGATAAAAATTTAGCAAAAAATAGTATTAACAAAGGAGCGACTAGATAAAAGTAGAAACAAACAGAAATAAAATGATAGTTTGGTAATTTTTAATCTTTATCATTAAATCGCAAGGGAACTCTCTAATCTCTACCTATTAAGGTAAAATAAATTTTGTCTAACTTTTTTTTTTTTAATAAAAAAATTGAGTCATTTAACCCTTTGAATTCAAATGGAGTAGTCAACTGTGCTCTGGCATGCCTTTAGCTGCCATACAATTGCACATGCACACACACTAGCATTCTGTTGGTCAGGATTAATGACTAATAATTACCCATGTTAATGACTTTTTTATTTTTATGTTTTTTGGGGGGTTATTTTGAATGGGGTGGTTTTCGAGGTTGGAAATGGAAAATGTAATAATGTTATAATAGGACGAGGACAGCAATATTACATTTCACTAAAATGAGTTGGCATCTATTTTTAATAAATTAAAAAAAAAATAAGGCACAAAAATATTATGACAGTGGATGAAACTTACTGATACATCATTAGTAATAACACTAATTAATGTTCCCACTCATTTTCCGGAAGAGGAACTATATGATTGCATTTTGGTGTATGTCTTTCTCGAGAATAATAACACCAATTATGGCAATAATAGTAAAAGATTAAGAAATAATAAAACAAATGAAAGTTAAGAAAGTGGAATGTCCAATCATCACCATCATCTTCAATTTTTATCCTGAAAAATTTACAGACAACGCGGCATGATCTGACACAAAAGTTCAATCAGTTTTAACCAAAAATTATTTGCTGATTTTGAATAATTTCATATGATGTTTTAACTTGACTTTCGTTGGTAACATAATTGGATTCAGTATTTTTTATTTGATTTATGAGGGATGATAGGACAAATATTATATATTGATGAATATTTTAAGAAGTTAGTTAAAAATTAACTTTTTAATATTTTTAATTTTTTGTGATTTTTATGTGTAAAAAATTAATTTTTTTTATCCTTTTCTTGTGTAAAAAAGCTAAATTTTTTAATTTGTTTCCAAAACGCTCCTGAATAATGTGAAATGTTGTCCGTACACTACCAAATAATCACTCAGTTTTAACGTCTTGGGTTGTTAAAAAATTGAAAAAGTTTTTTTCTTTTTTTTTCTGATTATACATTCTATTATACTTTGGCGGTGGTTTAGGGATAAACTAAATAAGTAGTGTAATTATTTGCTTATTTGTTACAAATTATCATATTATCTCTTTATTTTTAAAAAATCACTAAATAATCAAACCTCAAACCACCTTGTTCCAATTTCACTTTGCTTATGTTTGGGAAGTAGGTTTTGTGACTTTTTTGGCAAAAATAGTCACAAAAAATAAAATAAATTTTTTATCCCAATAAAGTCAAGTTTGGCATGTTGAAAAAAAGTTAAAAAGTTAAAAAATCAAAAAATTACTCAAAAAGTTAAAAAGTTATCACTATTCACCAAAAGTCAAAAATTACGGCTGCACAACTCCCAATCTTAATTTTTCCCTACATATTAATTTATACAATTTTTTAATACACATTTTTCCATAAAAAGTCAAAAAGTTAACCCAAACATCCATATTTTTTGCCTCAATTTTTAAGTCTAAAAAGACAAAAAGTGCACTTATTTAGGACACTCCAAACAACCCCTAAGACAAAATATCACATCCAACTTATAATCATTACATTCTTTCTCTCACAAAAAAGTCAAAAAAGCCAAAAATCCTATCCAAATCAAGCTTTTTAGCCCCATGACTAAAATAGCCAAAAAAATTAAAAAATCAAAAAGCGAATCCATTTCTCAAACGAAGCCTTTATACTTCAAAATATATAATTTGTTATACTTTAATTAAACTCTAGCATGAACACTGTTAAGGTCTCATTTGGTTTGTGATTTTTTTCGACTAAAAAATTTTTTAAAAAAAATTCAAAAAGTTAAAAAAATTAAAAAATCAAAATATAATATCATACGCATCAATCAATCAATTTTTTTTTTCACAATTACCTATTCAACTAAAAAATATTCCAAACACAAAAAAATTTCATCTCATAAAAAAGTCAAAATACTAAAAGTTTAATCAGTGTGTTTGGTTTCAGTTTTTTGAAAATTGAGTTTTTTTATTTTTAGTGAATATTTTTTAAATTTTAAGTAATTTTTTTTACTTTTTTAGATGCATCTTACTTAGATGTATCTAAATAGTTAAATATTTGTGAAAAAATATTTTAAAAAATTAATAAATACACAAAAATATGAAAAATATACTGAGTTTTTGTATTTTTTTATATTTTTAGTATTTAATGAATTTTTTAAAGATTTTTTCACAAATATTATACTTTTTAAGTGTATTTATGTTAGGTGTATCTAAAAATTAAAAAAATTACTTAAAATATTAAAAAAGTTCAGTAAAAATAAAAAATACGAAAAAAATAATTTTTTTTTAAAAAGTGAATTTTAAAAACTAAAACGAAACTGAGTGAATAATTCAGCAGTCGTGCTACATAACTCGAATCCAAGGTCCCCCTAATCCCCCGAAATCAAAACGACGCCGTTTCGGCGTTTTGGTTCAATCAGAAGAAGAAGCAGACGGGAAGAAGAAGAAGGGAAGAAGGGAAGAAGAAGAAGCAGAAGCAGAGGCAGACGGCGGCGGCGGACGGCGGACCGACGATCGGCGGAGCTGCGACGATCCGACGCTCTGCGACGAACGGCGTAGCTGCGACGATCCGAAGCTCAGCCGGAATGCAGGGGCCATTTGTGTGTGTGTGTCTGCCTCTGCTTCTGCTTCTGCTTCTTCTTCTTCCCTTCTTCCCTTCTTCTTCTTCTTCTTCTTCCCTTCTTCTTCCCTGCGTTTTGAGCTCGAAAATGGCAGAAAAAAAAGAAAAAAAAAAAAGAAAAAAACCTAATGCCCAAAACGACGTCGTTTTGGGCATTAGGGGGATTCGGGGAGACAAATTTTCGAGCTCTCAAGCTTTATCCATAATTCAGAGTGTCAAATTCGCTATATTCTTGTTTTTTAACTAGTTATTATGAACTCATCAGTTTCTTTAGCTCGTGAACTTCTAAATAGATGGTGCACAAGATTATTGATATATGCAAGTAAGCGCGTTCAAGTATTGCTGTAAATAATGTTCATCCACTACCTAGAGAAAGACAACAATCATAGTTATACGTAGAGATGAAGGCACAAAGACTTCTACAAGCTTTTCTAATTTTTTCCTTAGAGAGACCCCTTTTTCATATAAATTAAAATAAATGGTCAGAGCCATTTTCATAAAATTTGAAGATATTGATTTTCCACTTATCTGTATCTAGAAGTCCAAAGAAAAAAATTAAAGTAAATTATCAATAGGTTCTGATAGTTGGAAGTAATTTCCATTAAGTCTTATTGAAAATTGGTCTTAGTAAAATCGTCGCTAAAAATAATTTTGTGGCATTTGTTTTGCATGTCGCTAACAATTAACAATTAGTGACTTTTTTTTGTTACAATTTTCATAAATTGTCCCTAAAACTTATAATTAGTGACATTTTTCTGTGATAAATTTTTCAAATTGTCGTTGAAAGCAAAAAAATTAGTGACGTTTTTTGCTACAATTTTTTCAAACAGTCATTTAAAATGAACAATTAGTGACATTTTTTAATAGTTTTTTTGATGAAAAACATCGTTAATTATCACATAATCTATTGGACAATAAGTCTACTTATCATGACCAATACGTAAGGCCTCAAAAAACTAAGCATGCAAGTGTCTGATTGGCAAGCTTGCCATGTCTCTCTTTTCTTTTGTTTTTTTTCAAAGCCCTTGAGATCTCATTGTTAGTTTAAAATTGTTATATCACCACTGATGTGTTAAAAGTTTAAAGTATAAAGAAATTAGTCCAACAATATACATTAGGTTAACACTTTCTGTCTTGTACTTGAAGCTGCAAATAGACTGAGCGGATTATAGGTGCACGAAGACTAACAATCGCACATTAAGAAACAAATACCCTATAGCCTGAGTGAACAAGGTGCAGGGAGACAGACAACCCCAGAGAAACAAATAGACTACATGAATAAGGTGCATACAAACAGACAGATATTAGGGTGCACAATAAAGGGAGAATAGTGCTAGTTTTATTACCATTAGTCCCACAAAAGTGAAGCTGCTAAAAAACATGTCCAATAATGAATATCAAGCTGATAAGAACCGTTGACCTTTGCTAATGTGAACTGAAATAGAGGGAGCGATTCTATGTATCATCATTTACAATAAAATGACTTGTTCTTGTCCCACAAAGTTGTTACACTTGAGGAAACAATCCTCATAGGGATTGAGTGTGGGGTATGTACAAGATAAGGCCATGAGTGCAGGATCCATATGTAAGGCTATGCCCCTCAAATCCCGTTCACATTTAGAGCCAAAAAGGTTCCTCTTTCTTTTTATTAGGGTTTTTTTTGTATCCAATCTTGACACTTCCCTAGCTAAACTACTCATGATATCACCAAAATAAGTAAAAGCAATTTACAAGTTTCTTTTTAGAAGTAGGGTAAGCACTTTAACACCCATTTTATTAGCTTTGTAGTTACTAAAATTTATTACTAGATTAAAACAATTTAAAAATAAACTTGGCTATATTATTATTAGATCAATGTTCTAATTTGTGATTGCAAGTTCCTTATTAACCGTCTAAGAGTGTTGACAATTAATTATGTATATCGAGAAGCAAATAGGTGTGTTGAATCTTAGCAAAATAAAAAGATTGCGCAAATCATTAATTGCCAATTTTCACTACATCCCTCATTTTATTGCAAATTAATTGTATAATGATGCCTCAGAACTATGGATTAAGTTTTATTTTTAATCTAAGTTTAATTTAACCTAACCCAAAAAGAAAAAAGTTTGAACATGCAAGCCTACCTCAACTATGCTAGAGACCTCTAAAATACCATCACTAAACCACCTCTAATGAGGTGGAAAAGCATAAAAAAAAAAAAAAAAAAAAAAAAATCAAGGCACCTGATTGGCTGTGGCAGTGGGGGACCCACTGCCACATCACTAGTGGTACCTCTAAATTAGAGGTCCCAATCATTTTTCAAGCCTACCTGGGACCGGGCCTAGTTGGCAAGATTTTTGTACATCATAATCCAAAGGTGGATAAAGTACTAGGCCCAATGGGGCTGTCTGCTTCAAATTTGGGCTCAAGCTCTTGGTTTCAATTTAATACCCCACAAAGCTCTTCGGCTTCAATGAACACATGTGGCCCATTCACCGCAAGTCTGCAGCAAGTGTTCCGTATCAAACGACAACGCTTCAATGAACCATACACAAAATTCCACCTATTAATTTTTTGCAATCTAAGACCTTAAAGTATCTCCATTTGTGTAGTATTTTTTGCGCTAATAAAAATACACTTTTATACAAATTTACTACAAACTACTCCACAACGTGTAATATTTATTGTGCTAAAATAATATAAATGATTCAAGGGTAAACTACTCCACTACGTGGAATTTGATTTTAGGATAAATTACACTAATAGTCCCTATATTTTACCTCTTGTGTCACTTTGGTCTCTGTGTTTTCAATTTGTTCGATTTTGACCCTCAATTTTTAATTTCGTTTCATTTTAGTCCAATCAATAACCTCTGCTAAAAAATTTAATAGAAAATAGTTATGTGCACAACATGTGATCAACTTTGAGGGGCAAAACAGACATTTCAATCCTAACCTTCCATATTCCATCTCTGCAACACCCTTTGTTTTCCTCCCACCTCCACCGTCTATCATCAATCTCACTTCACCACCATCACTGCTAAACAACACCACCACCACCATCCACCACCAAACAATACCTTCTTCTATCCCAACCCCGACACCACCTATTTCTCTCTTCTAGTCCAACCATGACAGTCGCCCATATTATTTTCCTCTTTCAGCCTAACTGATCTCTCTCTCTTTCTCTCTCTCCATCTCCTAGCCTCTCGTTGTCTTGTTTCCCTAACCTCCATCAGCAACTTTTCGCCTTATTCCCTCTTTCTTATCAATAGCAGTGAACCCAGAATCATCATTGTTTGGAACAAGCAATCTCTGCAGAGACTTGACTTTATCATCAAGTCCATGAACCTTGGTTTCATCAACAAATTGATCGCTCCACCGAAAAGCCTCTATTTTGGTATCTAGTGAGATTGATTCATGGTTCGATTGTTGAGAAATTTCACCATTTGATGAACCCATACTGGTGTTTCCATCAACAGACCCTTGAATTTCCCTTTGTTGTACCTGATTTGAAGCCACACCATTGTCTTTGTCTTAAAGGTTGACCCGATCTAAGTTGGAAGCAAACTTGAAAGTGGAAATTACATTCTTTGATTGCATGTGCCACTCGGTTAAGAGATTGTTGAGGTTGTAGACTTTTCTCGGCTGAGTTTGGCGGCGATTGAAGGTGGTGTTGTGGTGGTGGTGGTGATGGTGGTGGTGGTGGGTTGGAGAGATTCCTTCAATTTTTGAAATTTGGTAGAAAGGCTTAGGCCAGCTATTTTTTTTGGGAAATGGAGTTTGGTTAAGGCTGCTTCTTTGATAGCATCGTTTAGTCTAGCTTTTAGATTCTTCTCAATCTCGTCACCCATTTCTCTCTCTCTCTCTCTCTCTCTCTCTCTCTCTCTCTCTCTCTCTCTCTCTCTCTTTCTCTATATGAAGGTTGTGAAATAGAAAGAGAAATTAAGTAGATTTTTGGTGTGGTAGAGGTAGATGGTGTTGATGTTGGGATTGGGATTGGTTATGGATGATTTTAGTAGTGGAGGAAGGCAACGGTGGTAGATGATTTTGTTGCAATGAGATGATGATTTTGTTGCAAAGAGTCCAAGAGGAAGAAGATGGTGAAACAAGAAAAGGATAGTGAAATGTCCATATTGCCCTTGAAAAAGGGTCATGTGCGTCTCACGTGTTTGTTTTCCGTCAACAATTTAAACCGGTGTTAACAATTGGACTAAAATGAAACGAAATTAAAAATTGAGAGTCAAAATCGAGCAAATTGAAAACATAGGGACCAAAGTGACACAAGAGGTAAAATACATGAACTAGTAGTGTAATTTGCCCTTGATTTTAATATCATGATTCAAAGATAGATCTAGTCTTACTTTCATGCTAATCTACCCTTAATAATATTTTGTTTTAATTTTAAATTTAGACCGTTAGATTATGTCTTTCGCACTTGCTCTGGTAAAAATCATAGTAAAAATGATAGCAGATCCAAGCCCTAGTCAACTGGCACCATTTGATTGTTAATTTTTTTTATTTGTAATAATTATTTATACTAATTACTACAAAACTTTAGTAGATCAATCCATTTATTCAACTCTTAAAGATGTTGAGATCTTGGAATTGTCAAAGGAAAAGAAAATGAATATTACTTGTACATATTCATTATTTTTTTTTTAGGTAACTAATAAAAATAGATTATCTTGATAAATATATATTTTATTTTTTTAACCCAACCAAAATAGAAACGGACAACAAAAAAGCTTTGACTTCAATTTGTTTTCACATTTTTTTTGCAAAATTCAAGCTTAAACACAGCTTTAGTGGAACCTTCAAGTCATGGAAAGTGATACAGTACTATAATTAAACAAAATTTACTATCAAGGTACTAATCAAATGATGCAGCATAAACCTATCTTTTGATTTAATTATTACAATTTATGAAGTTCTTTGTTTAATTTAAAACTGTAGCATCATGTGCGTTAATCACATGCTGTGCTATCACTCTGCTATTCAATTTATTTACTTATGAAAACAAGTTAGGTCTCCCATCCATATCACACCTCATGAATATACATCACGAAAAAAGTCTAAAAACACATAAATCAATCACAGAATCAAACTCAACTCTTTCATATAAATGAGTTTTAAATTTCTGTGTCTTAGAATACCTTAATTTAGAATTCTCTAGATGCCAAGAAACAACAGAAAAAAGAGTAACATGAACATTGTTTTCAATGTTACATTTATGATTCTTCTAAGTAAAATAAGATAAAACTGGGAAATAAATAGCAATTGAAGTTACTTCTTGTTACTTCCTCAAACATCTACTACGCATACAAAACTCTAAGATAAACTGAACTAATTAATGTTGCTATATATCATCAGAATAGTTCACTAGAATTGTTCACCCCTTTCGCTGTTTTGTTATGTACATACACTAAGAGGTAAGATGAAACAATGAAATATATCTAGTGAGAAATATCATTTCTCGTAAAGATTTGAGGGTTAATATTATGGGATGAATTTCACTAATTTTTTTTCACTTCTTACATAGATCCACACAACAAACGTCATTTGTGCGTATAAGACTCATCATATTTATAAATAATAATAATAAAAAGGTTAATTATTATTTATAAATATGATGAATCCTTATCATGTGACTTCGCGTAGAAAATGAAAATAACCAATGAAATTTATCCAATGATAAATATCATTTTTCTATAAATTATGCACAGGAGCCAGACCAGATGTGAAGCACAACAACAAGAAACGTATCCTTTGGGGGCTACACATAATTAAAGAGGGCACAATTACTTAAGCTTATTTGTATGGGACCTACTTGGGCTGGACGAAGGTCCCCACTCCGAAGTGGGCCCTCTCTCCTACCCTATGATGCTAAGGGATCAGTCTTGGCCCACTTCCCACTCCGAAGAGGGAAAGACCATGGGCTTGGCCCTAGCACCTCTTCCCACTTTGAAGTGGGTTAGTCCATAACTTGGGCTCCAAGGCTCCTACTCCACGACACAAGTGCTAACAGATCAACCAACACCATATAAGTAAAAGGCACGTGGTGCCCACGAATGACGAAACCGCTCAACAGAATCTTTGCTCCCCTCTATTAAGGGATGTACTACCATCATAGCTGAGTGCCAGGCGGCGAATGGGGACGGCTGAGTACCAGGCGGCAAACAAGAGAGCTTGATGAACAAGTCATACAATCCTTATAAAAGGTAACCTTACTCTCCTTGAGAAGGGCGATCTCTTGACTCTAGAAACACACTGATCTTCTCTATCTTGTCTCTACCAAACTTCGGTACTGACTCGACCATCGAAGGGGTTTCCGACCAACCCTTGGTCGGGCATCCTAAACATTTGTTCCTTGTACAGGCCTTCACCTATCGGTGCACCAAGGTTCGTCCACAAAGTTCCATCTTACTTTATTGCGGAAACTAGTCCGCACATTTGGCGCCGTCTGTGGGAATCGTTCTTTGATTGCTTTGTGACGAACTCCAACGATGGGTATTGAAGGAACCTCGCAACTTGGGATTAGAGAGAAGACTCTAGGAACGAAGAGAACCAAAGACAAGGGTTTGGCCATCCCTACTGGAAGTGACAACCTAATGGACTACGACAGTCCAACCCTCGATACGGCAGAGCGACGTCATGCCACCGCGTGTCAGTCATCTCAACAGCTGTTTGTTGAGAAGGACTACTATGATCGTGTCATCGACTCAATGAGTCTGGAGATTGAGAAGTTACATACTCAACTAAGGAAGCAGATGGTACCTCAAGGTAAGCCAAGGAAGTCTGGAAGGGGACCGTCGCAGCAACAGAGGCACACTCCTTTGCCACCCTTACGATGGGAACGGTCTAACTACAGCCCTACTCGTGGTGAGCGTAGCCGACCTATTCCAGTACGCAGTGAGGGAGTCAGCAATAGGACAGAGAATCCCCGAGAAGACTCTCACAAGAGACAAAAGTCCGTCAGTCATTATTCAGCAATCTCTCTGCCTCCGCGCCGTCGTGACGAGCGACTGCGTGACTTGAGGACATGGTTAAACGACAACCAAGGGGATGACTGACGGTCGAACAAAGTAGCGGAGCGGTAATTAGAAAGGGAAAAAGAGCATCTAGATCGGTCTGCTCATCAAATAGAGGGTCGTGCTCTGGACCGACTAGTCTCTTCCCTCCTTTGCCTTGAGATTGAAGCAATGGAAGCTCCTCATAAGTACAGTCCACCAAAATTCATCATCTATGATAGGAAGTCAGACCCCCTGACTCATATCAGCCACTATTGACAAATGATGTCACTTTGGAATCAGAACGATGCGTTTATGTGCAAGGTTTTTACCTCTAGCCTTGGTGAGCACGACCTCCGGTGATATGACAAGCTTCCTCTTCAATCAATCTATGATTGGGCTCAGCTCTCCGAGGCCTTCCTTGCACAGTTTGATTCTAATAGCCGAATCCCGAAGGGATTGGACACCTTGTTCAATACTCGGAAGGATAAAAAGGAGTCTTTGCGTGAATACACTCGGCGATATTGGAGGCATATGGCGATTTGGAAGAAGATGTTTGTAGTGAGCCGTTGGCAGCTCTATGGTTTAAACAAGGCCTCCCCCTTCACATAAGCTCAGGTAGTCATTGACGAAACGACTCACCTCTAACTTAAAAGAGCTGAGGGCTCGAATAGAGGAGCGAGCCCGTATGGAAGATGACACAGCCTCTATACAAATGTCAATTACAGATGATGGAACTAAGGCCTCCTGGCAACATAGGGCCGAACAGCCTAGGAAGGAGGACCAAAGAAGGAGGTATGGCCAAAATAAGCAACCGACCATGGAAATCAAAGAAGAAAGGAGTAGATCTTACAAAGCCATAACCATTATGTTCACGGAGCCAATCTACAGGCTCTTGGAAAAAATCAAGGGAGAACCCTACTTCGTTTGGCCTCTTAAGATGATGGAGGACCCTACTCGGCGTAATCAGGAGTGGCGGTGCACCTACCATGGTGAGAAAGGACATAAGACGCAGAACTACAGAGAACTTAAAAGGCATCTTAAAGACTTGGTCACTGTCGGCCACATCCAGCAATGGATTGATGTGGAGAAGACAAGGGCAAAACAAGGGCAACCCCCAGCCCCTCTACCGGAGGACCAAGCCCCAAGGCTAGTGATCAACGTCATCCATGGAATGACCGACCCCCAAAGGGAGAATGCCCTTCATGGCGAGATTCAAAGAGCCACGCACTTGCAACAAGTCATGTCAGTAAGACCATTGCTCAAGAAGTCCAGAACAGAAGCAAAGCCCTCTCAGTTCGACATTTTGTTCTCCGAGAAGGATTTGGAAGGGATCCAATATCATCACATTAATGCCTTGATCGTCACCATCGGTGTGGCGAACAAATTTGATATGAAACAGGTCCTAATTGATCAAGGAGCGCTGCTGACATTATGTATTATGACTTTTTCAAAAAGTTGGGTCTTGATTAGCAACACTTAATCCCCGCAATCTTCTCTCTAGTCGGCTTCAATGGATAGACAAAGTGGCCGCTCGGCCGGATCACCTTGTCCGTCACAGCAAAGTCCAAAGTGGTCCCTGTCGACTTCTTGGTGATCAACACTTCATCTCCTTACAATGCAATCCTCGGTCGACCTTGGATTCATACAATGGAGGCAGTGCCATCTACTTACTACCAGGTAGTCTGTTTCCCAACAAAAAATGGGGTAGAAGAGATTAAGGGTGACCAAGTAGCGGAAAAGCACTGCTTCATCGCTGCCATAAAGTCTAAACAAGCATGTAAGGAAGTCCAGATGGTCGAACTGCCTGATCAGCCTGTACTGGAAGACGTTGGTAGAGTACTAATAGAGAAGATGGTAGAGGACCTCGAAACGATCTTGGTGGACAGAGGAGATCCAGACAAGTTCTTTTTGCTCGGCACTTCGCTTCTCGCCAGAGAGAATGAGCAGTTGCTAGCTCTCCTCCGCAAGAATATCGAAGTATTTGCCTGGTCTGTTTATGAGATTCCTGGGTTAGACCCAGCCTTTGTATGTCACCAACTCAATGTCCAACCAGCAGCTCGGCCCATAGTCCAAAAGAGCAGACGATCATCCGCAGAACACACGGAAGAGGTCATCCAAGAGGTAAACAAGCTTTCTGGCAGGAAGGGTCATATGAGAGGTGTAGACACCCCATTTTTGACCGTCCTCAAGACTTGGACGTCATCGTTGAACACTCGATGATCATCCGTGTTCTTTCGTTTTGAGTTCCCGGAGGCCTCGGCCGAGTGCCCTGCCTCAGGATCTCTTAAACTTGTTTGTTTTGTGCTTGGTTGGACCAAACACTTGTTGGTTTTTGCTTTGGAGGGTAGAGTGTAGCTTGTCTGCCATTCCCTAAACCCATCGGCCATAGCTTGAGGCCACCGGCCTGTTTTCTTGCCACCAACCGTGGACGATCGGTCGGCACCATTGATGGTCAGTCGGTCGGCACTATTGATGGTCGGTCGGTCGGCACCATTGATGGTCGGTCGGTCGGCACCATTGATGGACGGTCGGTCGGCACCATTGATGGTCGGTCGGTCACCACCATTGATGGACGGTCGGTCGCCACCATTGATGGTCGGTCGGTCGCCACCATTGATGGACGGTCGATCGGCACCATTGATGGACGCCATTGATGGACGGTCGGTCGGCACCATTGATGGACGGTCGGTTGGCACCCTTGATGGTCGGTCGGTCGGCACCCTTGATGGACGGTCGGTCGGTCGGCACCCTTGATGGTCGGTCGGTCGGCACCATTGATGGTCGGTCGGCCATCTTTTTTTCTTTTTCTTTTTTTTTTTTTTCTGGCTGAACCCTTTGTTTTAGCTTCTTGAGGAAGCTTGAACCTTTTGCTCTAGCTTCTCCAAGAAGCTTGAACCGTTTGTTTTAGCTTCTTGAAGAAGCTTGATCCTTTTGCTCTAGCTTCTCCAAGAAGCTTGACCCTTTTGCTTAAGCTTCTTTGAGAAGCTTTGACCCTTTCTTGTGGCTTCTCCAAGAAGTCTCACCTCTCTCCCTCTATAAAACGAACCCTCCTCTCCATTTGCAAGGGTTAGAAGCTTTTGGGCTGAGATATATACGTACAACCTTCCATCTCTCTACTTCAAGCCTCCAAACACCCTTGTTCTTGGCCATTTTACACTACAACCCATAGCCTACCACCTCCATCATCCATTCCAGCACCTTGGAGGCCATTTGCAGAGGTTGAAAGCTCACAATCTTGGACCAAAAGCTGTTGCATTGCTGTGCTAAGGGTAAGCCTCCATTTCCCCTTTTCTTGCATTCTTTTGCTTCATTTCTTAGCCCTATTTGCAAGCATTTCTGGGTTCCGACCCAAACTGTAAAGTGTCTTATTTTGAGCCCCTCTTCAACTTTGATTAAGGACACTTTGCTATTTGAAGTCATCTACTTCCTTGTTTGTTCAATCTCTCTTTTAGGGCTATTTTTGCATCCTATTTTAGCCTTACTTGTGAACATTTTCGAGATTTTCTATAAACTGGAAAAAGTCTTATTTTGAGCCCCTCTTGATGTTTGTTTAAGGGCATTTTTTTGTTTGAGGTCATATGCTTCCTTGTATGCTTGATTGCCTTTTGTTTTGAGCCTTGCATCTAAGCTTTTGTTGCATGCTTGGTTTGGCCTCTTAGCCACTGAAATCCAGGGAATTTTCAGTGGCTTAGATGCTGTTTTGAGAGCCCAAATTAGAGGGGGGTGACCCCCTCTCTCCTTGATTTGTTTGTTGGCCTTATTGGCCTTCAAAAGAGGCTCCATCTTGCATGCTTTGAAGTCACTTTCCAAGCCCTATTATGTGAGTTTTGAGATCTTCCTTGGCTCTTTCCAAGGCCCTTTTGGCCATATTTTATGTCTATGATGCATGTGTAGAGAAATCTCATTCAAGGCCTTTCAAAGAGGCCTTTCTTTGCATGTTTCCGAGACTGATTCCAGGGCCTATTTGGTGGGTTTTAGGGCTGTCATAACCCATTTCCAGAGTTGGTTTGGTCTTTCTAAGTGTCTATCTCGCATGTGCTTAATAACCCCTTGTATGGCCCTCTAAAGGAGCTCATCATTTTTGCATGCATTGGCTGTATTTCAGTGATTATTTGGGCATATTTTGACATATTTTATTCACTGTTTTTGGCTGGTTTGATGAGTTCTCATACGCTTCATATGCATGCCATGTAAACCATGTTTGCTAGCCAATGTTGCATGCTATTTTAGTCCATCATGTTAGCATCTTTTGGCCATGCCTTAAACTGGAAATGTGCATGTTTTGGGACTGCCTTGGCTCTGTCTTTAGACTTCATGATCAAATAATGCTTGCTTTGTATACTTGTGGTTCAATGCATTGGACTAGTTTTGAGTTTCAGGGCTTATTTCATGCATCGGGTGCCATATTTCCATGCTTCGGGACCATTTAGCATCATGTTTCAGTGCTGAAATTTACATGTTTGAATGCCATGCTTCATCCTTGCCATGCCTTGTTAGAATTGCATGTTGTGCCTTAGGTTCGGTTCTCGGTTTGCGTGCATGTGAGCACGCATTTCGGTTGTCTCATTTTCATCTTATGGCCACTGATGTGAGTGTGGCTGAGGTCCACTCATGTTGGTGTAAGTCCATCGTGCATTGTGTATGTCATTTCATAGCATTATGTATGCTAGGTTGTATGTTAGAGCATTGTGTATGCCATGTTACATCGAGCATCGTGTATGCCATTTCATAGCATTGCGTATGCTAGGTTGTATGTTAGTCGCATTCATGCATGTCATGCATATTGCATCGTGTTTGGGATAGGAGTTAGCCCAAGCACGGGAAACGAGGGACGTTTCGTACTCCGAGTGACGGAACGTGTCTCAATTCCCGGTCGCCGACACTCCGGATTACCCATGATGGAGTTTAGGCCTTGTTGTGTTTCCATGTGCATTCATTTTACATTGAGTCGTGCAATTCGACTCGTCGGCCATCATGCATCGAGATGCGTGATTGGTGGCACGAGGATCGAGGTGTGCATACATATGTGAAAATACTTTGCCATGCCCCTTTCTTGCTCTCTGTTGCAGCAAATCAGAAATCAGCAGCCTTCTAGAGCTTCACACAGCATTCCGGGATTAATTGCAAACAGAGGCGAATCGGGGCATCGCAATGGATTTCCGCGCAAGGCAACTCGAGCATGCATCTTTCATCATTCGGAACAGAGCTGAGGCGGTCCATGAATTTGCATACTAGTTTATTTGCTTTCCTAGTTAATTTGTTAATTAATTAGGGTTTTGTAATATTTAATTATTCATTCGGACTGTAATTATTTATTCGGACTGTATTATTTATTCGGACCCTCCGAGCGAGGGCACAACTGTAATAAGTGTGCGTGCGTGTAATGTATGTCTTCCAACCCCACGTCTTTCTCCCTTTTATTTACCAGCTTATGATGGTTAGATTAGGGCATCTTTCAATTAGCATACAGTATGATAGCATGTTTGCATTCACTCATCTGTCTTGCATGCACCGGGCTTGGCGCATCATACTAACTGCATTTGTATTTCAATTCCAAGTTGAATACATGTTAGCTGTAGCATCATCATATGCCATCTTAGAATAGCCGAGCCTATTGTTGTTGCATTTTTGCATGTGTTGCATTAGGCATTTTTGTATAGTTAGGATCATGCATGGATTTCTAACATAGCTTCTGTTTTGGCTTGGAGTACTCGGTAAGTTTTTATGTTTTAGCATTCTTGCATGCGTGTGAGTGACTGCCATGATAGCATGCTTACCATGACGCTATGTGCTTATGTGATATACCTGTCTGTATGCCTGTGGGTGAAGGTTGGATTATCTGAATTGGAATAATGCATTGACTGTGAGTTTTAAGCCCACTTAAGAGTGGCAAATCATCTTGTTTTCTAAGCCCACCTGAGGGTGGCAAATCCACATTTTAGCCTACTTGCGAGTAGCAAACCGTCTTTCAAAAACAAACATGAGATGCTTCGTTCCAATTCAGGCGATCCAGTCTATACTTGTATGCTGTGCGCATCACATAGTAAATCTAGGCTAATAACCGGAATAAGAACGCATAATGTTTTCAAAACTAGATATCATGGTTAGTAAAGGCCGATCTTTGATCGGGCGAGCGGGGGTGCTCACGAAGTGACCTTCCTCAATCGTACCCAAGTTCCCGAGCCGAGGCAACTTTGGTGATGACGGACACGTGGCCTTAGGCAACGAGTCAGGGTTTCCTAAATTCCCCCAAAATAAATATTTAGGTAGCGACTCTATATCTGGCAAAGCAGTCCATGTTTGGCACTTCTTTCAAAAAATCTGTTTTCAAAAACGATTTGTCGGATTTGGACTCTTTGATGATTCATCGGTCTTGCATTGCACTCTGCGGGATTAGATACAGGACCGTGACATTGAGTCCTGAACTGTAGTGAGCCCAAATGAACAAAACGGGATTTCTCTCCCGGGACGTTCGGGGACGTCTACAGTTTCTAGCGACTCCGCTGGGGAATTAGAGAACTTGACTCGAACCCAGAATCTCTGGTTTTGACTACACTTATGTGTTTCTTTGCATTGCATTTGCATTAGTGCGCCTAGGACACCGTGTTTGCCATCTGCTATTCCTGAGCGGTTTGCCAGAGGCTGCGTGCCATAAGGCTTACCGGTTACGGGCTCTGCCAGTATGGGAACACAAACCCCGGTTTTACCGGGGCACCCTTTTTGACCATTCGACCTAGTGTATATTCGGAATCCATAGTGACCATTCCAAAGCTAGGACAGGTTGCTTACCCGATTGTAGGTTGTTTGAAACCGCTGCGTGCGTAGTGAAACCCTAGCTCCTGACAAAATAAGACAGGGAAACCCTACCCCAACATAGGGGTGTTTTGGCTCTCGCTTATCTGTTATGTGCTTTTAGAGTGCGTCTCTACAGGGAAATGCATGTATCAATTTATGAGTTTGGGCATCAGCCCTGCGGGCATCAGTCAGTGTTTGAGAATCAGTTATCTGCGGGTATCAGATTCAGTTTTCGGGGACAGTGATTCAGGGATAATGATCAGTGTTTGAGGACAGTGTGTATTCAGCTTATCGACCGTGTGTTGTTATGCCCAGCTGTGTGTTGTGTGTTTATTTTAAGCTGTTATGCTGTTCGTTTATCTGGTTATTTATTTCCTTATTGCTTTATTTCTCTTTTTGCTAGGTAGTTTTAGCACAATTGCTTCAAACCAAGCAGATATTCCCCAAGCACTCTGGACAAGAGGTCGCCGACTCAATCGATCTGAGGATCTGGTTGATGGACAACCAGTGTTTCATTCTCTACCCCCGATTGTCAGACGGAGGCCGAGAAAGCGCAGTGTGTCTGAGCGGAGGTTACCAGAGCAGTGGTCTACCCTAGCAGTGAACAGTCGAGCTGAGGTCACAGTTTCTGCCATAGAGATACACATACCAGTCAGTCAGCAGGATCAGCAGAACATGGCCGGAATGGAAGAAATGATGCGTCAGCTCCAAGAGAGTATGAAGCAAATGCAGGAGGACGCTGTCCGCCAAGCAGAGTTCTCTAAACAGCAGGCCACAATCATGGCCCAGCAAGCGGAGCTAATTACCCGGCTCCAGCAGCAAGCCGGAGCATCAGCCTCACATCCAGTTCCTCTCCCACCAGGGGTCCCGCTACCCGAGCAGACACCAACTGCCCAGAATGTCCTGCCAAATGCTCAGAACATCTTGCCAAATGTCCATACCATCCAGAAGGACACAAACATTCCAACAGGGCCAGCTCCGCCCCCGCTTCCACCTCAATTATCCAAGGCACATACACCCATTAACCACCCGGACTCTCCCTTCGAGTTCGAAGTAGACCCTACAGCACTGAAGTTGAGCAAACTCGAGAAGCTATTCAAGAAATCCCAAGGGGTAAAGGCTATCCCGGATATCGAGGACGGATATACCGATGTGGCTGTGACGCTGCCGGATAGGTTCAAAATGCCGCAGATCGATCGCTTCGACAGATCTGGGGATCCCATGGTCCACCTCCAGTTATTCTCAAACATACTACGGCCAATGGGCCTCACCAGACCGCAGAAGCTTTCACTATTCGGCCGAACCCTGTCGGGTGTGGCCGCTATCTGGTACGCGAAGTTAGAGGACGATGTCAAACGGAGTTGGGATGAGATGACTGAGGCCTTCGTTGCGCAATACTCTTACAACACTCAAATCGAGATTACAACCCGTGATCTTGAAACAACAAGGCAAGACCCTAAAGAGAGCTTCTCAGAATTCGTAACCCGGTGGAGGGCGAAGGCCTCGATGATGACCCTAAGGCCCACTGATAAGGACCAGATTCGGATGATTATGCACAATCTCTAGCCAAAACTGATGCAAAAAATGATATGCTCCCTTCCCCTTCCCCCTTTTCAGATCTGCACGAGATGGGGGTACAAATTGAAGATGCAATGAAACAGGGTCTAATTGACCAAGACAGAGATCAGCCCCGAAGAACCTTTAACCGCAACAACAATGCAGGCCCGAGTGGCGTTGCAACTGCAAGAGCTTCGGAGGTAAGCATGGTCGCCACATTCCCCCTTCCCTTCCAAGACCCGTGGCAGCCACACCTTTCTCCAGTGCATCCGGAAGCAATCCACAGACCGCCAAATACCAACCCAAAGGCCAAAGAACCTTCACCCCATTGTACATGCCCCTGTCCAAGGCTCTAGGGGTCTTAATCAGAAAAGGGCATCTAAAACCCCTGGAGCCAAGGCCGTTACCAAATCCACTACCCCCCACTCACAACCCAGCCAAATACTGCGCATATCACCAGCAACACGGTCATGACACCGACCAATGTTTCAGATTGCGTCACGAGATTCAAGATCTCGTTGACAAACAGGTGATTTTGCCACCAGAAAGACCCAATGTCACAACCAACCCACTCCCTACACACAACCAAGCTCCACCTCCCAAAAGAATCAACTTTATCCAGACTGGGGTCATGTCTTACGATCCTAGCATCTATATCACTCCTTCCCATCTGCCTAAGCCGGAGGTGCTCCTTCCCGACTGCACTGACTTTTTGTGCATGCTGGACATCTCTACAACCCAACCTGAGCCAATGGTGGTGGCCGGCGAAGACAGCGCATGGGAGATTACAGAGGAGGATGGAATGGTTGAGTCAGGGTTTGAGCAGTCTGGGAATTTTGCTGGGGAAGCCTACGATCCGAGTGATTACATTCTGTCAGCAGGCCAGTTTGAGCCAAGTATAGAATTGTCAGAGAGAGCAGAACTGTGTGTGATCCAGGGGGATAGATTTGAGCAGGGAACGGATGATTTGACGGTCGTAGAAGAGGGTTTTGCCAACCTCCAATTTTTCAATGACCAAGAATCAGGAGACGCAGCAGTCAACTGGTTTGATTATGAGGAATCGGCAGAGGCTACCGGATGGCTGGATGATCAACCGGATGTGGTGGAAGAGTTCCAACCAGAACAGGGCCCGGCAGGGGCGAGGGTATCAGTTGTGGCCGGAAGGGCCGAAAGTCAGAGTACATTGCCGGAGAGCGCCGGTACGAAGAATTTCGCTCAGAATGCAGGGAAAGCGGAACAACAAACTGCGCCAACGCAGGTGGAACAAGAAAAGTTTTGGGATTCTGAGAGAACCAGGAAAGCCAAAGCCCATGAGGGGACCGAAAGTCCTGTGGGCACAAGGACAGAAGATGCTGCGAGCATGTGGGCTGAAAGTACTGCGAGTACAATCATGCCGGAGCCAGATAGATGTCTGTTGGCTGCCCACGGGATGTGGTGGGAGGACGATGATTTATGTCTTGCCCACACAGACGAGGATTGGGGGAGCAATCAACCAGACGACACCTGGTATCTCGATGAGGTTGATCACATGACAAGAAGCGGGCGGTATTTCAAGCCCCCGCACTTAGACCAGCTAGAGGCATCTGGGGATAGGATGGAGGAAGAGAGAGAAGAAGAGAAAACAACTTGAAGAGGAGGCTGTGCTCAAACAGTTTAAAAAAAGATACAAGCAGACATCTCCATCTGGGGACTGCTTATGACATCACGAGTGCACAGACAGGCTGTCCTATCTGCCATGGACAAGGCTAAACTCTCGATAGAAACCACGCCAGAGCAACTGGTGAGATTAGTCTTTCCGGGAGGAGCTACCTCGATGCTGACTTTTTCTGACAAAGAACTGCCACCTGAGGGTGCAAACCACAATAAGCCACTCTACATCTCTGTAGAGTGTAGAAATAAATGGATACCGGTGGTTCTTGTTGATACCGGATCCGTCATCAACGTGTGCCCGGCAAGGACAACGTATGCAATCGGTTTAAAGACCGCGGACTTTATACCGATAGCAGCCCAGGTAATTCGGGCATACGACAACACGAGCCAGGAGAAGTCATGGGACAGTAAAGATCCAGACCAAAGTTGGGCCGGGACAGCATGAGATAGATTTCCATGTCTTAGAGGTTCCTGCAACTTTCAACCTGCTTTTGGGACGGCCGTGGCTGCACCAGGTAAAGGCAGTGTCGTCTACCTTACATCAGATGGTAAAATACCCCCATGGGAAGGGAGTAGCCATTGTGTTCGGGAATTCATCGATCCATCCACCACCGGAGGTGTCTACACCAGTCCTAGAAATTGAGCACGGCATGGAGGATGTGTTTATGTCAGGTTTTACCTTAGCTGAGGCTCGGGTTGTGCAAAACATCATGGCTGTTAATGAGGGAGTGTATGTCAGTGCTCAATCTGTATACCTCATGAACAAGCTTCAACACATCCCTGGGATGGGATTGGGAAGGATCGGCCGAAAGGGCGTCGCAGCATTGGCCGAAGTGCCACACAACCCTCATACCTTTAGCTTGGGTTATCTGCACCAAAGAGGATTAGATAAGGAAGGGAAGGAATGGCTGGAAGAGAAACGAAGCAAGAAGGGCTGGAGGAAGCAGGTTAGGTAGCTGCAAGCGTGGCATAGCTAGCCAGGCCATTCAGGGTACCCTAAACGGACGCTTCGTCCGGGAGGGGAGGACTTTCTTTTTGTGGCTTCCCAGAGCCGTGGTTGAACGCGGAGAGAAGAAGCGCGTGCCAGGTTTCGAGATCTTCTTCGATCTGCAATTATCCGGGGATGACGTTGCCGAAGAGCAGACAGACCCATCAGCTGAGGTGAGCCGTGTAAGGAAGTGGATTCCGAAGGCGCTGAAATTGAAATGGGGGGAATAGCTAGTCTGTGCATTGTCTACTTCAGATCCTCTGATCGACCAGAAGTGCTTGGGGGATAACTTCTCGGTTTCCATGATTGGGAATGAAACGGCTGCGGCCTACCAGCAACTATTTTGGATGCATTCATCGCACCCTCTCTCACTGGCAATACGAAGAGGGGTTTTTGTCCAGCAGCACCGGGTCAGGTAGTGAGCCAGAATCTGATTCCATCGAGTCTTGTGAGTCGGAATCAGGTTCCAGCTCGACTGAGTCTGAGTCTGGTATTCCTGGGGGTGATAACCCGGATACCACAGTCCTGTCCAGGTTGTCTTTTTCTTTCTCTTTTGAGTCTGTTGTAACAGAAGAATCGGACGGTTTGGATGTGCTTAATGAGAATCAAGTAGCTGTGGTTTCTGAGTACTTTTCTGTGCCCTTGATTTATTGCATTAACTCAGACTTTCAAAATTTTGATGAAAACGACGAGAAAGAAATTCCTCCGGTTTTGCAACGCTTAATTGAACAAGAGCAGGAGAGATTTGTTAAACCCTTAATGGTTGAAATCACTACTGTGAATATTGGTACTGAGGAGGACCCGCGGCTGGTCCAGATCGGGTCCACGTTGTCTTCGGAGGAACGCGAGCGCTTAGTCGCTTTATTAAAAGATTTCAAAGATGTTTTCGCGTGGTCCTACGAAGACATGCCTGGGATCGATCCTGAGATTGTACAGCACCGGATCCCTCTTGACCCCGAGGCCCGACCAGTCAAGCAGAAACTCAGAAGGATCCGCCCGGATTGGGCCCTCAAGATCAAGGAAGAGGTCACCAAGCAAATCGACGCAGGCTTCCTGCTGGTATCCGAATACCCGACTTGGTTGGCCAACATCGTTCCAGTGCCGAAGAAGGATGGCAGGATCCGGGTATGCGTGGATTTCAGGGATTTGAACAGAGCCAGTCCGAAGGACGACTTTCCCTTGCCGCATATTGATGAGTTAGTGGATTTACAGCGGGGCATGCTTTGCTTTCGTTCATGGATGGCTTCTCGGCTACAATCAGATAGTGATGGCACCTGAAGACCGGGAAAAGACTGCATTCACCACCCCGTGGGGACATACTGCTACAGAGTAATGCCGTTTGGGTTAAAGAATGCTGGAGCTACTTATCAACGGGCCGCGACCACGATATTGCATGACATGATCCACAAAGAGGTTGAGGTGTATGTGGACGACATGATTGTCAAGTCCAAAGAAGAGAGGGCCACTACACCGCCTTGCAAAAGTTCTTTCAAAGGATCAGAGAATTCGGTTGCGGCTGAATCCTCAAAGTGTACGTTCGGTGTTACAGCAGGGAAAATGCTGGGGTTTCTGATTACACAGAGAGGTATCGAAGTCGACCCTTCCAAAATCAAGGCCATCTTAGAAATGCCACCACCAAGGACTGAAAAGGAGGTGCGAGGCTTTCTGGGTAAAGTGCAATTCATAAGACGGTTTATCTCAAAATTAACCTTGACTTGTGAACCACTTTTTGGTCTCCTGAAGAAAGGAAAGAAATTCCAATGGGACGACCGATGCCAAGCTGCTTTTGAACAGATCAAGGAATACTTACAGAACCCGCCCGTGTTGTCACCACCAGAGCCGGGGAAACCGTTGATATTGTACCTTTCAGTGACTGAGACTACAATGGGCTGTATGCTCGCACAAGAATCAGAGGACAAAGTAGAAAGAGCCATCTACTACCTGAGCAAGAAGATGCTAGAGTATGAGACTCGCTATACACCGTTGGAGAAGGCTTGCTTAGCTTTGGTATGGGCTACCAGGAAGCTGCGGCACTACCTGTTAGCTCACTCCGTAATGTTGGTTTCACGACTCGATCCTATCAAATATCTTTTCGAGAAACCAGCACTTACGGGTAGGCTAGCTCGTTGGTTGCTGTTGCTCTCCGAATTCGATCTGAAATATGTGACACGCAAGTCAGTCAAGGGAAGAGCAGTAGCAGAATTCTTAGCCGATCATCCAGTGGAAGGGGGTGAAGCAGTTGAGTACTTATTCCCAGATGAAGCCATTTTGCACATCGACGACGAATTTTGGACGATGTACTTTGACGGAGCGTCAAATCAGTACGGGTATGGGATAGGAGTGTTGCTAATAGCACCGACAATTCCCGTATCTCTAGCCTTCAACTCCGATTCAAAGTCTCAAACAACGAAGCAGAATATGAGGCATGCATTGCCGGTCTAGAAGCAGCCCTGGAACTAGGGGCAAGACGGTTGGACGTCATCGGGGACTCGAACCTTGTTGTGTCTCAAGCAAAAGGAGACTGGAAGGTCAAAGAAGAAAAGATGATGATGTATCACCAGACCTTGGATTTGTTAATTCCTCGGTTTGAGAAGCTAAACTTTGCTCATCTACTAAGAGAGAACAACAGGTTCGCAGATTCTTTAGCAACTCTATCTTCCATGATAGACATCCCGTTCGGAGTCCGGATGCGTCCAGTCATCATTGACCAGAAATTTGCGCCAGCCTACGAGACGATTGCTGCTATAGATGAGGTTCAAGACGAAAACCCCTGGTATTACGATATTTGGAATTTCTTGGAGAAGAAGCATATCCATCAGGGGTAAATGCCAAGGATAAAAGGGCAATCAGAAGAATGGCCGTTCAGTTCATCATCTGTGGGGTAAGCTGTATAAGAGAGGTCATCTGGGAATGCATAAGCTGTGTGTCGATGCCGAAGAATCGAAGCGCTTAATGGAGGCCATCCATGGAGGGGAATGCGGTGCGCATATGAACGGAGTAATGCTAGCACGGAAGATCCTCAGACAGGGTTACTACTGGTCCACCATGGAGGAGGATTGTATCGGTTTTGTTCGGCGATGCCACAAATGTCAAATTCATGCAAATCGCATGAACATTCCGCCGTCGAAGCTGTACAATATGACTTCGCCATGGCCATTTTCAGTCTGGGGAATTGATGTGATCGGGGCTGTCACTCCGAAGGGGTCAAATGGGCATGAGTTCATCCTGGTCGCGATAGATTATTTCACGAAGTGGGTCGAGGCTCAATCTCATGCGGTGTTGAAGGCTTCGCACGTAGCAAAGTTCATCCAAAACAACATCATCTGTCGCTACGGGGTTCCGAACGAGGTTATTTCAGATAATGGTTCCCACTTCAAGAAGGAAGTGATTGACTTGTTGGAAAAATACAATGTGGCTTTTCATAAGTCATCCACCTATCGGCCGCAGACCAATGGAGCAGTTGAGGCCGCCAACAAGAACATCAAACACATACTGCAGAAGATGGTGGAGACCTACCGGGATTGGCCAGATAAGCTGCCGTTTGCTCTGTGGGGCTACCGGACTTCAATCAGAACTTCTACTGGGGCGACTCCGTATTCATTGGTTTATGGGATGGAGGCCGTTCTACCTATTGAAATTGAGGTTCCGTCTTTGCGAGTACTGGCTGAGTGTCAAATAGCCGAAGCAGATTGGCAGCAGAGCAGGTTTGAGGAACTCATGCTCTTTGATGAGAGAAGACTGAAAGCACTGTACCATGTTCAAGGTTATCAGCGCAGAATTGCCCGGGCTTTCAACAAGAAAGTTAAGTCCAGGAATCTAAAGGAAGGAGATTTGGTGCTCAAGGACAACCGAGCTCCCATCCACGACCCAAGGGGCAAGTTCAGACCCAATTGGACTGGTCCCTACATCATTAAGTCTATCTGGTCAGGTGGAGCTGTGGTTCTGATGGATCTAGATGGCCTAGAGTTCTCACAGCCGATCAATATGGACAAGTTGAAGAAATATTACCCTTGAGAGGCTCGCTAGGCCGAAAACCCGAAAGGGCGACCTAGGCAAAACTCAGGCACAAAAAATTTGAAATTATAAAAACTGAGCTCGCAAGGTTGAAAACCCGCAAAGGGCGGCCTTGGCAAAAGTTAGAGCGTAAAAGGAGAGTGAAAATACTCGAGTGAACCCGAGCCTGAACTACGTAAGGCTTGATTCCCATCTTTGGGATACGTAGGCAACTTCATCCGGAGTTCAGCCATAAACTTTTCCCCGATCAACTTTGTCCATTTGATCATCTCGGCCATCTTTGTCTATTCAGCATTCAAGAGTTCGGTTAAGATCTCCGGTGCAGTGCTTTTCAGACTAGGGGCAACTTTCCAGTTGCTAGGATTAGGGGGTTGTGCATCTCAGTGACAGATCTCAGGCGTGTCCAGTTCTGATCCATATCGAAAATGGTTTTGAAAAGTTTTAATAAAAGTTGACTTTGTTCAAAATTAATCTTTTTACAACTTAGACCATTTTTGGACCAAAGCGAAAAATTTTCAGTACCCACAACCTTCAATTTCATTGATTTCAATACAGAGTTCTCCTGCTCTTGCATACAAATTGAAGTTGTTTTTTATTACATTTATAAAGAAAACTTGAAAGTACTAATAAAGCAATAAATCCGGGGTATAGATAAGTCAGGTGTCCCTGCGCCCCCTCCCAGAGCTAGTCGAAGCCTCTGATGCCAAGCTGGGCCCAATCTGTGCCTCTTCATTGAGCCAATCTAAGCACTCATCAGACAAAGTGCAACTGAAAGTGGGAGGGGGGCCAAGAGCTCTCTAGTCCTCCATGCTGTGGCATACGGGCAAGCTGTGCGCCTCGAACCGGGAACGGCAGGATACTCTATCCCTCTGGCAGGCAAGTCTGATCATGACCGAACTGGCGTTGGAACCGGAACGGAAAGTAACACACAGTGGGTCAGACCAATCATTGGATCCCGGTCTGCCGGACATGCTATAGCTCATTGCCGGGAGATTGAGCCAAGGACAGTGCCAGGCAATGCGATCTGCAGACAAATTGCACATCCAGTCGAACCACCATCCCTCATCAAGGGCATCGACTAGGTGTTGTCGAAAAAAGTAGCCGCGAGCTGAGTAGGCTGGGCAAGAGTCCACAACTTGCAATTTATCCATCAACCATACTTGGGGAGGAATGAAAAATGAGAGAATAAAGAATAGAGAGATGTACGATGAAAGAAAAGTGAGCAAAGGGTTTTATGAGAAAAATTGAACCTGAGGGTCGAGTGATGTGAGCAATACATATGTGAGATTGGGTAGGAAACATTACCTGCAGCAGTAGTGGACTCCCCGCAAATCTGGTCGTCTCTCGGTGATAAAAGGCATCCAAGCCCATCAATGTTTCGGCCAGAGTCATGGCAATGCAGCTCTTGCCCTCCTTTAAGCCTTGAGCAACCTCGACTAGCCGGACACTAGATCCTCCGGAGCCTGAGGCAAACAAGAAATGAGATAGCATGCACAAACAAAGGGCATGTTGTCGAAAACCTTGCCAATGATGGTCACCACGGTCCGGCATCAGAAAAACGGCAAATCAAACTCGGAACATCCAGCATTCCGTCACAATTAAAGATCGAGCATCGTGCATTGTGAGCCCACACATTCGCCCTAAGGCTTGGGCATGGCCAAAGCGAAGCTGAGGCAAGACTTCTTCATTGCGCTCAGATTCCATCAAAGCTTGGAAATCTTCGAAGTAGGGACATACCTCTTGCCCGCCAAAGCTAAAGACATGTGTTACCGCGATTCCAAAACCTTGCCGCAGCATGGAGAAACGGAAAGTGCAGCGAAGTACGACTCAGAGTGAATAGTGCATTTATATCGAAGCCCCGGAAATTCAGCTTTTCCGAGCCGTCCAAGTTGGAAATCCAAGCTGTGAGATTCTGGGCAAGAAACTCTTCCATTTGGAGCAAATCAGTGTTGGATTAAGAAAAACTACGAAGCTGAGGCTTTTTGTAGGGGATAAGGTGTGAGTGGAGGACAGATGTCAACATTCTGGTGGTTTTTGTAGGGGATAAGGTATGAGTGGATGACAGATGTCAACATTCTGGTGGTTTTGTAGGGATAAGGTGTGAGTGGAGGACAGATGTCAACTTTTGGTCGATTGGTCAAATCTGTTGGCCGATGGCCATTTCTCGAGGGCCTGTCCTTTCCTTATGGCCGAGGTCTTCCCTCTTGCTCCATCAGCTGTTTAGAAGTTGAACATGCTGAGAACTTGTGGTTGGTACCACTTCCAGTGCCGTCCGGCGATAATTTTGCGGAGTCACGCCCATTTGCTTATCGAGTTGTTGCACAGTTGTTTATCAAGTTGTATGTCACATCCTTAAGTTGTTGTTTGCTAATCGAGTTTTGTTTTGTTTGTCGAGCTGTTTTGTTTATCAAGTCTTGTTTATCGAGTCATCGAGTTTCGTGCATTGAGTTGTTACTCTTTGTTTAATTAACTTTTGTGTCTTGCTTATCGAGTTATCACTTTGTTGTGCTTTGCTTATCGAGTTGTAAACTTACTAAGGTTTTGTTGTTTCTTAGTAAGTTAGGTGTTTAGTTTGTTGCGCGGTTCAGTACCTGACTTGGCAAATACACAATGCACATTTCCATTCAATCTCATTTTTGGTGCAAAATGATGCGATACGATGCTAAGAATATAAAATACAACACTTTTTCAAAAGTTGTTTCATTCATCATGCTTCTTTTGTTACAACATTTTACAACAAGGGTACAAGTTTTACAGAAAATAAAACTGCCTAATAATGTACAATGTGCTACAATACTAGTAAAAAGGCAAATAAAGCAGGAATATCTGTGCTCTCAAGTGCAAGAATAAGAGGCTCTCTTCGTCCTCTTCGGCTGAGAAGTTCCTGCACCATCTCTCTACAAGGGCGCTCATCAACGTCCTGCTAGCAGGGTAGCGAGAAATCCCAGTGCAGAAGGGTCCAAACCCTGCCTGGTCAACCCAATCTCAAACAGCCTCCGGGAGCTCTGTATACCACTCCCCCGCGACAATGGAGCCGTATCCCCGTGTAACGCGGGAAGACACCTGCATTCATAATGAACATATCTATTCAATTTCAGAATAGAATGAATAAGCTACGTGCAAATGAAATGAGTAAGCTGCGTGCAAATGAAATGTATGAGCTGTGTGCAAATCAAATCAAATACAATGCTGTGGACTGCGTGTTCACCTCAGTATGAGCTGCGTGTTCAGAAATTCAAAGTTTGGGCTGCGTATTTAACTTTCAATCAGTGTGTGCTGCGTGTTCACAATCAAATATGGGCTGCGTGTTCATCATCAAAGTTTGGACTGCGTGTTCAACTTTCAACAAGTGTGTGCTGCGTGTTCACAATCAAATATGGGCTGCGTGTTCATCATCAAGTTTGGGCTGCGTGTTCAACTTTCAATCAGTGTGTGCTACGTGTTCACAATCAAATATGGGCTGCGTGTTCATCATCAAGTTTGGGCTGCGTGTTCAATTTTCAATAAGTGTGTGTTGCGTGTTCACAATCAAATATGGGATGCGTGTTCATCATCAAAGTTTGGGCTGCGTGTTCAACTTTCAATCAGTGTGTGCTGCGTGTTCACAATCAAATATGGGCTGCGTGTTCATCATCAAAGTTTGGACTGCGTGTTCAACTTTCAACAAGTGTGTGCTGCGTGTTCACAATCAAATATGGGCTGCGTGTTCATCATCAAAGTTTGGGCTGCGTGTTCAACTTTCAATCAGTGTGTGCTGCGTGTTCACAATCAAATATGGGCTGCGTGTTCATCATCAAAGTTTGGACTGCGTGTTCAACTTTCAACAAGTGTGTGCTGCGTGTTCACAATCAAATATGGGCTGCGTGTTCATCATCAAAGTTTGGGCTGCGTGTTCAACTTTCAACAAGTGTGTGCTGCGTGTTCACAATCAAATATGGGCTGCATGTTCATCATCAAAGTTTGGACTGCGTGTTCAACTTTCAATAAGTGTGTGCTGCGTGTTCATAATCAAATATGGGCTGCGTGTTCATCATCAAAGTTTGGACTGCGTGTTCAATTTTCAACAAGTGTGTGCTGCGTGTTCACAATCAAATATGGGCTGTGTTCATCATCAAAGTTTGGGCTACGTGTTCAACTTTCAATCAGTGTGTGCTGCGTGTTCACAATCAATATGGTTGCGTGTTCATCATCAAGTTTGGGCTGCGTGTTCAACTTTCAATAAGTGTGTGCTGCTTCACAATCAAATATGGGTTGCGTGTTCATCATCAAAGTTTGGGCTGCGTGTTCAACTTTCAATAAGTGTGTGCTGCGTGTTCACAATCAAATATGGGCTGTGTGTTCATCATCAAAGTTGGGCTGCGTGTTCAACTCATATCAAGTGTGTGCTGCGTGTTCACAATCAAATATGGGTTGCATGTTCATCATCAAAGTTTGGGCTGCGTGTTCAACTTTCAACAAGTGTGCTGCGTGTTCACAATCAAATATGGGCTGCGTGTTCAGAATTCAAGTGTTTGAGCTTGTGACCCTTTCGGGAGGTAAACCGGAGTCGCGATTGAGTGGCACTCGTCGAAACTTGCATTTCTTTGCTCGTTGTTTCGTATCAAACACGCATTCGCGTTTGCACTTATCCTGCATTGTTGGGCACATCACTTGCATTCTCATGCCTACCACTTGCATTGTTGTGCACGTTTCACGGGTATTGTCATACCCTCACACTTAATTTGCGTTGTGACGCACGTTGAGCATTTGCATTGCGATGCACTTTCCCATCGGCGCCCTGTTTGTCGGCATTCGATGTAGCATTGAACATGTGTTGCTAACTATGTTGTGCTTGTTAAGTTTCTCTCTTTCACAGGCACGATATTGTATGTACGGTTCATTTGAAACTGATGCGACCAGATGAATCGCGTAGGTATTGTATCTTCTCCGTGTGAGACGTGGCGAGAATTGAATAATTCTCCACATTCTTAAACTGCATGAAATGGAGTTATTGCTTTGCATTCTTGCTTAAAACTGTTGCGTGTGCGCTTCATTACAGCTTGCTGCTTTGCATGATCATGAGTTACATTCGGCTTTGTGCATATCGTTTTGCATTTTGCCCTTCGCCTGTGGGCATGCTTGCGGGCACATTTCTTTGTTATCTTGTATGTTTGTCTAAGTCTTCGGCCTTGTCAAAAATGGGTCGTCTCTGGGCTTTGACATTCACTCCCGTCATTGTTATGACTTTCGAGTTCTGTCAAAGAGGCAACGGTAGACACCCCCATTTTGACCGTCCTCAAGACTTGGACGTCATCGTTGAACACTCGATGATCATCGTGTTCTTTCGTTTTGAGTTCCCGGAGGCCTCGGCCGAGTGCCCTGTCTCAGGATCTCTTAAACTTTTTTTGTGCTTAATTGGACCAAACACTTGTTGGTTTGCTTTGAAGGGTAGAGTGTAGCTTGTCTGCCATTCCCTAAACCCATCGGCCATGGCTTGAGGCCACCGGCCCTGTTTTCTTGCCACGGCCGTGGACGTCGGTCGGCACCATTGATGGTCGGTCGGTCGGCACCATTGATGGACGGTCGGTCGGCACCATTGATAGTCAGTCGGTCGGCACCATTGATGGTCGGTCGGTCGGCACCATTGATGGTCGGTCGGTCGGTACCATTGATGGACGGTCGGTCGGCACCATTGATGGTCGGTCGGTCGGCACCATTGATGGATCGGTCGATCGGCACCATTGATGGACCGTCGGTCGGCACCCTTGATGGTCGGTCGGTCGGTCGGCACCATTGATGGTCGATCGGCCATCTTTTTTTCTTTTTTTTTTTTTTCTTTTTTCTGGCTGAACCCTTTGTTTTAGCTTCTTGAGGAAGCTTGAACCTTTTGCTCTAGCTTCTTCAAGAAGCTTGAACCGTTTGTTTTAGCTTCTTGAAGAAGCTTGATCCTTTTGCTCTAGCTTCTCCAAGAAGCTTGAACTTTTTGCTTAAGCTTCTTTGAGAAGCTTTGACCCTTTCTTGTGGCTTCTCCCAGAAGCCTCACCTCTCTCCCTCTATAAAACGAACCCTCCTCTCCATTTGCAAGGGTTAGAAGCTTTTGGGCTGAGATATATACATACAACCTTCCATCTCTCTACTTCAAGCCTACAAACACCCTTGTTCTTGGCCATTTTACACTACAACCCATAGCCTACCACCTCCATCATCCATTCCAGCACCTTGGAAGCCATTTGCAGAGATTGAAAGCTCACAATCTTGGACCAAAAGCTGCTGCATTGCTGTGCTACAAGGGTAAGCCTCCATTTCCCCTTTTCTTGCATTCTTTTGCTTCATTTCTTAGCCCTATTTGCAAGCATTTCTGGGTTCCGACCCAAACTGTAAAGTGTCTTATTTTGAGCCCCTCTTCAACTTTGATTAAGGACACTTGCTGTTTGAAGTCATCTACTTCCTTGTTTGTTCAATCTCTCTTTTAGGGCTATTTTTGCATCCTATTTTAGCCTTACTTGTGAACATTTTCGAGATTTCTATAAACTGGAAAAAGTCTTATTTTGAGCCCCTCTTAATGTTTGTTTAAGGGCATTTTTCTGTTTGAGGTCATATGCTTCCTTGTATGCTTGATTGCCTTTTGTTTTGAGCCTTGCATCTAAGCTTTTGTTGCATGCTTGGTTTGGCCGCTTAGCCACTGAAATCCAGGGAATTTTCAGTGGCTTAGATGCTGTTTTGAGAGCCCAAATTAGAGGGGGGGTGACCCCCTCTCTCCTTGATTTGTTTGTTGGCCTTATTGGCCTTCAAAAGAGGCTCCATCTTGCACGCTTTGAAGTCACTTTCTAAGCCCTATTATGTGAGTTTTGAGATCTGCCTTGGCTCTTTCCGAGGCCCTTTTGGCCATTATTTATGTCTATGATGCATGTGTAGAGAAATCCCATTCAAGGCCTTTCAAAGAGGCCTTTCTTTGCATGTTTCTGAGACTGATTCCAGGGCCTATTTGGTGGGTTTTAGGGCTGTCATAACCCATTTCCAGAGTTGGTTTGGTATTTCTAAGTGTCTATCTCGTATGTGCTTAATAACCCCTTGTATGACCCTCTAAAGGAGCTCATCATTTTTGCATGCATTGGCTGTATTTCAGTGATTATTTGGGCATATTTTGACATGTTTTATTCACTGTTTTTGGCTGGTTTGATGAGTTCTCATACGCTTCATATGCATGCCATGTAAACCATGTTTGCTAGCCAATGTTGCATGCTATTTTAGTTCATCATGTTAGCATCTTTTGGCCATGCCTTAAACTGGAAATGTGCATGTTTTGGGACTGCCTTGGCTCTATCTTTAGACTTCATGATCAAATAATGCTTGCTTTGTATACTTGTGGTTCAATGCATTGGACTAGTTTTGAGTTTCAAGGCTTATTTCATGCATCGGGTGCCATATTTCCATGCTTCGGGACCATTTAGCATCATGTTTCAGTGCTGAAATTTACATGTTTGAATGCCATGCTTCATCCTTGCCATGCCTTGTTAGAATTGCATGTTGTGCCTTAGGTTCGGTTCTCGGTTTGCGTACATGTGTGCACGCATTTCGGTTGTCTCATTTTCATCTTATGGCCACTGATGTGAGTGTGGCTGAGGTCCACTCATGTTGGTGTAAGTCCATCGTGCATTGTGTATGCCATTTCATAGCATTATGTATGCTAGGTTGTATGTTAGAGCATTGTGTATGCCATATTACATCGAGCATCGTGTATGCCATTTCATAGCATTGCGTATGCTAGGTTGTATGTTAGTCGCATTCATGCATGTCATGCATATTGCATCGTGTTTGGGATAGGAGTTAGCCCAAGCACGGGAAACGAGGGACGTTTCGTACTCCGAGTGACGGAACGTGTCTCAATTCCCGGTCGCCGACACTCCGGATTACCCATGATGGAGTTTAGGCCTTGTTGTGTTTCCATGTGCATTCATTTTACATTGAGTCGTGCAATTCGACTCCTCGGCCATCATGCATCGAGATGCGTGATTGGTGGCACGAGGATCGAGGTGTGCATATATATATGAAAATACTTTGCCATGCCCCTTTCTTGCTCTCTGTTGCAGCAAATCAGAAATCAGCAGCCTTCTAGAGCTTTGCACAGCATTCCGGGATTAATTGCAAACAGAGGCGAATCGGGGCATCGCAATGGATTTCCGCGCAAGGCAACTCGAGCATGCATATTTCATCATTCGGAACAGAGCTGAGGCGGTCCATGAATTTGCATACTAATTTATTTGATTTCCTAGTTAATTTGTTAATTAATTAGGGTTTTGTAATATTTAATTATTCATTCGGACTGTAATTATTTATTCGGACTGTATTATTTATTCGGACCCTCCAAGCGAGGGCACAACTGTAATAAGTGTGCGTGCGTGTGATGTATGTCTTCCAACCCCACGTCTTTCTTCCTTTTATTTACCAGCTTATGATGGTTAGATTAGGGCATCTTTCAATTAGCATACAGTATGATAGCATGTTTGCATTCACTCATCTGTCTTGCATGCACCGGGCTTGGCACATCATACTAACTGCATTTGTATTTCAATTCCAAGTTGAATACATGTTAGCTATAGCATCATCATATGCCATCTTAGAATAGCCGAGCCTATTGTAGTTGCATTTTTGCATGTGTTGCATTAGGCATTTCTGTATAGTTAGGATCATGCATGGATTTCTAACATAGCTTTTGTTTTGGCTTGGAGTACTCGGTAAGTTTTTATGTTTTAGCATCCTTGCATGCGTGTGAGTGACTGCCATGATAGCATGCTTACCATGACGCTATGTGCTTATGTGATATACCTGTCTGTACGCCTGTGGGTGAAGGTTGGATTATCTTAATTGGAATAATGCATTGACTGTGAGTTTCAAGCCCACTTGAGAGTGGCAAATCATCTTGTTTTCTAAGCCCACCTGAGGGTGGCAAATCCATATTTTAGCCTACTTGCGAGTAGCAAACCGTCTTTCAAAAACAAACATGAGATGCTTCGTTCCAATTCAGGCGATCCAGTCTATCTTTGTATGTTGTGCGCATCACATAGTAAATCTAGGCTAATAATCGGAATAAGAATGCATAATGTTTTCAAAACTAGATATCATGGTTAGTAAAGGCCGATCTTTGATCGGGCGAGCGGGGGTGCTCACGAAGTGACCTTCGCCAATCGTACCCAAGTTCCCGAGCCGAGGCAACTTTGGTAATGATGGACACGTGGCCTTAGGCAACGAGTCAGGGTTTCCTAAATTCCCCCAAAATAAATATTTAGGTGGCGACTCTGTATCTGGCAAAGCAGTCCATGTTTAGCACTTCTTTCAAAAAATCTCTGTTCAAAAACGATTTGCCGAATTTGGACTCTTTGATGATTCATCGGTCTTGCATTGCACTCTGCGAGATTAGATACAGGACCGTGACATTGAGTCCTGAACTGTAGTGAGCCCAAATGAACAAAACGGGATTTCCCTCCCGGGATGTTTGGAGACGTCTACAGGAGGTACAATATCCGAAATGGTTATCTAACACCATTGTGGTGAAGAAAAAGAACAGAAAATAGAGGGTGTACGTCGACTTCACCAGCCTCAAGAAAGCTTGTCCTAAAGACAGCTTTCCTCTCCCACAGATAGACCAACTGGTAGACGCAACTGCTGCACATGAACAGATGAGCTTCATGGATACCTACAGTGGCTATCATCAAATCCCCCTGTTTGACCCTAATCAGGAGAAGACAACATTCATTAGCCCAAGCGGCACCTACTGCTACAAAGTGATGCTCTTCAACCTGAAGAATCTCGGTACAACCTATCAACGGATGGTCACTAAAATGTTCAAGAACCAACTAGGCAAAACTATAGAGGCCTATATAAATGACATGATGGTCAAAATTAAATTGGCCAAACATCATCTGAGAGACTTTGAGGAAGTGTTCCAAATCTTGAAGACCCACAAGCTTCATTTGAACGCCTTGAAATGTGCATTCGGGGTAGGTTCAGAGAAGTTCTTAGGATATATGGTGACCAGGCAAGGTATCGAAGTCAACCCCGACCAGATCAAAGCCCTCCAAGACATTGAGGCACCTACGAAGGCTAAGGAACTCCAAAAGCTCGCTGGTATGGCTGCAGCATTGAATCATTTCATTAGTCGGTCTTTCGATCGAATGAGACCCTTCTTTCAACTTCTAAGGAAGAAGGCAGACTTCGAATGGGGTGACTAGTGCTCCGAAGCACTCACAAAGTTAAAGAAGTATCTTTCTTCCCCTCCTCTTTTTTCTACTCCAGTCCCCAACGAAGAGCTTTTTCTTTACTTGGCTGTCTCCGATCACGCTGTGAGTCTAGTCTTGATTAGAGAGGAAGGAAAAAACAAAAAGCCAATTTACTACGTTAGCAAAACCCTCTTGGATGTCGAAACCAGATACTTGCCACTAGAGAAGTTGGCAAACTCCCTACTAATCGCCTCTAGGAAACTTGTTCACTACTTCCAAGGACACAGTATCAATGTCCTCACAGATTATAGGAATGGCAACGAGTCGGGGCGGGGCTGGGAATCACACTCTTCGTCCCCAATCCCCGATGGCGAAAATTTCCCTGTCCCTGGCTCCGATCCCCGACGAGGAACCTATCACCGTCCCCGTTCCCGCCCCCAATGGGGATCGGGTTTCCCCGATCCTAAAAATTCCCCGGTCCAAATCTATTTCAACATTCAACACCATCAACAATAACTTTCAACACAAATCGATGGAGATCAACAACAGATCAACAACATTCAACACAGATCGGCATTCAATATTCAACACCATCAACAACAACATTCAACACAGATCAACAACCATGTATACACACACACAAAGAGAGGATGACGGAGGAGATCGGCGGAGATCAGCGACAACGACGGAGGAGATCAACACAGATCTGAGATCTCTGTGTGACTACGACGACAGTGACTCGACGGACAGGAAGAGAGAGAGGGCAGCGACGGAGGTGAAACGAACGACAAAGTCGACAGAGGTAAAGTGGCGGTGCGAGGTGGACGGTGACTCCGGCGTCGCGGACAGTGGCGGCTGTGTTAAGGAGGATGAGAGGAGAGGTGCGAAAGTGAGAGAGAGTAAAAGGAAAAAAGAGAGAAAGAGAGACAAAACATAGGGGTTATAACTTAATAGAGGGGTATATATAGTAAGTTTACTTCAGGGGATAACGAGGATGGGGTCGAGGTTGGGATTGGGGCCAGGGACAGGCCGGGGCTAGGGGTGAAAAACATATCACCGTCCCCGGCTTGAAAATCATCGAGGATTTATTTTTGAGTACCATCCCCTGCCTGTTGGGGATATTTTTCGGGAAAAAATCGCTCTAATCGGGGTCGGGGGATCGGGTCCCCGTCGGGCCAATTTCAAATTGCCAACTCTAACAAAGTACCCTCTAAAGTCTATGTTCCGCCGAGCTGATTTCTCGGGCCGGACAGCGAAGTGGGCAGTAGAATTAGAGGAGTTCGACATTAAATTCCAGCCACGGATTGCTATCAAAGCTCAAGTGTTAGCAGATTTTGTAGTTGAATTCACTCCAGGACTAACCGGGCCCTCCGAAGGGAGCTCGGCCTTAGCAACTGTAATCTACAGCACTCATCAAATCCCCCGCTGAGGCATGAAAACTTTTCATCGGAGACGTTTGGCAATGGTTCATTGATGGATCCTCTAACCAAAAGGGTTCTGGAGCGGGAATGGTCCTTATTTCACCAAAGGGGTTTGTTTGGGAGCAAGCCGTCAGGCTGGGATGGAAGGCTTCCAACAACGAAGTAGAATATGAGGCTCTGCTAGCTGGTCTACGCAGCGCCGAACACTTTAATATAGAGGAGTTGTTTGTTTATAGCGATTCCCAACTTGTGGTGAACTAATTGACTAGAGTATACGAAACTCGCAATGACCAGATGGCATCCTATGCGGAACAAGCCAAGCACCTGATCTGCAAATTTCAAACTACCAGGGTTTTGAAAATTGGCTGTGATGGAAATAGCCAAGCCGATGCCTTAGCCTGTCTCGGCTCTTCGGTGGACTCTAGAAATGGTCGCAAGATATAGGTCGAATTTGTTCCCCAACCGACTGTCGATCCACCCAACTCGGTCCTCTGTACTGACCTCGGTCTAAGCTGGATAGACCCTCTCCTTGCCTTCTAAAAAAATGGTGCCCTTCCAAATGACAAGAAAGAAGCACATAAAACAAAGCACCGAGCTGTGTGATTTTGGGTCTCACCCTCGAGCAAGCTCTACAAAAAGTCTTACCTTAGTCCATATCTTCTTTGTGTTCACCCCAATCTTGTGGAGAACTTTTTTTATGAAATCCACTAGGGGATCTGTGGCAGTCACACTGGAGGTCGGTCCTTGGCACACCGAGCCCTCACTCATCGGTACTAGTGACCTCGTATGCAGAAAGACGCCCAACAGTATGTCCAAAAATGCAACAAGTGCCAAAGGGTTTCCCCACTCATTCATCAACTAGCCCAGTACCTAACTCCCCTCACCAGTCCATGGCCATTTGCACAATGGGGTCTGGACATCGTTGGACTTCTAGCAAGGGATACTGCTAACAAAAGGTTCTTCGTTACTGCCACTGACTATTTCACTAAGTGGGTGGAGATTGAAGCCTTAGCAAGCATAAAGGAAGCTGACATGAAAAGGTTCATTTGGAGGAGTGTCATTACTCAGTTCGGCATCCCAAGGGCCCTACTATCTGACAACGACACCCAGTTTGATGGGAAGGTTTTCAGGAAATTTGCTCTGACTTAAAAATTGAGTTCAGAAATTGTGCTCCAGTCTACCCTCAAGGCAATAGTCAAGCTGAAGCGTCTAACAAGACAGTCATCAATGGGATGAAAAAGTAGCTAGAGAAAGCCAAAGGCAAATGGTGGAAAACTGCCAAATGTTATGTGGGCGTATAGAACAACACCACGGTGATCGACAGGGGAGATGCCTTACTCTCTCACCTATGGGATGGAGGCCATCATCCCCTTAGAGGTCGGCCTTTCCACTATTCGGGCTGAAATCTTTGAACCAGCAAACAATGATGAGGCTATTGCCCAAGCTCTTGACCTGGCAGAGGAGCGCAGAGAGGCCGCTCTCATTCTTCTAGCAGCATACCAACAACAACTTACTAAAAGTTTCAACAAAAATGTGCTAATTCGACAATTTCTACCTGGAGATCTGGTGCTAAGGAAGGTCATGGATAATAAGAAGGTCTCTGGTAAAGGGAAGCTCAGCCCTAACTGAGAAGGGCCTTACAGAGTTACCTCTGCCTTGGGCAACGAAGTTTATTACCTAACTGACCTAGCAGGCAAGCCCATTCCTCGTCCTTGGAATGTTGCCAACTTAAAGAAATACTATCAGTGATGTAATGATCTAAATAGCTTTCGAATGTAATCGTAATTTTCTAAGTATTAATGAAATCAACTTTTCCCTATGAATTGTGTTCTTTTTCATGTGTCGTACATATTTTCGCTCGACAATTGAGCAAGAACGGGTTACAGGTCTTAACCTACGCCCCAGCCCGCAAACTCGGCCCTTCGGTCGAATAGGGTGCCAAGTGGTATAGTTTGGTGGAATTTGTGCCAAGTATCGTTACTTGAAAGCATGGTCCATGGTAATAACTCGTGCTAAACGAAAAGCCGAGTTACACTCTACGATGAGTTAAGCTTGACCGAATCAAGTAAAGGCCAAGCAACGAAATACTCGGCTGAATCCAACTAGAGATTTCTAAGGCACAAAGCTTGGTCTGCCCAATCAAACGCCCTATATAGCCTTGGAGCCTCTGTTTGGCTAGGGGCATGGAAAGTTCTTTCTTCTATTTTTCTAAGGCACGAAGCCTAGTCAGACTGAACAGGCGACCTCCTTCTCTATAGAGCCCCTGCTAGGCCAGGGGCAAGCATAACACATACAAGCAAAAAATTAAAGATTGAAGTTCAAGACTTATAAAAATTCAACAAAGCATGGCATTACTATGAAGCTTCCATTACAAAAAAATGAGCTCGGCCTTACAAAATGACGATGTCTAACTAGTCAAACTCCAACACTTGCACACAAAAAAATATGAAGTCTACGTGCACAAGGCCAAACAAATAAAGAAATGAGGAGCTTGGTGGATTTCGGGGCCCACCTAACTTGTTTATGCAAAACTAAATATTTGAATTTTGCAAGCTTTGCAATTACAAATCAAAACGTGGTTGCCAAGATAATCCGCATACAAGCCAAGCTCGGTAAAAAATAAATAAATAAATATTTGTTGATGGGACGAGATGCACAAGTAAAATTTATATATTTATTTCTTAAGATCGGGGCCGAGGTCTATCCATAAACATGAAGGTTGGAATACACTTTGAGCAAATTGGGCAGAGATACAATAATGCCTTCCATTCAATAATTTTTAGTGCAAGCTAGGGGGCAAATGAAGAGGGTACAATTACTTAAGCTTATTTGTATGGGATCTAGTTGGGCTGGACGAAGGTCCCCACTCCGAAGTGGGTCCTCTCTCCCACCCTATGATGGGCCAAGCTAAAGGATCAGTCTTGGCCCACTCCTCACTCCAAAGAGGAAAAGACCATGGGCCTGGCCCTAACACCCCTTCCCACTCTGAAGTGGGTGAGTCCATAACTTGGGCTCCAAGGCTCCTACTCCACAACACATGAGTGCTAACAGATCAACCAACACCATGTAAGTAAAAGGCGCGTGGTGCTCACAAACGACGGAACCGCTCAACAGAATCTTTGCTCCCCTCTATTAAGGGATGTACTACCATCACAACTGAGTGCCAGGCAACGAATGGGGACGGCTGAGTACCAAGCGGAAAACGAGGGAGCTTGATGAACAAGTCATACTATCCTTATAAAAGGTAACCATACTCTTCTTGAGAAGAGGCGATCTCTTGACTCTAGAAACACACTGATCTTCTCTATCTTGTCTCTACCAAACTCCAATACTGACTCAACTATTGGAGTTGTTTCCGACCAATCCCTGGTCGGGTAGCCTAACCATTTGTTCCTTATACAGGCCTTCACCTATCGGTGCCCTGGGGTTCGTCCAGAAAGTTCAATCTTACTTTATTGTGGAAACTAGTCCGCACAATAATACATGTCTTTGTTTCCAACATTTTCAATACTAGGCTGAGAGAGTTAGCATAATCATGGCATATTCTGAGGTTGTGCTTTCTTGTTGGAAAGATTTTGATTTTTAGTTTAAAAAAAAAGAAGGATATTTACCAATAAATCTCATCTCACAAACAAGTACTCCAATTAGTCCCACGTTTTTTCTATTGATCTGTTAAGTTCTATTAGTGGAGAGTTTCTTTCCGTGTGGTCCTATTTTTTATTTTGGTAGTATTTTGGTAGACAGCTATACCCTTTTATTAATGTGACAGGTATGATGTAATACTCCAATGTGGCAGGTATATTAATGTGACACTTCAACGATGTGACACTCAAAAAAAATTAAAAGCTTCTTAGTGTACTTTTCCTAAATATGACAACGCAGCGGATATGATGTGACATTCCAAAACTTTTACTCCAAAAAAAATAAAAACTCTTTAGTGTACTTTTTCCTAATGTGACAATGTGGCGAGTATGATATGACATTCTAAAACTTTTACTCCAAAAAAAAAATTAGTATACTTTTTCCTAATGTGACAACGTGGCGGGTATGATATGACACTTCAAAAAAAATAAAAACTCCTTAGTGTACGTTTCCCTAATGTGACAATGTGGCGGATATAATGTGGCACTTCAAAAAAAATAAAAACTCCTCAGTGTACTTTTCTCAAACGTGATAACGTGACGAGCATGATGTGACACTCTAAAAAAAATTTAAAACTCCATAGTATATTTTTCTCAAACGTGACATATAACACTCCAATGTGGCGGGTATTATGTGACACTTTAAGAAAATTAAAAATGCTTTAGTGTACTTTTTCCAAACGTGGCACTCTAACATGACAGATTGGGTAATGAGGGGGAAGAGTGGTATGTGTGTCACGTGCAATGCATCAACCCACAAAGTAAAAAAGTATAAAAAGCTTTAGTGTACTTTTGTGTTGCGTGTTACCCAACCATGCGCATAACGTGGCAAGTTTTAAGCATACACCGAATAAAAACCTTACATAAAGTAACCCATGATTAACCCAATGGCACTTGTATCTTTTCCACAATAGAGAGGACCAAATGAATCAGAAGAAAAAAATTAGGACCAAATGGAACACATGATCAACATTTAGGATTTATGGGTAATTTCCCCTAAAATAAAACATAATGGTTTATTTCGATTTGGATAGTGAGACAAAGCAACACCATGTATAGTAAATTCCCAACAAATACTATGCACACTGATGATACTTCTAGTCTCTGATGAACGGGTCGGGCTGATTCAGGCCTTCCACACGGTTATCCGATCGCTGGGCCCACTGAGAAACCTGCACAAGAGTTCAACGGGGAACGGGAGTCCCCCAGCAAACCCTCCGACGAGCAAGTTAGAGAAGAGAGATCAACAGAATATAGAGATAGGATGATGATAAAGAACTTAACTTTCTCCTTGTCTTAGAAACCTGCTTATATCCTTTGCTCATCATTTCCTTGTCCATTCTAACCTGTCATGTTAGCCGAAAGTTTATGTTCTAGCTTGCCTTGTTCATGGTAAGGCTGTTCTGTTCCGACGTGAAGGGGTTATCGTAATAAATGCTGCAGGGAACCTCATTAATGGCTGATGTGTGGTGCAATAACTCTACAGGATCTTTGTCTGCTTATGTGGCGAGTTCATCTCTTGAAAAGTGTTTAAATGTCATTGGTCCTTGGTGCAACATTGGGCTCCGGCAACGTTGGGTTTTGGTGTTTGAATTATGCATTGGGCTCTAAATGGTGGGCCAACAGCCCCTATAGGCCCACCTATGTCACACACCAAAGGGAAAATTATGGTTTTTTCCCTCAAAATTAATTTACTTTCCTAAGAATAAGATTATTTAGTTAAGTTGTGTTTGGATTATAAATTTAGGTAGAAATTTAGAAAGAAAAATGAAAAGTCAAAGGAAATGGAGAGGGAAAAAAATAACTTGTATTCATTCAGATTTCCGTCACATTTTTTTTTTTCTCTTTATGAATTTCTATCTAAAATTTTCATTTCAAACACTTTAAGGGTGTGTTTGGTTCAATGATTTGTAAAGGGATAGGAAAGATAAAGAGAAAATAAATTCAATACAAGCCAAATTTTGTAAATTTTTCCATTCTATTTTTTTTTCCTTTTACAAATAGTTTTTGAAATTTTTAATCCAAACACAGCCTAAGTGTATAACTTGTCTATGATTAAGAGAGAAGGTTGAACGAAACAGTTTGCTAATTTCAATGATTTGAACCATTAATTTTTAGGTCATTCTTCAACTTTAATTTTGTGACATACACACGCACATTAGGGCAAACTTGTCCAAAGCTTAAAACAAAACGTCTTTATATTTTTTATTGTTGTTATTATACATTGTAATTAACATCATGTTTATTATATTATTGTTTTGTTTAAAACACAGTAACTGGTTAATTACCAAGAAAAAGTCGCAGCGCAGCTTAAGATCATTACAATGGTGAAGAACGACAAACTTGCAAAAATCTAGGAAACCCAGTTGCTTCCTTGTCCATGCTAATCTCTTGAATTTTTTAATTTCTTATTTATTTAGACGTAGTTAATCTAAATGCTTGATTTATTATATTAAATCCGAAGTTTCTTCAGTATTATTGTCAGAGTAATCCGAAATTTACATGTAATTTAATTTAATTTAATTTATTCACATGAGATGTAAAGGTTTGTGACGTAATCTTTTTTTCTTATGACCTCTATGTTTGTGGAATTATTGAAGGAAGAAGAGTCAATTTTATTTCGTTTGACTAAATTACATGAGATAGTCAATCCCTTATTGTATGGGAATTAACACAAATCCTATCCCATCCCATGTTTATTTGAAATCAAGAACAACTATTTGTGTTTCAATATGAGATTATAACATATCATCACGCTTCATAACTAATGTTCAAGGTAATATATTATGTTGACACTGACCCGATGGTAGCTCTTTCCCTTTAAAAACTTTACTTACTTATCAATATTCAATATCTTAATCGAGCTTATAAGTTGTAATTTTCCGTGGCCCGAACTACAAAGTCGCACCCATTTGGTGGCTGGCAATACCAATGATACTAATTCTTTGAATAGAACTCTTTCTCTCTCTTCTTTCAATTGTTCATCTCTCATTTCTCTTAATCACTTGTCGAAGAGAAAAAAGTCAAGAAATGAAATGGGCCTCTCTCTCTCTCTCTCTTTGTCTCTCGCTCATCTCTCTTCTCTCTCTCTCTCACTCATCACTCTTCTCTCTGGCTCTCTTATCTCTCTCTGTTCTCTATCTCTCTTGCTCATCTTTCTTCTCTTTCTCTCTCTCTCTCTCTTTCTATGCCTTCTCTATATCTCTTGTTCATCTCTTTTTGTTGTCTTTCTCTCTCTCTCTCTCTCTCTCTCTTCTCTCTCTCACATCATCACTATTCTCTCTGGCTCTCTCATCTCTCTTCGCTCTCTATCTCTCTTGCTCATCTTTCTTCTCTTTCCCACTCTCTCTATATCTCTTGTTCATCTCTTTTTACTCTTTCTCTCTCTCTCTCTATCTCTTTCTCTGTCTATATCTCGCTTATCTTGTTTCTCTCTCTCTTTTTTTTCTTTCTCTGTGTGTCTCTCTCTCTCTTACTCATCTCTCTTCTCTCTCAATCGTTCATTTCTCTCATTCACACTCATCTTTTTCTTTGAGCTCATTGTTGTTGAAAGAGGAAAAAGTCAAAAAATGAAATGGGTCTCTCTCTCTGTTTCTTTCTCTCTGTGTCTCTCGCTCATCTCTCTTCTGTCTCTCTTTCACTCATCTCTCTTCTCTATCTCTCTCACTCATCTCTCTTCTCTATCTCTCTCACTTCTCTATGTCTCTCTTGCTCATCTCTCTTCTTTTTTTTTATGTCTCTCTATATCTCTCCCGTTCATTTCTTTTTCTCTTTCTCTCTTTTTTCTCTCACTGATCATCTCTTGTTTCTCTCTCTTCCTAGCTTTCATTGTACAGCAAAATGGACACGGAGGTTTTTGACAAAAAAATGAGATTTTTTTTGCTACGGCAACCTTCTCTCATCGCAAATACAGGTTATCGGCGACGGCAATACCCCCGTTGTAAAAAAAAAAAAAAAATTACCAAACGAGCCATGGATTCATTATTTAAAGCCTGTTTGGTAACCATTTCGTTTTTAATTTTCAGTTTATATTTACAAAAATTTACAAAACTATCATAAAAACTTGTTTGATAATTTTTTTTGTTTATAAATGGTTGTCTCAATTTATAAAATTGAGGAAAAATTGTAAACTCAAAAAATGAGTTTACATTTGTTTTTAAACAGAAATTTAAAAATTGACTAACATTTTTTTTAATTAATTGTTTTTTCAATTATTTTTTTTCAATTATTATTTTTAAATATTTTTTTTCAATTAAATTTTTTTCAAATTAAATTTTTTCAATTAAATTTTTTTTCAATTAATTTTTTTTAATTATAATGTGTATGATCTCATTGTCATAAATAATAAAAAAATAAATATAAATATTTTAAGCCTGGATAAACATGTTTTTTAGTTTATATTTTTAAATTTGTTTAAACATTTTATTCAAACAAAACGAGTTTGTAATTTATATTTTTCTAAAAATAAACAAAAACCAATTTATAATTTTTTTGTAAACATAAACCAAAAATGTAAATGTTACCAAACGCTACCTTAAATTTTCATTTGAGACGGTTATACTTGACATTACCAAAAAACAAAAAAAAAAAACCCAAAATCTGATTCCCGCTCGTTTTTCCTGCCTTAACCAAAAATCCTCAAATCTCAAATCCCTAATTTTTGAACCAAAAATCCCCATCTATCTCTTTCTCTCTCTCTCACTCTCTCTCTCTCACACACACACACACAACTGTGAGCAGGGCAGACAATGGCGTCGAGCGACGGCGAGCAGCGGCAGACGACGGCGTCGAGCGACGGCAACGACAACCTAAGACGACATCGAGCAGCGGCAGACGACAGTGTCGAGCAACGGCAAGCAGCGAACAGCGTGAGACTTATATTCATCATTAATCTGGTTCGTTAGTTATATCTACTTCTTGTACATATACAGGCGAGGTCATTAGAATCCGATTTCTTTGTGAGTTCGATTCATCGTCTCTCTCTCTCTCTCTCTACACTCTATTTCTCTACATGTATAAATCAATCATATATAATTTTTGATTTGTCTGATTATTTTTTCCGTAAATCGTTTTCTAATTTCTGATTATCAAATTTGACGATATTAAATTTTCAATAAATTTTAGACAATTTGGATACAACACATGATTTGTAGCTAAAAGATGGAAAGAATATTACTTCAATCACCACCGGGGAGCAAGAATTCTTAGATAGATCCACGAATATAGCATTAAATGAAGCAAATCCATTTCATACGAAAACTCCACAAAAATAGTATTAAATTTCCAGTGGATTATGCTTGAGTCTTGACTGTAAAGTGATTGATAGTTCTTTTATCCAAGAACCACTTCATGATATTGTGGGTTTTAGAAAAGAAGTAGATGGAATCAAAATTGATGTGGCTCTTCAGTGATAAGCAATTATTTCTTTCTTTCTTCTTGTTGCATTTTTTTTTCCCATGAATCTCTTAACAATTTCTTCTTTCAAATTTATTTATTTTGGTCAGTCCATAAGAAAATGCAGAGACCACTTCAATAGATTCAGTCCACGTGTCACTCATTCACTATCTTGTTACATGCTTCTTGATGCATTTGCATGAGCTTGGATTTCTTACAAGTTGGAAGAGAGCAGTATATAGTTTTCTCAAATGCCAAAAACGTTTAATTTCTTGCTTCAAACTGTAGTATGATAAACCAGTATTATGTGCAAAATTGCCAATTGTGTAGCCTAGAGCTAATTTAGTTCTCTTCTTAATCTTTATTGTAGGTGCTCTGATGCATATTCAGATACAATGCATATTCAGGCTTGATGTGTTTTCTTTGTTTCTCTTGTTGCCGTCTCTGTTAAATATTATAATTATTAAAAAGTTCATTAGGTTGTGCATTTTTCATTGATTTGAAGTAGGCTTTGCTTTAACAAAATTGTGTATTAATTCTTGGAATTTTAATGATAATCAGTTTGGTTTTCTTGCTTCTTAGCATCTGCTTTCCATGTATCTAACTTTCTGTGCTGTTTGTAATTGAAGTTGCAAGATTTGAAGGCTAATCCTTATAAGAGTGCAAAGGGCACAGTAATTGTGGCAAGTCTTCATAAATCTAAAGGACCAGTAGCTACATTCATTGTGCAGAATGGCACCCTTAAAAAAGGAGATGTAGTTGTTTGTGGTGAAGCCTTTGGAAAGGTTTGCAAATAAGAGCTAGCTTTAGGAAACTTTTTTAAGCTAGAAGTCATTGTTCAATGTACTAAAAAAAAAACGGTAGAGTTGGTTTCATTTTGGTGCCCATCTTTGAAAAACTTGACCTTTCATTTCCATTTTTAGGTTCGGGCTATATTTGATGATCAGGGAAATCGTGTTGATGAAGCTGGACCATCTATACCTGTACAGGTTTGTAGTTCTTCTAACTTTTTGCTAGTTTGTTGCTATTTGTCTAGTTAATTTATTTATTATAAGTATTACCTTTTCATGTTATATCTAATTACAGTGCAATAGCTTGGTTGAACATGGCAATATTTGTGCCATTCCTTATAGGATAAGTATTAACAATTTGAGTTCCTAGCTTGATTTCCAAAAGTGGCTCTTGCAATTGTAAAAAGGCTATATTATTAAGGGAGGGTTATATAACTTGACCACCTGATTTTGGTGATGAGTTTTCTTAATTTTCCCTATTTGAGAGTCATAATAATTGCTGCTTAATTAATATATAAGCTACTCTGCTTTCGCTATATGGGGCTACATGCTCAGCTCAACGGCATCCTAACTCTTGAAGTCATTGTTTTTTAGGTTATTTATAAGATATCATCAAGAGCATGATTTGAAAGGGTTCTAAACATGAAAATTTGAATTTGCCATCTTAGAATGCAATCAGTAAATCTAGTTCCAGCTATATATGGTTGGCTGTGAATTATGTTTCACAATTTTGCATCTACAAGACAATAATGCCTTTGAACCCTTTCAGAACCACATTTGTGCAATTTTCCCCTTTTATTCCTGTTAGTTATTACACATCACAACTATGATCGAAGTATCTTGAGGGATAATCTTGACATGATATAATCTAAAGTAATATATAGGTAAGAAGATTGGGTATCTGAGCAAACATGGTTATGAATTTAATTGCAGTTAGAGCCAGATTTCATTCTAGACAAACTAGTTGAAACTTAGAATTCGAGGTGTTGACGCCCCAAAATCACCACACGGCATCGGAGTAGCACGAAACTTGGCACACATGACCGCCTAGGCACGAGAGAGTTGTGGGAGAAGATGGGACTCGAATCGGGTTCTCGGTTTGGGAGTTAGAGCCAGATTTCACTCTAAACAAACTAGTTTCTTAAGAAACTTAGAATTCGAGGTGTTAACGCCCCAAAATCATCAAACGGCGTCAGAGTAGCACGAAACTTGGCACACACGACCACCTAGGCATGAGAGACTTGTAGGAGAAGACGGGACTCGAATCGAATTCCCGGTTTGGGAGTTAGAGTCGGATTTCACTCCAGACAAACTAGTTGAAACTTAGAATTCGAGGTGTTGACGCCCCAAAATCACCAAACGGCGTCGAAGTAGCACGAAATTTGACACAAACGACCGTCTAGGCACGAGACACTTGTGGGAGAAGACGGGACTCGAATCGGGTTTCCGATTTGGAAGTTAGAGCCAGATTTCACTCTAGACGAACTAGTTTCTTAAGAAACTTAGAATTCGAGGTGTTAACGCCCCAAAATCACCAGACGGCGTCAGAGTAGCATGAAACTTGGCACATACGACCGCCTAGGCACGAGGGACTTGTGGGAGAAGACGGGACTTGAATCAAATTCTCGATTTGGGAGCTAGAGCCGGATTTCACTCTAGACAAATTAGTTTCTTAAAAAACTTAGAATTCGAGGGGTTGACACTCCAAAATTACCAAACGGCGTCAGATTAGCACGAAACTTGGCACACACAACTGCCTAGGAATGAGAGACTTGTGGGAGAAGACAGGATTCGAATGGGGTTCCCGATTTGGGAGTTAGAGTTCGATTTTACTCTAGACAAACTAGTTTCTTAAGAAACTTAGAATTCGAGGTGTTAACGCCTCAAAATCACCAAACGACATCGGAGTAGCATGAAACTTGGCACACACGACCTCCTAGGCATGAGAGACTTTTGGGAGAAGACGGGACTCGAATCAGATTCCCGGTTTGGGAGTTAGAGCCGGATTTCACTCTACACAAATTAGTTTTTTAAGAAACTTAGAATTCAAGGTGTTGACATCCCAAAATCACCAAATGGCGTCAGAGTAGCACGAAACTTGGCACACACGACCACGTAGGCACGAGAGACTTATGGGAGAAGACAAGACTCGAATCAGGTTCCCGGTTTGGGAGTTAGAGACGGATTTCACGCTAAGCAAACTAGTTTCTTAAGAAACTTAGAATTCGAGGTGTTAACGCCCCAAAATCACCAAACGACATCAGAGTAGCATGAAACTTGGCACACACGACCACCTAGGCACGAGAGACTTGTGAGAGAAGACGAGACTCGAATCAAATTTCCGGTTTGGGAGTTAGAGCCGGATTTTACTCTAGAAAAATTAGTTTCTTAAGAAACTTAGAATTCGAGGTGTTGACTCTCCAAAATCACCAAACGACGTCGGATTAGCACGAAACTTGGCATATACGACCACCTAGGCACGAGAGAGTTGTGGGAGAAGACAGGACTCGAATGGGGTTCCCGGTTTGGGAGTTAGAGCCCGATTTCACTCTAGAGAAACTAATTTCTTAAGAAACTTAGAATTAAAGGTGTTAACGCCCCAAAATCACCAAACGACGTCGGAGTAGCACAAAACTTGGCACACATGACCGCCTAGGCATGAGAGACTTGTGGGAGAAGACGAGACTCAAATCGGATTCCCGATTTGGGAGTTAGAGCCGGATTTCACTCTACACAAATTAGTTTCTTAGAAAACTTATAATTCGAGATGTTGACGCTCCAAAATTACCAAACAACGTCAGACTAGCATGAAATTTCGCACACACGACTACTTAGGCACAAGAGACTTGTGAGAGAAGACGAGACTCAAACCGGGTTCCCAATTTGGGCGTTAAAGACGGATTTCACGCTAGGCAAACTAGTTCCTTAATAAATTTAAAATTCGAAATGTTGACGCATTAAAATTACCAAACGGCGTCTGATTAGCACGAAACTTGGCACACACGACCGCCTAGGCACAAGAGACTTATGGAAGAGGACGAGACTCGAATCACGTTCTCGGTTTAGGAGTTAGAGTCGGATTTCGATCTAGGCAAAATTATTTACTTAATTATCTTTATAATTGTATAGTAGTTAAATTTTTATATTTTTTTTTTGTAATTAACATATTAATACATAATTATATTGTCACGAATTATTTTTATTTTTTGTTTTCAGATATTTCCCAAGTAGAAGTTTGTTTCTTGTGGAATGCATGCCTGTGAAAAAGGCGACTAACTTTTGTTTTTGTCACCCACGGAGAATGATGAGGAAAACTTTTAATTTTGGTTTATGTTATTTTGAATTATGAACAACTTTATGTATTTAAACATTATATATGTATTATGGAACATTATGTAGTGGGATAATTTTGTTGATGTATAGTTATGGATGCAATAATGTTTTTATTATGGAGAAATTATTATTTATATATAAGAAATTTTATATTATTTTGCAATTGTTGGTTTCTTTTTTAATTGTTTTTCATTTAATACAGGTAATTTTAATATTTTTAATAATTATATTGCAGGTTTTTTTTTTTTGCGACGGCACCACACCATCGCCAAAAAAAAATGTAATTTTAATATTTTTAATAATTATATTGCAGTTTTTTTTTTTTTGGGCGACGGCACCACACCGTCAAAAAAAAAAAAACACAATTCGCAACAGCATCAGTTGCCCTCTTAAATAAGACTTTTAGCGACGGTAAAATAGTGCCGTCGCAAAAGTTCTCACTTTTTTACATATTATTAGCGACAACAAAATGCGGTCGCAAAAAGCAACAATTGCCATCGCAAAAAAAAGGCGATGGCATAAAAAGTTTTTGCAACGCCTTCTATTGTGACCCCCCCTTGCCGTCGCTAAAAGTTTTTTGAGACAGCATTAGAAGTATTAGCGACGGGACTTTACCGTTGCAAAATCTGAATTTTTTGTAGTGTTATATCAAATTCTAAGCTTTTTGATTTGTAAGTTTAAACTGGGAAATAGGCTAAATCATTGTAACCATATTGGATGAGATTTTGTGGTAGAAAGTGGTGTCCAGACATGCCATTTTTATGGTTTATTAGCTTTCCTACTCTTATTAGTTTTTTAAGAAAGTTAAAGACGTAGAGAATTGATGTTTCTTTTTTTTTGTCATTTTATTTATTTACATTGGGCAATTCTTCCTTGGGCACAAGAAAGTGTGGAATTTTCATTTACAGGCTCAACTTATTTCCAGTTTGCGTATGGGGACCGATCCAATCAGGTTCACAAATATCACCTCGAGGATCTAAATCATTTATCTTGTAAGCTCATGATTAGATTATTTTAAAAATAAAATCAAAATCAAATTGAGGATAATCAATGTAATGTATCACTGTGAGTCTTATTTTGATAATTCAAACCATTCATTTTTGTAAGGTCTTTTGTATATATTATTTACAAAAAATATAAAAAATAATTTAATTTAATTAATAATCTTAATATTTTTTATTTAAACAGTTCTCATGCCCAACCCCTTCTTCTAACGGTTGGGACAAAAATATCATTTCATTTTTCATAAGGTTCCATAAGGCGCACACGTTTTCATCTTTGTTTCTCCCAAATGTCCTACTAATAGCTCTTTCTCTGCCACTCTTTCTTTGTCTAACTAATTGTCAAGCCCCTGTGTCTCTCTCTACCCCAACCTTTTATCAAAGATCACAACACGAATACTACATGCATTATATCAACTTCTCTCACCTACCTTCTTTTTTTTCAACACGTTAAAAACTTGTCTCATATTGTTTTCATCTTTAATTTTAAAGCCTCGTTTGGGAACAGGTTAATTTAGTAATTTTTTAGCTATTTGGCTAAAATATAAACTAAAAAAAATTAGTATGTTTAGGATGACTTTTTGACTTTTTACGAAAAGATGTGCAAAAAGTAGAAAGAAAATAGAATCTTTGACTTATTGGTATGGATTATTGACTTTTTGACTTTTTTAGTAACTTTTTGACTTTTTGACTAAATGAGTTGGTTTCCAAACGAGGCCGTTTTGAATTAGATGTTTCCAACAAAACTAACATGTGATATCAAAATTAAGTCTTGAGTGGCTTCTAGTTACTTAGGGTGTGTTTGGTAATATTTACGTTTTCAGTTTATATTTATAAAAATTTTATAAACTGGTTTTTGTTTATTTTTAAAAAAACATAAACTACAAACGCGTTTGGTAATTGACAAAATGTTTTAAAAATTTAAAATATAAAAAAGAGTGAGAAATGGCAAGTGGTGGCAGAAGACGGTGGTGGAAAGTGGTGACGGTGGTGGTGGATAGCTGGTCGCGGGTGGGTGGGTGACGGTGGCGGGTGGTAGCGAGTGGGTGGTGGTGGCGGGTGTGGGTGGTGGTGGCAGGTGGGTGGCGAATGGCAGGTGGTGGTGGTGGTGGGTGGGTGGTGACGGTGGCGGGTGGTGGGTGGTGGTGATAGCGAGTGGGTAGTGGTGGTAGTGGCGGGTGGTGGTGGGGTGGCAGGTGGTGGCAGGTGGGTGGCGGATGGCGGATGGTGGCGGATGAGTGGTGGGTAGGTGGGTGACTGTGGCGGGTGGCGGGTAGTGGTGGTGGTGGTGATAGTGATGGCGGCGAGTGGTGATGCAGGTGGTGGCGATGGCGAGTGGTGGTGGTGGTGGGTGGGTGGGTGGGTGACGGTGGCGGATGGTAGGTGGTAGCAAGTGGGTGCTGGTGGTGGTGGTAGTGGTGGTGGTGGTGGCAGGTGGGTGACGGGTGGGTGATGAGGGTGGTCGTGGCGGGTGGGTGATAGGTGGCTGGTGGTGGTGGCAGGTGGTGGATGGTGGTGGCAAGTGGCTGGTGAGTGGTTGTGGCAAGTAGGTGGCGGGTGGTGGTGGCGGGCGGTGGATGGTAGTGGCGGGTGGCGGGTGGATGGCAGGTGGTGGTGGTGGTGGTGGTGGCGGCGGCGGGGAGGGGTGGGTGGTGATGGCGAGTGGGTGGTGGTTGGTGGCTGGTGGTGGCGTCTGGTGGCTAGTGGTGGCAGATGGGTGGTGAGTGGTGGTGGCGGAAGACGGTGGTGGAAAATGGTGACGGGTGGTGGCTAGTGTTGGGTGGTAAAAAAAAAAAAACTCAAAACTTAAAACGAAAACACATTTTTTGTATTTTCATTTTTTAGCTAAATTTATAAACTGAGACCACTGATTATAAATCAAAAATTTTACCAAACAAATTTTTATTTGAATTTTTTAAATTTTTATAAATACAAACAGAAAACTGAAAACGTAAGTGTTATTAAACGGCACCTTAAATCTTTTGCCAAGTTCATTTTTCTCATCTCTCCATCACCTCTACATAAGACCAGACAATTCTTATAATTTAGAGACGACACTGCCCACGATCCCGCAACACGATTGAGTTGGATGGTTCTTATAATCCAAAAGCTACTCCACCTATAGCTAATTAGTTTTGGTTTGAAAACACTACTCTAAACACATAAACTGATCTGAAAATTGGTTGAGTTGAAAACAGTGTTGTAAACACAAAAATTTATTTGAAAATTGGATACATACATAATATACATGAATATAAGTTACTTCACTCACGATCAATTAATTTTAAATTAAATATCTCCAATAAATTTAATATTGCTACTGTAATCACAAAATAAAATACAAAATATATACAGATAATTTTTACAAAATTTATTAGTGAAATCTACCTCTAAACAATTTTAACCATTCATAGAGGTTTTGTAACGAATTCCATCATACATTCATGTGTTGTTGTTATAATAATTTTGTTATTTTTTTAAACTTAAATGGGAAAACAAAAGGCCAACCTAACTATAGCCATGCAAAGGCCGAAACGCGATAAACAATTTGGGTATATATATCGAACTGAACATAGAAGGACACGTGTGTGGTTGATTGAAGAATTCATCATCTAAAAGGGATTCCAATCTTTTGTGGTCCAAAATCTGAGATTGCCAAGTTTTCCACCAATCAGAGCATGACATGCAAGGATTGCCACTCACATGCTTTCGGTGTAGTGGATTCGTAAATTTGGACCATTTCTAAGAATATGTCAACGGTTGTGATCTTAACAACACCCATTATAATTGTCAAATCAATATTTGAATTGAGATGGTATTTTGTGTGCAAATTGGGCAGAGTTAGGGAAAGTCGTCTGCTGATGTTGGGTTGCTCATTGGGCCGAGCTAGTTCCCCATTAGCTCGATCCTGGACTGGCAGTTGTTAGGACGGTCAATGGGTTTGGGCCCCTCTATACATGTGCGGGCCGAGGTAACGTGTTTAGTAAATGATGAAGGCTGAGCTACATTTAGCTTGGTAAAATTTCATTCAGCCCGATCACATGTGGAACGAAGTAGCATAGGTCAGTTAGGTATAACTAATTGAGCGGAGTGCTCCATTTCACTTGGCAGGAAGTAAGAAAGGTGTTTTAAGAATAAGTATTATAAAAATCTAAACATTTTGAAAGAATAAAATATTAAATAGTATATAATCATTAACATATAGGATCGATATTCGGGCCCAACGTCCAACTAGATCAAGTTAAGTTGGGCTATGCAACAGCAAAGGTGGTCATCAAGTTGAGATGAGTATAGTCGATCAACTCAGAGGTGCATGGTAAAGGCATATGGAGGAGTGTGACTCATGCCTCTTAGCCCTAGCAAACATGCACTACAGACAATATATATATATATATATATGCCAGGCAAAGTAATACATTATAGTTATTTTAATGCATGTCTTTATTTACCCACAAAAAAAAAAAAATACATTAAAAAATTTTTATTCTCCTAATTTGTATTACAAAAATGTTTTGGAACTCTAATAAAGGAGCTCTAATAGCTCTAATGGGTATGAATCCCACTGTGATAGTGATATTTGTGTCTTGTTTTCTTCTTCTTTTTTTTCATGTCATTAGAGCTTATTAATTTAAAAGAATATATCATTATTATTTGTATTATCTTTCTCATTGAGCTCTTGTCTTTAGTCATCAGTAATGCAGATCTTTAGTCATCAGTAGACTTTTCATTAAGGACACCTAATATATATTTTTTTTTGATCGGAGGACACCTTCTAATATGTACAAAAGATTTGATTTACAATTATATGGAGAAAGAGACTCCAACCCATACCATCCAACCAGCCATCATCTAGCCAACCCATAAGCGAATCATTTACTAATATCATCATATATCATAAGTATAAAATTATTTCCAAACGTATTAAATCATAAAATTGTGTATTATAAAAATTGTATCATGACTAACAACATTGATCTCACTACGTGGTGTGTGTGGGTAAACAAGATCCATAACGTTGTGAGTGCAATATTAGTTGTGGAACCATCTGAGGGTGGTGTGTGCATGGCTGAACCTTAGAGTATTTAGGACTCTTTTGGACCCATAGTAAAATGTCATTTTTTGACTTTTAATTTATTTTAAATTACATCATTTGTTTATTTTTTTACACATTTTTTAAAAAAATTAAAAAGTACACGTTTAATTAACTTTTCAAAACAACCCTTACTGGATATTAAACGTTATTCATCCAAAAAAAGTTATTAAAGCCAAAAAGAATTGGGCCTATATGCCTCCATTGAAAAATCTTAATTCCATCTAGTTAAAAACCATCTAAAATTTAATTTGTCAGTCTACATCATCCAATGGATTGTACATCTTACTTTATATAAATTGTCTTGTCATGTACGTTTCATTTTTATTTTATTTTATTTCTTTTAATAATTAAATGTAATCAATTGTCTACTATAAACTGAATGATTATTAATTTTTAGGATGGCAACGAGATGGGAGGCAGGAAAATGAACGGATTTGTTTTATCGAAAATGATCGGAAGCTCGAATGGCTCGAAAGTACAAATATACCACCGTCAACAAATTGACTCTCATATCTCTCTCCCTCTCGCCTCATCTGTCTCACCTCTCTCGCCTCATCTCTCTGATTCACTCACTCTCACCTCATCCCTCTCACCCCTCTCGCCTCATCCCTCTCATTCTCCCATGCCTTTGTCTTCTCGGCAACCAAACAAAGGCATAACAATACTCAACAAACAACCAAATTAACTACCAGATCAAGCACAAAATGTTAGGGAAAATATATGATTTCCCACAAGTAAATCAATCAATGAGAATAAAAACTAATGCGGAAAAATTAAATCAAAAGTAACACAAGAATTTTACGTGGTTCCCTCAATGTGAAGTACGTCCACGGGATCGAAATCCGATTTCACTATCAACCAAAAAGCTTCCAAACGATTACAAACGAGACACGAATGATCTCACAAAACCACCCTTAAATGAATTCTAAATAATCTCAAATAAATAAGAGGAAAGACCTCACCAAATAGACGAACAAAAGTCTTCGAAACAAAGTTGTAGAAGACCACAAATCTGAATTAAACTAGCATCAAATCAATGACACTAAGCTCCAAGAACAAACCCACTAAATCATGATCAAAAAAGTGTGCTGCTACTCCAGAGTTGTACGGCTGCCTCTTTTGTTTTCTCACACCCAGGAAAAACAAACAATACCAATATATATATATATGGTAAACTTGTGGACTTTTATATCAAACCCTAATTGTAACCAAATTGAATTGGGTCTCTAAAAACTAGATATAATATATTAAAATATATTATACTTAAACCAAACCAAATTAAAATACTTTAACAAACCAATTGGGTCTCAAACTCCAATAAGGAGATATACCCCAACAATTCTCCCCCTATCGACTTAGGTGGAGACATCAACCATACCCGCCAAAGTTCGACACTTCAAATGTTTGTCCCTCGACAAAGTCTTTGTCAACATATCCGAAATATTATCATCTGTGTGAACCTTTTCGAGTTGCAACAATTTCAAATCTAACACATCACGAATCCAATGGTATCTCACATTAATGTATTTCGATCTCGAATGAAAAGTAAAATTTTTACTCAAATGAATAGCACTTTGACTATCATAATAAAGCACATACTTTTCTTGCTTCAAACCCAACTCTTGCAAAAATTTCTTCAACCATAACTCTTCTTTGCTAGCTTCCGTAATGGCAATAAATTCAGTTTCGATAGTTAAGAGAGCAACACATTTTTGTAATTTAGATTGTCATGCCGCTGCTCCCCCTGCAAAAGTCATCAAATACTCCGAAGTAGATTTTCTAGAATCAACATCACCGGCCATGTCAGAATCCGTGAACCCATCAAGCATCGGCTTACCATCCCCAAAACACAAAGACACCTTTGAAGTCCCTCGAAGATACCTTAGAATCCATTTTACCACTGCCCAATGTTCTTTACCCAGATTAGAGAGAAACCGACTCACCACACCAACAGCATGAGCAATATCCGGCCTTGTACAAACCATGGTGTACATCAAAGAACCAACTGCTGAAACATAAGGAATTTTCAATATATCTTCCTTGTCTTTCTCACTTGTAGGACATTGATTCGAACTAAGCTTGAAGTGACCCGCAAATGGACAACCAACCGGCTTTGCTTTATCCATATTGATCCTCTCAAGAACTTTCTCAATGTAGCTTTCTTGAGACAACCAAATCAGCCCCTCTTTGTGATCACGAACAATTTTCATACCAAGTATTTCCTTTGCCGGTCCCAAATCTTTCATAGCAAAAGACTTGCTCAACTCCAATTTCAAACTGTTAATCATGGTAGAATCTTGACCCACAATTAACATGTCATCAACATAAAGCAAAAGAATAATAAATTTACCATCCGGGAAATTTTTCACAAACACACAATGGTCCGAAGTGATTTTAGAAAAACCATCGTTTATCATGAAAAAGTCAAATTTTGTTTACCATTGCCGCGGGGCTTGATTGAGGCCATACAAACTTTTCTTCAATTTACAAACAAATTTATCTTTTCCTTTTTCCACAAAACCTTCATGTTGCTCTATATAAATTTCTTCTTCAAGATCACCATAAAGAAATGCGGTCTTCACATCAAGTTGTTTAACTTCAAGGTTCATACTTGCAGCCATGCCAAGTACAACCCGAATAGAAGACATCTTCACAACCGGTGAGAAATTCTCATCAAAGTCAATACCTTTCTTTTGCCCAAAGCCTTTCACAACAAGACGTGCTTTGTACCTCAGATTCTTGCTATCATTCTTCAATTTGAAAACCCACTTATTTTTTAAAATTTTCCTTCTTTTAGGCAACTTCACTAAATCATAAATGTGATTTTTAAGTAAGGAATTCATCTCCTCTTCCATTGCCTTCTTCCAATCATCTTTCTTTGCATGCTCAATTGCTTCTTGGTAGCTCTCAAGCTCCCCTTGATCGGAAATCAATACAAATTCATTGGGAGGATACTTTCTTGAAGGTTGTCGGTCCCTTGTAGAATTTCTCAACTCAAGTTGTGGTAGCGGTTCTTGAGTTGGATGCTCTTCCTCAATTTCAGGCGCAACTTCATTAGGATTAGCATCATCCTCCACTTCTTCAATAGGTGGCTGCACATCTCCCTCATTTTCATCATCAACTGAAGATGAAGAGATGGATCCATGTCAATGAGATTACTAGTTTTTGGCTCCGGTTGATCACCTTTGCCAAAGTCTTCAATTGTTTGGTTTTCAAGAAACACAACATCACGGCTTCGAATGACTTTCTTGTTGACCGGATCCCACAATCTATACCCAAATTCATCACGCCCATAGCCAAGAAAAATACATTGTCTTGACTTACTATCAATCTTAGACCTCTCATCCTTTGGAATGTGAATAAAAGCTCGGCAACCAAACACTCTCAAGTGCTCATAAGATACATCTTTGTCGGTCCAAACTCTTTTAGGAACATCACTATTCAAAGGATAGGAATGAGACAAATTGATCACATCAACCGCTGTCTTCATTGCCTCACCCCAAAAAGATCTTGGCAATTTAGTTTGTAAACGCAAACACCTTGTTCTTTCCACAATGGTGCGGTTCATCCTCTCGGCAATGCCATTTTGTTGAGGAGTCTTCTTAACTGTCTTTTGGTGCCGAGTACCTTGGCTGCGACAATACTCATCAAATGGCCCAATGTATTCACCACCATTGTCTGATCGGATGCATTTTAATTTTTGCCCTGTTTCTCTTTCAACCATGGCCTGAAAATGCTTAAATACTTCTAGAACTTGATTTTTAGTTTTTAGTAGAAAAGGCCAAACTTTCCTTGAATAATCATCAATGAAAGTAATAAAATAAAGTGCACCACTATGTGTTCTAACTTTCAAAGGACCACAAACATCCGAATGAATCAACTCCAAAACATTTTCTTTTCTAGAAGCAACATTTTTCTGAAAAGAAATTCTATGTTGTTTACCCGCCAAACAATGAACTCAAGTTTTAAGATATGTACCTTTCAAACCGGGTAGAAGCTCTTTCTTGAACAAAACTTGTAGCCCCTTTTCACTCATATGGCTAAGCCGCTTGTGCCACAATTCGGTAGAAGTATCATCTTCAAGTGCATTGACAACACCTTCATAAATTTTTCCTTACATTGAATAAAGTGTATGAGTCTTCTTGCACTTAGCCACCACCCAAGAACCCTTTGTGAACTTCTATATTCCATCACCAAATTTGTTGTTGAAGCCTTCATCATCTAACTTCCCAATAGAGATCAAATTGAGGCGATTGTCAGGAACATACCTCACATCTTTAAGCAACAACTTGCAGCCCAAATTTGTTTCCAAGCAAACATCACCCATGCCGATAATCTTGGACAAACCTTTATTACCCATTCGAACAGAACCATAATCTCTTTTAGTGTAGGTAGTGAAGAAATCAACTCGAGAAGTCACATGAAAAGAAGCACCAGAATCAATCACTCAATTGCTCTCTTGGCCCACAAAATTGATACAATCATCTTCACAAACGACCATAAGATCATCGGTAGTAACTGCCGTTGTGTCTTTTTGCTTCTTATCCACACTTTTGTCACTCATTTTCTCCTTGTTCTTGAGCTTTCGGCATTCCTGCTTCATGTGCCCTTTCTCATGACAATAATAGCACTTAATGTCTTTCTTTGAAAGAGAACCATCTTTTGATTTGTCACGACTTTGATCACAACCATGAGAAGTCTTACTTCTCCCCCTTGTTTTGCTTTGACCTCTCACAACAAATGCTTCCGAATGAGAGAAACCTGCTGATTTTCTTCTAGTTTCTTCATTCAACAAGCTAGTAGTGACTTGGCCCATTATGATAACTCCATCGGGTACCGAATTACTAACTGTCACAACCAAAGTCTCCCAACTTTCGGGCAAAGAACTAAGTAGCATCAAAGCCTGCAACTCATCATCAAAAACAATTTTCATATAAGCAAGTTGGTTAACAATACTTTTTATTTCATTTAGATGTTCCGGAATAGGGCTGCCCTCTTTATATTTTAAATTAACCAATTTACAAAACAGAAAAGCTTTATTTGTGGCTGATTTCCTATCATAAAGGCCTTCTAATTTTTTTCATAAATCATGTGCTCAAGTTTCAGTAGCAAAATGATGAAACACACTGTCATCAATCCATTGACGGATAACACCAAAGGCTTTTCGATTAAACCTATTTCATTCATCATCTTTCATACCCTCAGGTTTGCCACTATCACCCTCAATTGGTCCATACAAATCTTTACAAAATAATAGGTCCTCCATTTTAGTTTTCCAAGTTACCCAATTGCTTCCATTGAAGCTAAACATACGACCCACATTCCTCTCCATTGATTTACACAAATAAATAAACCCAAATAAACCGTAAGCTTTGATACTAGTTGTTAGGAAAAATATATGATTTCCCATAAGTAAATCAATCAATAGGAATAAAAACTAATGTGGAAAAATTAAATCAAAAGCAACACAAGAATTTTACGTGGTTCCCTCAATGTGAGGTACGTCCACGGGATCGAAATCCGATTCTACTATCAACCAAAAAGTTTCCAAACGATTACAAACGAGACACGAATGATCTCACAAAACCACCCTTAGGTGAATTCCAAATAATTACAAATAAATAAGAAGAAAGACCTCACCAAATAGACGAACAAAAGTCTTCAAAACAAAGTTGTAGAAGACCACAAATCTGAATCAAACTAGCATCAAATCAATGACACTAAGCTCCAAGAACAAACCCACTAAATCATGATCAAAAAAGTGTGCTGCTGCTCCAGAGTTGTACGGCTGCCTCTTTTGTTTTCTCAAACCCAGGAAAAACAAACAATACCAATATATATATATGGTAAACTTGTGGACTTTTTATCAAACCCTAGTTGTAACCAAATTGAATTGGGTCTCTAAAAATTAGATATAATATATTAAAATATATTATACCTAAACCAAACCAAATTAAAATACTTTAACAAACCAATTGGGTCTCAAACTCCAATAAGGAGATATACCCCAACACAAAAATGGTAGACTTCGAGGCCGACCCAATAAGCGTAGCCATTGATGGGAGTGAGATCGTAAACATTCAGGTACACAAGAACCTTCCTGTCCTCCTCTTCCTGGGTATCATTCTGCACAACATTCTTCCTTCAAAAAATCCAAAAATCAAAACTTTTCCCTCAAGTTTTCCCGAAATCCAAACAGAGAGTAATATAAGCAGAAGCTTGTATAGATATATACAAATTCCTCTGGTTTTTTGGGTTGGGAAATTGGAGAAAATGAGAGGAATTTCAGGTGCGAAATGGGATTTTTGGGGTTCGAATTCTGTTTAGTTTTTTGGGAAATCGCTTTTTTGATTCGTTAAAAAAAATTGGGTATACTATTTTTATATGCAAAATTGAACCCCACCACCATTGCTTACCATGGAAGAAATGATCTTTATGACAGTAACTCCATCATTTCTCTCTCTCTCTCTCTCTCTCTCTCTCTCTCAGCAAAACAATTGTGGGTGTATCCCGCGTAGCAGAGCAGCAAATTCATCAATTCGAGCCACTCTCGAGCCATCGCCTTTCGAGCTACGTAGCAAAGTCGTTGTTTTATTATACTATCGTCCCATATATCATTTCAATGGCAGAGTCAAGACGGAACAAATTAATTTTATAATTTAAAAATGAGAAACTAACAAAAATAAAAGAGGCATGGTATGCGATATAAAATGAGAACTATAGAAGAGGAAATGAATGTTATGTACAATATTTTAGTATTTTATTTTTTTATATTTTAAAAAAATATATATGTAAATGTATTTAATAAGCTAATTAAAGCAATGACAATTGGGATGTTAGTGTAGATTATACGAAGTGATTATAACTTATTTTAATTTAAAAATCTGTATTAGACTGTTTAGTATAACTTTTGCTTACAACTTTTTTGGCAGAAACAATTTGAATAAACTAAGAAAAACTGATTATTTAGAAGTTGGGAAAGGGATGCTTTTGATTTTTGCTTTCTGATTATCAACTTTTAACTTACAATAGGTTGTATCAAACAGCACCAATGTAAAACTGTATGTGAAAGTAAAATCTATACCTATCCTATTTCTTCATCATCAACAAGACGGGCAGTGCAAAATATGGAAAAAGAGAAAATAATCATCTCCATATTTCTATGTTCTTAGGGTGTGTTTGTTTAGACGAAGGGGAGATTGGAATCCACTGGACTGTTAGTCCTGAGATACTTTGTCCTCAGACTATTTGGTTAGACTGAATTTATATCCTATGCTTGTTTAGTCAATGGATTAAAATGTCAGAAAAAGACTATTTGATTGGATAGGACATGAATCCTATATTTGTTTGAGATATTATAAAGATGGATAAATGTTCAAATGATTATTTTACCATTTTCAATTATTTACTAAGTAATTACAATATTAAGCATATCTTTAATATTTTAATTATTTTTAACTAGATTAAATAAAAATTTATTTTATTTTATTTTTTACACAATTAAATAAATTTATTTTTTAAAAATTAAATAAATAAAATATCAATTAAAATATATGTTATTTTTTAATTAAAATTTTAAACAAATTTATTTTAAATAATAATAATTATTAAATAATAAAATTAAATAAAACATCTGTTAAAATTTAAATAATGAAATTAAATAAAATATAAACAAAATTTAAAAAAAAATCAATAAAATATCTATAAAAAATTAAATAAATAAAACAACAATAAAATTAAATAAAATTATTTTATTTTTAAATTGAGACATTTAAATTTTATTGAATTTTACTAAATATAATACATAATTAAATAGCAGAGAGTCAAAATGGTCATTTCACTACCTAATCTCATATCCCCTCTTATCTCTTGTGTCCCACTCCCCCCCCCCCAAAATGGGACACAATGGTCCAATAGATTTGGGACTAATAGTTCGGTATAAAAATTTTGAACCAAACAACGGGCTATTAGTCCGAATGGACAAATAATCTAATCACACTCCTTAATTCCTCAAAACAAACACCACCTTACTTTTTACTCTTTTTGAGGCCAAGTTTGAGAACTTGTAAAAAAGTCAAAAAGTCAAAAAGTTACTCAAAAAGTTAAAAGGTTAACACTATTCACCAAAAGTCAACAATTACGGCTGCACAACTCCCAATTCGAATTTTTCCCTACAAATCAATTTTTACAATTTTTTATTACACATTTTTTCATAAAAAGTCAAAAAGTTAACCCAAACATTCATATTTTCAACCTCAATTTTTTAGTCTAAAAAGACAAAAAGTACACTTATCTATTAACATTTTTTACAGTTGCTTATCGTTGGGAAATTGTGACCCACGAAAAAAGTTAATTTGCAATTTAAAATAATTTAATGTGAAAAATAAATTATAATTTTTGTCTAAGAAGTAAATTTTTTTTGAAACGTTGCTTACAAAAATTAAAAAAGCTAAAGTCTCCAAAAAAATCCACTAATTTTTGTTTATTTTTGTCTTTTCTATGCTTTTTGTCAAAAATTTTAAATTTTTCTTTTATTTTCAATTCACCTCGTCGGGCTAAAGAGCCTAAAAACTTTTCAAAAATTTAAAAAAGAAATTCATTAAAAATGAAAATATGCTTAAAAAAATGGCAAATGCTAACCAATACCACAGACATTATTTAATGTTGCAAAGTACATAAAAAGTGTTTTAAAAATATATTAAAATATTAAAAAAATGTATTAATTTCAATAAAAGCACATTAAATTTAGTAAAAAATATATTGGATGCTTCAATTTTTTTGGCTTTTTACTTGTGTCCTAAGAGTACTTGTGAACAAGACCCAAAAAAATTCACCAAATAAGCAAACCCCAAATGCCAAACAAAATACAGAATAAACAAAAATTAATCAGTGTGTTTATTTCAATTTTCTATATTCAATTTTTTAAAAATTAAGTTTTTTATTTTCATTTTTTATTTTTGTTTTTAGTGAATATTTTTAAAATTTTAAAAAAAAATATTTTTTTAGATGCAACTTACTTAGATATATCTAAAAAGTAAAATATTTGTAAAAAACATATTTTAAAAAATCAATAAATATACAAAAATATGAAAATTGTATTGAATTCTTCTCTTTTTTTTTGTATTTTTAATATTTAGTGAATTTTCTAAAAAAATCAAAAATATTATAATTTTTAAGTGTATTTTATGTTAGGTGTATTTAAAAATTAAAAAAAAATGCTTAGAATATTAAAAAAAATCAGTGAAAACAAAAAATAAAAAAAATTCATTTTCTAAAAAGTGAATTCTGAAAATTCAAATCAAACAAACTGAATAAAATTTTGCAAAATTCAATAACTCAACTTTTTTATTTATTTATTTATTTTTGAATAAATTTCAAATACACTCTTAAGGTTTGTTTAAAATATAGATTGTCCTTGTGGTTTAAAAAATTACAAATATCCCTTATTAGAGTTTTTTATTTAATAAAATTAATTAAAAATAAAATTCATAATTATTCGCTTATACAATAATAAAATTATTTAAATTATTAATTAAAACATATTTTTAACATCATTAAAAATTATCAATTGACTTGATAATTTATTAATAAAATGAACAATTTATTATAAAATTAAAAATCTTAAAAAATAAAATATAATTTTTAAAATTATAAAAATATTTATATTTTAATCAAATATCATATGTATATTTATAACTTACCTTTTATTTTTAAATGTCGTGCACTCTAATCATTGCCTTAGATTAGCTGACTTTTTCAATTTTGACCCTCTAGTCTTCACCGCGTGCCGAGTCTCTGCTGACTCTCTCTCTTTCTAAAACTCTCCATCTAGACATATTCACCCCCACATGTATTGACTCTGCCCAACTCTAGTATATAATGGCGTCCCACAAGTCCATCATCCACCGAACCTCATTCTTCGAATCTACGAATCTCTCACTCCTCCACCACTATAAGCGAGATTGAAAAACATTTCAGAGACAAACCCAGAACAAAAGACCCTTGGCCTCATTTCTAACAAATCATGAGGAAAACCAGAGGTTTCAAGCTCGCGAAGATCTTCAAATGGGCAATCCACCGAAAAACATACCAAAACCTAAACCTAAACCCACCGAACTCGACGAGCAAAGCCATGTCCAAGCTCTGCAAATGGGGTCGTTCTCTGAAGAACAGAGCTCAAGGGCTCTGTTTTTCCAAGTCCGGGTACATTCGGGTGGGTCAAGACCCGGTTGAGGCTAAACCAGTGAGTGTACCGAAAGGGCACTTGGCTGTATATGTGGGGGAGGAAGAGGACGACACGCATAGGTATTTGGTGCCTGTGATTTACTTCAATCACCCACTTTTTGGGGACTTGTTGAGGGAGGCAGAGAAGGAATACGGGCATAACCACCCCGGTGGGATCCAGATACCCTGTCGGGTATCCGAGTTTGAGAATGTTCGGACAAGAATTGCCGCCGCTGGTGGCGGCGGCGACTGCTGTAGGCGGCGGAGCTGGAGGCTGAGGTGTTTGTCCAGCTAATATTTTTTTTTTTAAATGATTTTGGGTGTGGTGGAGAAGGTTAGTTGTGTATAAATTATTTTTTATTCCTACAACCCAAATCAAATTGGACTTGGTCTCCTCTAGCATTTATTTGCGTTTACTTTTTTTATTTTTTAATTTAATTCCTATCAATTTTTATTTATTTATTTCAAGAAAAAAAATTATTATATCACCAATCATATAAATGATATTTTGCCGTAATTCTAGTGATATAAATATTATACCAAATTAATAAATACTGTTCAAAAAATTTCTTACAAAAATGCAAATTGAATTGTTCTTTATTGAATATCATATTATTCTAATAAAACTTGTTTTTAAATAAAAAAATATATTATTATTATGGTCACGTGGTGTTTCATAATAATATGATTAGTGAAAAAAATGAAATATTAAGGCCAAGTTTGGCATCCTCAAAAAAATCCAAAAAGTCAAAAAATCACTATCCTATTTAAGTCACATCATCTTATTTAAGTCACATCACCTCTCTAACACATCACTTCAAACCCAACCCAAATCTAACCCATATTTCATAAAAAATCAAAAAGTGCACTTATTTAGTCTTCCCAAAATTAGCCTAATTATTTGTGTTGTGTGTTTAAGGAACATAAAAAGACATAATAAATAATAATTGATAAAAAAATATGATCACATGATACTCCAGACGTACTTAATAATTTTCCACCCAACTATTGGTCTAAGTGTCATTTTGGGAACATAGTAAAAAGCCACGTTTTTGGACAAAATGTCCAAAAACGTGACTGTCAAAAACGCAAGAAAATCCCTTTGAGAAGTGCCAAAAACGCAGTCCTAAAATTACAAATTAGGACCTATGAAAAAAAAATAAAAAAATAAATCTCTTATGTTGGGTAAGGGTATTTTGGTCATTTTAATTTGATTTGACACCATAAATAAATAATAAACTAAAAAGCAAAAAACCAATTTTTTACCAACTTCCCAAATTACTTCCAAAAAAGCCAAAAAGCTCGGTAAAAAACCAAAGTCAACTTTTTACCAACTTCCCAAAACAACCATAAGTTCTGTCCCGGTTTAAAAATGGTTAAACCATTCAGATTGATCCAGTTTGTGATTTTAACACTTCAATTGCAGTTGAGAATCGAACCAAACAAAAGTATAGAAGCAACTAATAAATGTAAAATTCAAACACTAGCCTTGACTGTGAAATTGAGTGGCTTTAACCAATTCAACGATGCTACTTGTTAGTTTTTTTATTATTATAGAACAAAAAATGTTTGAAACTCCTAAAAAAAACGTCTTATAAATCAAATCACAATGATGTAGTGTAATGAAAGTGTCAAATTATAAAATATGTAACATATCTCTTCTTATTTAAGAACCGTGGAACCGAATTGGTAAGGTTCGTCCTATGGTCTTGTTACATAAAAATGGTTCAATTATGATTTTAATTTTTTTTTTGAAACCAGAGACTAGTCTTCTAGTTGTTGAGTCCAGTTCATGATTTACTCTGAAATTGAACCAATTCAACGCATGAACACCTAAATGCGCTCATGGGTGTGATCAAAATTTCAGGTATTAGTGGTTTTTGGTAATGAACAGTGACTGCCTAAAAACAAAGGAGAACAAGATGAATGAGAAAAGAAAGGATAAGTTACCATCGAATTGAGATATATCCAATCAGCAATAACGACCAAACCAGGTTCTCTCACGGAACTCTCGAGGATGGAATGACTCTTTTTGGGTACGAATCTCCAATCTTGTCCATGTACCATTCATGTGAATTCAGTGCATCATTGTTTGTGGTCCCTCTTCGGATGTCTTTGTAACTGCAGTACATGCCAAACAGATTTAGAGCACAAGATTAAAACCCCCTCCAAATTTGGATAAATATTGATTGTAACAGCGACGCTATTTTACATAGTGTTGTTGGCCAATAAAAAAATTACAAAGGAAATTAGATAGACACTCCTCATCTCACTACTGCAATATGAGATTTCTATTGGTAATAATATCCCGTGATATCACTATTATAATTTATATCTATTATAATCTATTGGTGATAATACCCCGTGATATCACTACAGCAATATGAGATTTCTTTTGGAGTTATTTTCCTGATTTATAATCCTGTATTGTCTGGAGTATGAAGACTCAATTCAAAGCAAGTTTAGAGTTATTCAGAAAAATGGCTATGCATGCATCATATTCATCATGTTCTAAGTCCAGCTGAAAATATATACACACAGTATGCAACCAGTGTGGATAACATCGATAAATAAAGGGCAACTTAATGGTTGACATTCTCTCACAACTAGATTTCAGTTGACTGAAGAGAAGCCGTGTGCTAACTTAAAAATGATCTAACCCGTATCATGCTCATTCATTCCAGTGCATATGCTACCCGTATCATCTCCCTCTTAAAAATGATCTAAGAATTTTCAAGTCAGTTTGCACAATAAACGAAAAGAAGATAGAAAGGGCAGTGCTTACCCTTTGCATAGATAAAGAAGATCAGCTACCTTCAGGTTAACAACATCCATGCCAAGTATCAAGGTGAAATTTGTTGAATGGAAAATTCTCTGTAGCAAGATCAGAACTTCGAAAGAGAAACAAATAATATATTTGATACACACATATTTTCAAGACAGATAAAAATGATAAAACACATTTGATGAGTTACTGAAAGGGGTGGAGCGATCGGAATTAGAGAGTGCCCCATCCAGCATTTTGTGTTTTAATTGAAGTCCTCTCCTTTACCTGCACAAATTAAACATGTCTACCATCTCATATCAGATCAAGGTTGAAGTAATTGATACAAGTACTAGACTTCGACCCGTTATGTTGGGAAACTAATCATGCCTTACTGAAAAAATAATAATCAAGCTCTATCTAGTGCGGGATGATGGTTCAGAATTTCTTAAGATTTTTATGAAAAATTTAATACCCGTCCCATTAAAAAATAAAATAAAAAAATATTAGTAGTAATGTAGACCTTAGTGTATTCACCCTTACAATTAAAATCATGGGTCCTTCCTTGTAAATGACCACAATACTTGAAAGATAGAGAATGAGATTCAATTGGCATATCAACAAGCATGCAGATTATCGCGGATACTCAAACAAGAATTTGACGTAGTCAAAACCAATAATACAATGCTCTCTCTGAAGCAAAATTTCTTATACATATGCTCACGAGTCAGTAAATTACAAAAATCGCAATTTCCCACTACACATTAATCGCTTCTAAAAGTTCTCAAGACCATTCCATGCATGCTACTATCAAGAACACACAGAAGTGGTCTTGAGAGATCAAAGAATGCATTCAAAGAAAATGGAAAATCCCTTTCTTTTGAACAATTTAAAATTTCTATTGAACTCTGCCAACCAATTGGGAAAATCAACAAAACAAACTTTCAGTACTTTCCGCGCAATGAATGCCACTTAAGTTTCAACTGGTACCACAAAGGAGGAATACCCAGAATCCCTCGCGCCAATCTTGGATCAAACACATCAAAGTGTGCACGTCTCAGAGAATCCAAAAGAACCTGGGCAGGCACAGCTGGCAAAAGCACTGGACGAGCTTCCTCAGGCACTGTTCCAGCTAATTCACAAGCTTTTTGGAGATGCGAATTAGCTACAGATGCCATCTCAAAAACAGCATCACACAAACGGTCACGAGAGTCCATGCGAATCTCCATTTGGCCTCCCTGGTTAACCAACAACCCGTGTTTGTCTGCCACGTTAGCAGGTATGTAAGAAAACTGATGGTTGCGGCTGGCATGGTATGGCAACGACTTAAGCAGCAAAAGAAGGCCACTAGCCTTGCCAATATGTGAAGCTGCATGATCTGCAGCAGTGGACTTGATACCACCTGCTTGAAGAGTCATGTACAAGATAGTTGAAACAGTGTCCTCAGCATACCGCTCCAACTCTTCAATAGTTTCTGGGATTTCAGTAACCTCTCTTTTTGCATCATTGATTCGAGCTTCAACGGATCGTGTCAGCCAGCCCTTGTTGATTTTATGCTCATATATTACTGATGACAGGGCCTGAGCTATTGGGTGCTCAATTAATTTGTTGGCAAATATCTTGTCTATAGCTTCTCGCCACCAGAGGAGGCGCATAAGGCCGATTTTGGGATCGGAAGCAACATCCATAGCTCTTGCTGTTTCAACATTGAAAGCACGGAGAGCAAACGCAGCCTTCCGCATGTTCGAGGGAAGTTCAAGAAGGCAGAGATAATGATGGTAGTCATAATTTCGTATTTGCTGTACACAGTAGGAGAAAGCCGTCCGTGTGCCACCAGAGGCAGATGCACCACTCATTAAATCCCAGCTGTTGTTTCCCTCCTGCAAGCGTATTACTTAAAAAGCAAGGGAAATGTTTCTTAGAAGGGCATAAAGGAGGAAATAATATATATTTAAAACAAAGGGTTACACAAGAAGGAAATCATGAACCTTGCCTGACAAAAATATGCTTCGAACCAAACTATGCAAACATATTGTATACAAATTGCATTAAAACCATAGCAGCCATTACCAACAAGAAAGAGAGAATGAAGTTCTGGGACTATCTTAGAGGTTTTGCCGCTGAGAATCAATACCCTTGGCTATGTTTGGGTGATCTCAATGAAGTTGGCTCGGTGTGGGAAAAGCAAGGGGGCACGGTGTTCAGGAGAAGATAGACTGAACATTTTCAGAAGCTCTTATTTGATTGTGCTTTTATGGACTTGTTCAAGGGCCCTCATATACAGGGTAAAATATAAAATAAAATAAAGAAAGGAGAAGGATGATATTCGGGAATAATTAGATTGTGCTTTAGCTATAGTGGGGTGGAGACTTTTTTTTCCCATATGCTAGGTATATCATGAGGTATGCCATGGCTCTAATCTAATTGACTGTCCCCTTCTATTGTTTTGTAGTATTCCCTATGTTACATTACATGGACCCTCCAATATAAATCAAATACCCATGTCGGACACCCGACACTTAGATAAAGGTGTGGGATATGGTTATGATACTTTTCATCGGACACTCCTTATATATTGATAAATAACAATATTATTATTATATATGTTGTTATATAATTTCTACAAAATGACCAAAATATCTTTTTGACAACATATCTTACATATAATACTATTTTATTTTACATAATAGATTAAAAATATAAAAATATGAACTTTTTTGCCGAGTCTAAGTACCTTTAAATTTGAGGTTTGATGGATCCAACCTCTAAATATGTATTCATACCCAACACCTGTATCCGAGTCCATGTACCATAAGTATTTTCCCCTAAAAAAGTCTCTAGCTAGACTGCTTAAATTTGAAAATATGTGGTCAACTAATTCTGAATGCAGGGATGCTGTTCAATCCAAGTGGCAGGCCACTCAAGCTAGTTCCCTTGTGTTTAAGCTTTCTCAAAATCTCAAAAGGTGTCAGACCGGCCTTAAACGTGGAGTTGAGATAACTTTTGCAATAACAAGATTAAAGATGCTAATATAAAATCTCAGTTCGCTGATATTCAGCTTCAACCCCTGTGGAATGTAACTTTCAGGCCCAACAGATGCTGAAATCTGAAATGGAGACTCTTATGAAAAGGAAAGAAATGTTTTCTCACCAATGCTCTCGGCTCTGATGGCTAAAGTATGACCTTTCTTCCATGCAGTTGTAACCTAGAGATGCCAACAGAGTCATTTAGTCAAGGTGAATGATAGCAGTGGAGTTTGGCTTAATTTGAATGAAGACATCAATGTGCATATTCAGGTTTCTTTTCCAATTTGTTTCAAAGCTCTGGCCCCAGGAACATGGAAGAAGCTCTGGTGCAATGGGTTATGTAGAGTGTCTCAACAGTTTCCTACTCAGTGCTTGCTAATTGAGAAAAGAAAGCTTCTTTACTTCCCTCCAGAGGTTTTCATCAAGGAGACCCTCTGTCCCCATATTTTTTTCTGCTTGTTGCCAATGTCCCTCTAAATCATTTTCAACAACACAATTTCTTGTTCAAAATTTAGAGATCTTGCCCACTGTTCTCCCATATTTTCGTTGCTAATGATGCTAATCTTTTTATTAAAGGAAATAAACTACACCAGATTTACGATATAACTAGTAATTTAACGCCACATAATCACTTCAATCAAACAAGTATAAACCGTACCACACAATATCCAGTCTACCCCAAGATTATCAAAACTATCAGCAGTTCCAACATTTACCCACTTGAAAGCCACCACTACTACCAACCTCTACGGTTACACTCTTACTAGCCCAAACAACCATCCCAAATTGATGGATGTGGAGAGAATTTTTTGGGTGTATTCAGCATATCCCGAAATGAAAATGCAAGAATTTTTCTTGTTGATATCATCAATTTTTGCCCTTCCCAACTGTGCACTCAGGGACAGAACTTGGACTTCATCTATGGGAAACAAGACATGCAAAAAAAATTTTTTTTTTTTACCAATTGATATAAGCTATTAGATTCCAATTCAAGAACCAATCAGCATTGCCTAGTAATACCCCCAAAAAAAAGAAAAAAAAAAGTATCATACATATGGAATATCATGTGCAAGTAAAAGAAAGGTCCAAAGTGAAACAATTATACAGGATATACAAGGCAACGTCTATAGCTATACAGGCTATACATTTGGATTGATATTATTCCAATAATGATTTCTACATGATTTTTAAAACTCTTTTTAGCTCAAGTTGCACATATAAATAAGGGAAACTTACGGGTAAATCCTAATAGCTATTATTCAAAGGCACTGATAATTAACGACATTTTTTTATCAAAAACTATTAAAAAAGTCACTAATTATTAATTTTCAGTGACAGTTTAAAAAATTTATCACAAAAAAATTACTAATTATAAGCTTTAGCGACAGTTTAAAAAAAGTGTCTAAAAAAATTACTAATTTTTAACTATCAGCGACAATTTAAAAAATTAGTGACAGAAAAATGTCACCAATTATAAATTTTAGTTACAATTTATAAAACCTGTGACCAAAAAAAAAGTCACTATTTGTCAATTTTTAGCTACATATAAAAAAAAAATCGTCACAAAAATTATTTTTAGCACTTAATAGGAATTAAGTCCATGAGCCCTAACCTAAGGATTATCCCCAATCCTTGAAATAACCTAAGGATTATTTTTAGCACTTTATCAAAAATTATTTTTACCTACAAAAATAAACTAGGTACACTGTACATGCTTTAATTTGGGGGAAAAGATTGATTTTCTGAAATGTTGAGCCCTAACCTAATCCTTGAAATAGAAAAATCCAATGAGCAATTCCATCAATATGCAATAGAGATTATTACAGATGGTAATATAAGTAGGAGGGGAGAAGAATCACCTACTGGGTAGCTGCGAAGATTCGGCGAATCCTTGGTGAATCCGTCGACAACGAAGAGCTGAAGCGAGATCAGCTAATGAGTGATGATGAGAAAAAGCATACAAGTGAAGAATAATAAGTGGAGAGAGAGACAGTCTGCAGACTGCAGAGTACAATTTAAAATGAAAAATTACTAACAAATTGGTTAATAAGCTAGCTGAGAGATGAGATTAAAGGACCTGTGTGTGTGGATCGTCTGTCTATGGCCTTGCAATGGGAGGAGGAACAACAAGGCGGAAGCTGAAACGATGTCGGAAAGTCTATCCAACTGACGGGCAAACGAATCGAATGGAATCCAACCCAACCCAACCCAAGTAAGACCTGAAGGCCCGTTTGTTTGGAGCGTTAGAGGGAGATTATGATTGGTAGTGAGGTAAGACTCACTAATATTGTGTTTGTTTTGAAAAATGGAGAGGGGATTGATAATGAGCTCTGGATTAGGATGGGCATCTCCAAGGGGATTCGGATGGGCCTCCAGGACTTGATATTAGAAAAATAGTCCGGCAGACTAGAAAAAAATTTTTATTTATTTTTTATTTTATTTTTTACATGTCGGGTATTTTTTTCTGAACATTAATGTTTAATTTTTTGTATTTTTTGTTAAGTAAAAATCATTATTTTATTTGTTTTATTTTTTTCTAAAAATTTTTTATTTTATTCTTATTTTTTTAAAATTTTTTACATGTTGGCCATATTTTAAAAAACATTAATGTTTAATTTTTTTATATTTTTTTATTTGTTTTATTATTTTATATTTATTTTATATAAAAATAATTTAGCAATCCCTACACTAACAACTATCATCAAAACAAACACAATTTTACTTAATCCCCTCACTATCAATCTCCTTCATTCTACCTCTGAAAACAAACGGGACCTAATAGAATATCTAAATCAATTTCCATCTACCTTAACTAAATTTTTTAAAATTATGTTAAAATTGTTTATTTTATTTTATCCATCATGTTCGACCAATCTAAAAAGTTAGAAAAAAATTTTTAAAAAAAAATCAAAAAGTGAAAGTAAAGTACAATAGTCCACTTGTAACGCCCTCAAATTAATACGATAAATACGTCCCAGAAGCATAAACATGACAATATAAATTATAGTGTAAATAGTCTTTTCATTATATGAAATTAATATTACAAAATAGTCTATCACAAATAATGCCCATTCGGACTTACATCTTTCCAAGTCTTGACTTGGTTACAATAAAAGTGGGACTAGCCTTTACAATTAAAGCCCTAGGCTATACAAAATATAACAAACAAGAAACTCTTACTTCCCGAAGATCCCTCTTATGCTATTGCTTTGGTGGAGGCAATTTTCCCAAATAGGGTGAGTCACAGCCCAATAGAAATAATCTAACACAATATATGTGATTTAACAAAGATATAAATGTATGTACATATACAATGCCCAGAATAAAACATTCATACTATGTATTGCCATAGAATATCAATTCCATATTCCAATTCATTTTTCTTCCAATTCATTCAAATACATAAGTCAATTTCCATTATCTTCTAATGACCCAAATGAGACTACAACTCAATGATCTAACAATTTCACAATCAACACATAACACTTCCAATTGCTTTTTTACGGATATTTCGTCCGCGGGATGGGCACCTATGTATGGATTTCAATCTTGCTATTTTACGGATATTTCGTCCGTGGGATTGGCACCCATGTTTGGATTTCGGGACTTTCACCCAAGATATTTCGGCCAACTTAATTATAATGGAGTTCATCTCCTTTCTCCTCCCAAACAAATATATATATATATATATACACAATGTATATAAACACATAATCACACATGGAGTACATCCATTTTCCACTCCCAAATAAACATACATATACAATGTATTTATAACATGATCATATTCAATGATAATCAACCATGGGATAGTTTCAATTCACCTAATCCACATGCAATTTCTATAACAATCAAAGTTATCCTTCACCGATAACTCAATACAGATATTTCTAAACATATATATTCTCAAGACAGACAATTTATTCAAAATTTCCAAAGATGAGACACATCGTCTATTTTATTTCACCATCCATTTCAATACTTGTCCAATTCTAAGTTTATAACATCAATTTCATTTATTTATACAAAATAAGTATAATACTCATTCTAGGGCAAACTCTCTATTTTCCCCAAATCTCAACCAAATATCAAAATCAACTATTTTGACACCATACAATATCATTTTCAAACCCCACCATCATTTCCTTCTCATTCACCAAAAAACCCTCTTTCCATTTTATATCCAAACCCTAGGTTTTGTTCAAAATACCACCAAAACCCACCATTGTTACGCAATCACAAATAACTAAGTTAAAACTCATAACAAAGTGTAGAAAATCCCTACCTCAAAGAGAGAAGACGAGCCAAGCAAGGATAGAATCCCAAAAATGCCGAAATTCAACTTTAATCAGGTCAAAGAGAAGATCTTTAGGAGCTCTATCTTTTAATGAAGGTTCAAAGGTGTAGAGATCAAAGGATCTAGGTCAAAATGTAGAGAGAATGTGAGTTTTAGAGAGAAAGGCTCTCAATTTTAGGGTTTCGGGTGAAAAGATATGAAAAAGTGATGTAAAAAGTGTTTTTCGCGATCTGATATACGCCCAGTTCACTCGAGCGGAAGGTTTCACGCTCGAGCGTCAGACACAAAGATTTTCTACGCTCGAGCGTAAGAAGAGACCCGCTCGAGTGCAGAATGCACACCTCCAGAACTTTTGCAGACGACATACCAACCGCTTGAGCTCAAAGATGGACGCTCGAGCGCCTACCTGCTCGAGCGTAGGAAACACCGCTCAAGCGTGAAAGACACTCCACCAGCACTTTTGCAGACGTCCAAAGTACTGAGGATTTGCATATCCCGCTCAAGCGCAAGAAAGACCGCTCGAGTAGAAGACCAAAATTCTGGGCAACAAGGTTTTAGACAAACAAGCAACCAACATGTTCCAAACAACAACCCAAAGGCCAATTTCAAGGATATACAAATATACAAGCGAAGAAAGAGGTAAACGACAACATGAAAGCATTAAACCCGAGTCCGAAACACTACAAGAGTCGGGTCAAAATCGGGATTGCTATAACCTCCCCCCTTAAAGAATTTTATCCCCGAAATTGCACACCAAGCTCAAAAACATAATTAAATCATTCCCAACAATGTTATTTTTATAAGTCCATCACCATGACCTATTCTCCGGTCATCCATTCTTATTGACTCGATACACAAGTCCCGCATTGAAAGTACATTTTACAATTTTCCAAACATTTACAATGTTAAATTAAGGTCTAAGTTTTCAAAATTCCATATAACATATACAATGCTTCCAAAGTGGTATAATACACACGATATCCCATATTCATAAACATATGCAATGTTTATAATAGACTCATGTTTCCAAAATATCAACAACATATACAATGTTCTCATAATATAAACATATACAATGCTTATACACTCTTCGTCATCATAATCGAAATTTCAACGCAAACTAAACATCAACAAATAAGTCTGAATACTTTTCTCGGACTTCCAATTCACGTTCCCAAGTCGCTTTATCAACTCCGTGATATTTCCACAAAAACTTTAACTAAGGGAATTGTCTTGCCTCGTAAGGCTTGGTCCCGTCTATCCAAGACTCTCACCGGTCTTTCTTCATATGAGGCATCCTCATCTACCTCCAAGTCGGTCCAATCCAACACGTGCGATGGATCTAGCTCATACTTCCGAAGCATACTAATATGAAACACATCATACACTCCATAAAGTCGTGGCAGCAAAACGATAGGCAACTTCTCCGACCCGCTCAAGGATCTCAAAAGGCCCAATAAATCGAGGAGATAACTTCACACTCTTCCCGAATCTCATCAAACCCCACCTAGGTGATATTTTCAAAAAGACATGATCTCCCATCTTAAAAAACAAAGGTCTCCTCTTACAGTCGGCATAACTTTTCTGGCGACTTTGAGCCGTAATCAATCTCTTACAAATAAGTGTTACCTTTTCCATTGTTTCCCCGAACCAACTCTGGGGCCAACAAAGGTGCATCACCCACCTCAGCCCAACACACTGGAGATCTACACGATCGACCATACAAGGCCTTAAACGGTGCAATACCAATACTCGATTGGAAACTGTTGTTATAGGTAAACTCCACTAAGGGCAAGTGTCTCTCCCACGACCCCTTAAAATCAAAGATACAGCCTCAAAACATATCTTCAAAGATCTGAATAGTACGCTCGGACTGCCAGTCAGTCTAAGGATGATACGTAGTGCTAAAGGTCAATCTAGTGCCCAAGGCACTTTGCAAGCTCTGCCACAACCAAGTTGTGAAACGTGGATCTCTATCTGAAACAATCATCACAGGGACCCCGTGCAACCTCACTATGTCCCTGATATACAAGTTGGCAAGATATTCTACCAAATCACTCATACGCAAAGGTATGAAGTGCGCGGACTTGGTTAACCAGTCAACTACCACCCAAATGGCATCACTACCCCGTTAAGTCCTCGGAAAGCCCACAACAAAATCCATCGTGACATGCTCTCATTTCTACTCAGCTATAGGCAAGGGTTGCAACAAACCCGCAGGCCTCTAATGCTCAGCCTTTATTTGCTAACAAGTAAGGCATTTCGATACAAACACGACTGCATCCTTTTTTATACCCCTTTACCAGAACTGGCGACTCAGATCATGATACATTTTTGTGCCTCCCGGATGCACCGCAAGGTGTGAATGATGAAACTCCCGGAGTACTTCCTCTCGACAAGACTCCGGCACGAACGAACGGTCACGGTATCTCACACTCTGGTCGGGATACACATTCAAACCCTTCTCTGCCTTTCAATTGGAGATCTTCTCCCTGAGGGTGTCTACCTCAAGATCACCCCTCTGCACTTCTAACACTCGGTTCACAAGTGTAAGTTGAGCAACTACTGAAAATAAAGCTGCAGATTCAACAGACTCGCCAAGATGCAAGTCGAACTCCCCAAGAGTACCCAGCATCTCCCATTCCCGAATGGCGATACAAGCCACATTGCTAATTGACTTCCTACTCAAGGCGTTGGCCACAACATTGGCTTTTTCGGGATGATAATGTAACTCAAAATCATAATCATCTATGAATTCCATCCACCTTCTCTGCCTCAAATTCAAGTCTTTCTGAGTAAACGGATGCTTCAGACTCTTATGGCCGAAAAATACTTCAAATCTCTCACCATACAGATAATGGCTCCAGATTTTCAAGGCAAATATTACCGCTGCTAATTCTGAATCATGAGTAAGGTAATTTCTCTCGTGTGTCTTCAACTGTTGCGAGCCATATGCTACAACCTTCCCCTCTTGCATCAAAACGCAACCCAGACTTTCCCGTTAGGCATCACAATATACTGAATAACCTAAACCCTTCTCTAGAGTAATCAACACTGGAGTAGTGGTAAGTCTAACCTTAAGTTCCTAGAACGAATTTTCACAGGTCTCATCCCACACAAATTTGATTCTCTTCCTCGTCAGTCTAGTTAAAGGTGAAGCTAGGTTAGAGAAATCCCTTACAAATCTCCGATAATACCCGGCCAACCCCAGAAAACTACGGATCTCAAAGGCCTTCTTAGGTTGTGCCCAATCTTGCACTGCCTCTATCTTGGATGAATCTACGGTTGCCCCTTTTCCGGACACCACATGGCCTAAGAACTTAACCTCTTTCAACCAAAACTCACACTTCCCAAACTTAGCATATAGCTTGTGGGCTTTAAGTAACTCAAGTACTACCCGCAAGTGTTCCTCGTGTTCCTCATTAGAAGGTGAATAAATTAAAATGTCGTCCACAAAGACGACCACAAAATGGTCTAGAAACTTTCGAAAAATCCGGTTCATCAAATCCATAAATACAGCTGGAGCATTGGTTGGCCCAAAAGGCATCACTAGAAACTCGTAATGGCTATACCACGTACAAAATGCCGTATTCGGGATATCCTCTTCTCTCACCTTCAACTGATGGTAATCCGATCTCAGGTCTATCTTAGAAAAACAAGAAAACCCCTTCAACTGATCAAACAGATCATCTATACGAGGCATAGGATATTTGTTCTTAACGGTTACCCAGTTCAACTTCCGGTAGTTAATACAAAGTCGCAAGGCTCCATTTTTCTTTTTAGCAAAGAGAGCCGGTGCACCCCAAAGTGAAGTACTATGGCGGATAAAACCCTTATTTAATAACTCTTGGAGTTGAATTTTCAACTCACTCAACTCAATGGGTGCAAATCGATACGGTGCCATCAAAATCAGTGTCGTGCCAGGCACTAAATCAATAGAGAACTCTACCTCTCGATGAGGTGGCAAACTAGTAAGGTCCTCGGGAAAGACATCGGGGTACTTACAAACCACCCTTGGCAACTAAACTCGGATTTCATCACACTCACTACTCAGCAAGCTAGCAAGGAGACAACTAAATTCACTCCGCCCACGCGGATCATATACCGGTGATAAGACTCTATTCACCCGGTCCCCTAAGAAATGAAAACAATCACCGCTCAAGGTACATATAGTAACTCTCTGACGGTAGCAATCTATAACAGTCTGGTGTGACGATAACCAGTCCATACCCAAAATAATATCAAAACTAGTCATATCAATCAAAATAAATGCAAATGAGAGTCGACGACCAGCAACCTCCATGTCACAACCTTGATACCCTTGTTTCAGAATAACCTCACCACCAATAGGTGACTCTACACAAATAGGAGATGCTAATTGTGCCAACTCCAATACCAAAACCGACGCTAATGCAGACGAGATAAAAAGAATGGGATACACCCGTATCAATCAATATATTAACAACTGAATTACAAAACAGAAAGGTACCTCTCAATACAGACAGAGCCGGTACAAGATCTGGCACGGTAACAACATACACACGCCTTGTCGACCTCTGATCCACCTGCTCACCCCTCGAAGCATAAGTCTACTGCACGGATTGAGCCGAAAAGGCTCCCTGATTGGCCCTCGAGACCTATGTTGACTATGCTAGCTGGTGACTCTGTGTCTGCCTCGAACCAGACGCACCAGACATACCACCCAACTGTGGGCAAAACCTCTTCAGGTGCCCCACCTGATCACACTGATAGCCAGTGGGCGGCTGCTTTCTACCTTGACTCTGGCCCTAAGAACGAGCCGAAAATGAAGTTGCTCGCTGCCCTCTTCATTTTCTGCAGGCAAGCTGGAGACTTATGGCCCAACTGATCACATTTGAAACAAGTTACATCACTCTAACCACCTCTCCCAGAACTTGAACTCGGCACTAGAAATGTAGACCTCGACTGCACTTCATGGGACTACTGAGGGTTAGAACCCCTCTGCCTCTTACCGTCCCCCTAACTATCCTGACTCCTCTTGGAGCCCCTCATCCTCTCCTCATCAGCCTGCATAATGGTCTCGAGATAGGCTACAGCCTCTACAAGGCGCCCATAGTCTTTAATCATGGACCTGGCCACTCGAAACAAAAGATTGGTCCTTAACCTCTTCTCAAACTCCAAACATCGGTGCTCCTCTATCGCCACAAGTTTGGGTGCAAACCTAGACAAGCTAGTAAATGTGGCTTTGAACTCTACCACAGATGTGTTCAACTGCACCAACTTGGAAAACTGGTCCCTCAACTTCTCTCTACCAGTGAGAGGCAAAAACTTGTCTTGGAAGGTGTAAAAAAAAGCCTCCCAAGTTCCTCCAATACGCCCACGCGCATACTTCCACCACTGACCCGCATCCTCCTTCAGCTGGAAAGACGCCAAGGCCACCCTCAACTGATCGTCTTCGATGCCAAGCATCTCGAACGTCTTCACTATCTGCTCAAGCCACTCATCAGCCTTTAGTGGCTCCTCGAGATCACCCAAAAACTCGTCCAGATTCAACCAGAAGGACTCTCATTCAGAAAAGACGGCCCTGCTTCTGCAACCTAGGCCTGGACTTGATTCTCAGCTCTGAGAATATCCATAGATTCCCTTAATGCTCCAACTATTTCATGGGCTAAGGCGCCCATGGTTTGCTGACCTACTGGCTCGACCACGTTGGCCTGACCAACTCCTTTCTCTTATGCCGAAATTTTATCCGATATAGGCATCTCGTGCCTTATAGGCCTACCACGCCTACCACCACCACATCCATGACCTGACATCCTAATAAAGGTAACACAAGAGATTAGCACATTTACAAATGTATCGAAGCAAACTCACTCGCGTCCAAATATGTTGGACAACTGTAATTCACTCCATATAAGCATATAGTCACGTAAGTACATACGGATTTCCTTCCCAGATAATGACCGTCCCGCGGCGTTGCTAGAGTTCCAATTAGAAATAACAGTGATCAAGTGCTCTTCTAATAAGACTTCTAGAAACCCGTAGACCCAATCAACATCTTCAGAACTAAATCTCATACCCATATAATCACAAAAGCATGTTATCATTAAAGTACATATCGTCTATACATTAAGTCCCTAACAAGCGAGACAAACTCATTGTGGTACTAACCACTTTCCACGTACCCAAAGTATTCAAACCCGGTACGCTCTGATACCAAGTTGTAACGCCCTCAAATTAATATGATAAATACGTCCCAGAAGCATAAACATAACAACATAAATCAAAGTGTAAATAGTCATTTCATTACATGAAGTTAATATTACAAAAGAGTCTATCACAAATAATGCCCTTTCGGGCTTATACATTTCCAAGTCTTGACTTGGTTACAACAAAAGTGAGACTAACCCTTACAATTAAAGCCCTAGGCTATACAAAATATAACAAACAAGAAGCTCTTACTTCCCAAAGATCCCTCTTATGTTATTGCCTTGGTGGAGGCAGTTTTCCTAAATAGGGTGAGTCACATCCCAGTAGGAATAATCTAACATAATATATGTGATTTAACAAAGATATAAGTGTATGTACATATACAATGCCCGGGATAAAACATTCATACTATGTATTGCCATAGAATATCAATTTCATACTCCAATTCATTTTTCCTACAATTCATTCCAATACATAAGTCAATTTCCATTATCTTCCAATGACCCAAATGAGACTACAACTCAATGATCTAACAATTTCACAATCAACACATAATACTTCCAATTGCCATTTTATAGATATTTCGTTCGCAGGATCAGTACCTATGTATGGATATCAATCTTGCCATTTTACGGATATTTCGTCCGGGGATCGGCACCCATGTATGGATTTCAAGACTTTTACCTAGGACACTCCGGCCAACTTAATTATAATGGAGTCCATCCCCTTTCTCTTCCCAAACAAACATACATATGCAACGTATATAAACACATAATCACACATGGAGTACATTCCCTTTTCACTCCCAAATAAATATACATATACAATGTATTTATAACACGATCATATTCAATGATAATCAACCATGGAATAGTTTCAATTCACCTAATCCACATGCAATTTCTACAACAATCAAAGTTATCCTCCACCGATAGCTCAATACAGATATTTCTAAACATATATATATTTTCAAAACAGATAATTTATTCAAAATTTCTAAAGATGAGACACATCATCTATTTTATTTCACAATCCATTTCAATACTTGTCCAATTCCAAGTTTACAACATTAATTTCATTTATTTATACAAAATAAATATAATACTCATTCTAGGGCAAACTCCCTATTTTCCTCAAATCTTAACCAAGTATCAAAATCAACTATTTTGACACCATACAACATCATTTTCAAACCCCACCATCATTTCCTTCTCATTCACCAAAAAGCCCTTTTTCATTTTATATCCAAACCCTAGGTTTTGTTCAAAATACCACCAAAACCCACCATTGTTACGCAATCACAAATAACCAAGTTAAAACTCATAACAAAGTGTAGAAAAATCCCTACCTCAAAGAAAGAAGACGAGCCAAGCAAGGATGGAACCCCAAAAATGTCGAAATCCAATTTTAATCGGGTCAAAGAGAAGATCTTGAGGAGCTCTATCTTTTTAATGAAGGCTCAAGGGTGTAGAGATCAAAGGATCTAAGTCAAAATGTAGAGAGAATGTGAGTTTTAGAGAGAGAGGCTCTCAACTTTAGGGTTTTGGGTGAAAAGATATGAAAAAGTGTTTTTCGCGATCTAATATACGCGCAATCTACTCAAGTAGAGGTTTCACGCTCGAGCATCAGATACAGAGATTTTCTATACTCGAGCGTAAGAAGAGACCTGCTTGAGTGCAGAATGCACACCTCCAGAACTTTTGCAGACGACATACCAATCGTTTGAGCTTAAAAAGGACGCTCAAGGGCCCACTCGCTCGAGCGTAGGAAACACCGCTCGAGCGTGAAAGACACTCCACCAACACTTTTGCAGACGTGCAAAGTACTGAGGATTTGCAAATCCCACTTGAGAGCAAGAAGACTCACTCGAGCGGAAGACCAAAATTCTGGGCAACAAGGTTTTGGACAAACAAGCAACCAACTTGTTCCAAACGCAACCACAACAACTCAAAGGCCAATTTCAAGGATATACAAGGAAAGAAAGAGGTAAACGACAACATGAAAGCATTAAACCTGAGTTCGGAACACCACAAGAGTCGGGTCAAAACTGGAATCGCTATACCACTAGTATTTATTACTTATTTTTATCTTTTAAAATTTTTTAATTGAAAAGAAATTTAAATTTTTAATTTGTCTGGTCGAATATAATCTAAATTTTTTGTAATTACTAAAAATGAAAAAAAAAACAAAACAAAATTTTAAAAAAACTAACCCTATCTCTAACCCAACAACCCTTTTGAAAATTTCGCTATTTTAATAGTTTTTTCACTTTTTAATTACTTATGCGATGATAAAAATTATGTAATAGTGACTGTGGAGGGAAAAATATGAGCTCAGACCCAAAACCAATCACGCTAGCCCAAAACAAAAAGGTTAAGTCCAAACTTGTTTCTTAAAACTCACGGAAGACAGTTAGTAGCAATTTGACATCCAATCAAGGCTCGTGAGGGGATAAAGAAATATAAAAGATAGACTTATAGAAAGTAGATCTATAAAATAAAATAGAGATGTTGAATTGAGTATCATTCAACGGTGACAAACGTAAAGCATACAAGACTAATGCATAGGTTGGGCCGAGTAAGGATCTTCTTCTTGGTGTCTCTACTAGCCTTCCTCCCTGCAATGGTCAAGATTCATCCCAAGAGAATCCAACGACCCAGATCACTTTTCTCTTGGGATGAATCTTGATCGTTGCAAGGAGAAGGCCTAATAGAGAAGACAATGAAAGGATCCTTACTCAGTTGGGCCTAGTAGAAGGAGGGGTCGTCCGATCAAATTGATCATACAGATGTAAAGCTCGATGAACTGAACACTAGTGTCTGACATCATCTAGGTTGTCTATGCGATAGAGATTCAATGATCGAAGACAAAGGCAACCTAACAAGTTACCTGACCAAAACCAAGTGTGAGTAGAACCTTTCGATCAGAATAATTATAAATTGATAAGTAAAGCATAAAAGGACAAGAGAATGGATCCAATTCTAAATCTTGATCACTTGTTAGAAATATTTTCTTTTTATGTACTATGGTTGATCAGTGTATTGACTTGATCATTAGAGAGTCCTTCTGACCTATCCTGGTCGAAAGTGATCACTGAAGCATCATTTAACATTCCCTGTAGAGATAATCTCACATTCCACTTAAATGAATAATTATAATAAAAAAATAATTAATTAATATATAAGGTGTGTGAGTAATTTTCCGATCACACTGCCAACTCAGTGATCAGCTGGAGAGAACTGGCAGAATAGATAACACTTGGCTAACCTGCAACAGAAAGAGAAGATTCTGGCGGTGGTTCGTCCACCCGGGGGTACTTCGACGGTCAAGTGAGTATATCTCTCAAAGATAATCAAGTGCTAAATTCACTGCTCAAAGCATAAATTGCGTACCTTCAACCCACGGGGGTGCCTCTCTTTTATAGTCAACTTAATCCTAGTCCCGATAGAAGCCTGACTTCTATGGACTCCCATTCAGTGCTTACTTTGGACTCCTCAAGAGATAAGGATACACTCCCTAAAACGTTAACCTTATCCGTCTTAAAGTCTTCCCTCATTTTAGGACTCTTGTCCCTTATCCGCTTATCTCGGATTCCAATATCTTTGGAGGTAACCTCGGCCTCGCCGAGATAACCTCGGCGTCAAGAACGGGACACGTGGCATCTCGGCTGACATGTCGGCGTCACCTTGCCACGTGTTGGTACTCAGAAAATATATCCCCATAATTGCCCCCTAGGTTCTATTACCTCGGCATTCTGAGGTGATGGAACCTATATCGGTACTTCCTGCTAGTACGTCGGCTTAAAATTTCTTCTGCCGAGATCATTTATTTCAGGCCGACATGCCTCCATTAAGGCTAAGGACTCCAAGAGTTCTCTCTAACATATGAGCTGTCACGCATCACTTATTCAACTGTTTCATCCACGAGTTCCATCCTTACGGGATCGTGCCTGTGACGCGCCTGTAAAGCCGTCTTGCGTCTGTGTACGCCGTCTGACGTATACGTTCTTCTAGGTTTCATTTAATGATTTCTTTTGCCACCGTTTCAAGTTTTATCAAAACTTTTCCCTCTTTTTCGTCTCTTCACTTTGCACTATCAAGTTCTTTCTCTTTCTTGCCTTTCCTCATGAATTCACCATTGTTCCAGCTTCGAGCTCTGCGACTGCCTGCATCCTTTCATTCTAGTGAAGCTCTCGCCGCTCTGTTTCTTCTGTAACCGTCGCCTGACTTCGACGATCCTCTCACCGGCTTCACGTTTTCTGGTAAGCCATTGTTCCTCTTGTTTTCAATTCCTTGATGCTCTCCATCATTCGTTGCCATTACTGTTTTGTTCAACATTTGATTTTGCGAATCATATATCTGAATGCATTTATTCAATGGCTTTGCTCTTGCCCATGTTTTGAATGTGTATTGTTCACCTCTTTCTTGCATTTCTCCCACTGTTCTCGACCTTGTACCACTTGTATTCACTATGTTCTTGATAGTCCATCTTTGTTCTTGATTCTGAAACTTGTTATTGTTTTTTTGCTTTTTGTGTCTTTTCCAGATTTGTGCCTTCAATCTTCGTTTCCATAGACTTAGGTTTTGGGATTTGTCTGTAGAACCCACGATTTAGGAAAAAACTGAAACCTGCACTTACCTAAGTGTTTGCCGAGGTCCCAGTAACCTTTTCAAAACATCTTCTGAAACCCAACCTCCTTGATTAAGCCGATATCATGGGTATGTGGAAACGTAGGGTAAACACCCTATCCAAACTAGAATTCTTTAAACAGGAGTTTGAAATCCCAACCGACGTCTATCTGAGGTTGGCTAGGGATGATGACTCCATCATGCCTATTGACGACTCCATGCCTTTCCCTATAGTTGCCTTTATTAAGTGTGGACTTCGGCTTCCACTCAATATCCTGTTTTGCGAGATTCTCCATTATTATAAGTTGAACCCCATGCAACTTGCCATCAATTCTTATCGAGTGATCAACGGTATCATAGCCTTAGCTAAACAGGAAAACGCTAGGATCACCCTAGCCGATATTCAATACTACTATACCATGTGCGGCCTTAACTTGAAAGAAAAAGGCTACATTTATTACCTTAAGCCGAGGTCCACAGAGTTCAAAATCGTAGCCAACCTCCCAGACTCCAACAAGGGAGCTGGGGACGACTATTTCATTATTTCGGGGAACTAGGAGTTTGCCCCAGATGAAGACCTCCATCTCTTCCCTCTCCCTCGATCAGTCTTTGTAGAGGGTAATGGTAAGAGCCCTGCATTCATACTTACTTGTTTTTAAAGTCTTGCATACTTCATCTGTTTCTTAACGTCTGTTTTTCTTGCAGCTGTTCCTAAGCCGCTAAAAAATTTCGCCAATCCTTCTTTCCCAGCAAGGATTTGAATAAACTCTTAGACCTGCCAGTCTATAAACGAAAGGCGTCTCTGCTCCTTAATTTCATTCCAACATACAAATCAACTCTTCCTGACGTTCCCAAGAGAAAAAAGAAGAAGAGCTTATCTCCTCTTTCTGCCACAACTCCACAAGCCGTATCAATATCTCGGACAGACCAAGGATCAACCTCTGATCCAGCAGAACAGCTGTCTACCTCGACTCCATACTTGATCCCACCATCTCAACGAAAACGTCGCCGACGACTTGTTCTTGCAGCCGAGATGGGCCGCGCAAAACCAGTTGCCAAAGATCTCTTAGCCAATATTCCAACTGATGTTGATGCTCAATTAACACAAGCTCTACCTTCATCGAAGCCGAAAAGAGTTAAGAAGGCTCAACCAAAGGCCAAAGTGACTCAGGTTGAGATTGAAGACACTTTGCCAATTTCCAAGCTGGCTCCAAGTGAAAAGATTGCCTCTGTCCCTACGAAGAGGTCTGCTGAAACACTTCCTTCTGAATCTACCAAGTCCAAAAGGCCGAGGTCATCTGCAACGACCTCGGGGTTTGAGAAGCCAGATGCCCCCTGGGCCCTCAAAATTACCTTAGAAGATAAGCCTGTTATGGCTAGTGATAGCGCCGACGATATCAATGTCGGCGTTGCCCTCAGTACTGCACTGCTTCTTCCAGGCGACCTAGAGCGAAATGCCGAGTTCAGTGAGTATGAGAACTATGCTCTCATGCTTCATCGCTCTGTTCAGGTAACTGTTGTTGCTTGGTACTTTTTCTTCTTCTTTATTTCATACTTAGAATATTTTCTAATACTTTTGTTTCCTTTCAGGCCATCCAGCATGCCCACTCTTTCTCAATGCAATCTTTTGAGAATCGTGAGAAGCTAGCTGAGAAGATAAGGAGGTCTCCACACTTCAGAAAACCAATAAGAGCCTGCAATCAAAGATGAAGACTTTGGAGGACCAGGCCGAGGTCGCCATCAAAAGAAAGATGAGGCCGAGGAGAAGGTCGGTGCCGCTGAGGCAATAAACAAAGTTCTTCAAGCCCAGCTGAAAGAGGCTGAGGACAAAGTGGCCCAGGCCCAGAGGGAGCTTCAAGATGCCTTGGGCACCAAGGAGGCTGAAATCAAAGATGCCGATGAAAAGGCGTATGCTCAGGGCATGGCTGATGTGACAGAGGCTTATGAAAAGCAAGTCAAGTAAGCATGCAACAAGGTTTCTCCCTTGGTTGGATGACTTTGCTAAAAAAACTTGATGTCCCTGAGGATTCCTCCTTGAGGAACGCTGATGCCATTCCCCTGTCATTTCCTCCAACTCCACCTCCTAGTGGATCTGATACTGAGGATGAGGCCGAGGAAGAAGTTTTGGTAAGGAAACAAAAAGAGGCCACCGTGACCAAGTCTTCTCCACAAAATGAGCAAGTCCTAGACTTGACTCAAGATGAGGATGGTGAGGAGGCTCTTAAAGATGTTGTGGCTGAGAAGACATCGGCCGTCGTTCCTCTTGCCGACAAGAGTGTAGATGAAACTCTTGCAGAAATTGACGCCGAGCTCACGGCGGAGAAGGTGGCCGAGGTTGCTTCTCAACAGTCTTCCGAGGTCTTAACCCAAGTTGCTGCTGATGCTGAGGAACCTTAATTTTCATGTCTTTTCTTTCCCTTCTTGTACTTTGTTTTTTGAAACAATGTAAGCTTTTCATATGGCCGATGTGCCCTCTTTTGTATACAAATGCATCTGCTTTCCCTGAATGCTTGAATCTTTATCTTCTCTTTATTGCTTTTGCATGATTTTATACTTAGAATATTCTGCATGTCTTTAATATATTCTTCCTTCTTTATGCAATCTTCTCGGGGTGACTTATCTCGGTTCACAATGATCTCGGTTTAACTCCAACTTGTAAATTGCTACGAATTTCAACAAGTGTTAAACAATGATCTCGGTTTAATTTCAACTTGTAAATTGCTACAAATTTCAACAAGTGTTAAACATAACATCGGTTTAACTTCAACTTGTAAATTGCTACAAATTTCAACAAGTGTTAAACATATCATCGGTTTAACTTCAACTTGTAAATTGCTATAAATTTCAACAAGTGTTAAACAATGATCTCGGTTTAACTTCAACTTGTAAATTGCTACAAATTTCAACAAGTGTTACACAATGATCTCGGTTTAACTTCAACTTGTAAATTGCTACAAAATTCAACAAGTGTTAAACATAACATCGGTTTAACTTCAACTTGTAAATTGCTACAAATTTCAACAAGTGTTAAACAATGATCTCGGTTTAACTTCAACTTGTAAATTGCTACAAATTTCAACAAGTATTAAACATAACATCAGTTTAACTTCAATTTGTAAATTGCTACAAATTTCAACAAGTGTTTAACAATGATCTCGGTTTAACTTCAACTTGTAAATTGCTACAAATTTCAACAAGTGTTAAACAATGATCTCGGTTTAACTTCAACTTGTAAATTGCTACAAATTTCAACAAGTGTTAAACATCATTTATAACTCTCTACCCCTTAATGTGAACCTGAGTTCCACTTGGGTTCTCATTATTCATGTCTTCCACATTATGCATCTTTATCAGTCGTAAGTATTGAAGAATTTTGCTAAGATTTTATTGATGTCGTTGCTAAAAAAATAAGTAACAACTAATGATAGAAAAATTTCAAATTACAAGTGTTCCAGGGTCTTGGCAGTGCTTTGCCCTCATTATCTTCAAGCCGATATGACCCATTGCTCAATACCGAAGTGATTCTGTAGGGTCCTTCCCAGTTTGGACCTAGCTTGCCCTCTCTGGGATCCTTTTTGTTGCCGACGACTTTTCTCAGGACTAAGTTGCCGACTTGAAATTCCCTTGGATTAACCTTTTATTATAAGTTCTGGCAAGCTGTTGTTGGTATGCTGCGAGCTGTATTGCAGCTTTCTCTCTTTTTTCTTCTAGAAGATCCAGATCTCGGACTAGGAGTACATCATTAGTCATGTTCTCAACTCCTTGGGTTCTGATCCCTGGGATGCCGACCTCCAGTGAAATGACTGCTTCTGTGCCATAAGGCATGGCAAAGGAGGATTCCCCTGTTGATCTTCTCGGCGTAGTCCGATATGCCCAGAGCACATTGGGCAATTTGTCTACCCACTTCCCTTTTGCTGCCTGCAGCCTCTTCTTTATCCCATCCAGAATTACTTTGTTAGATGCTTCTGCTTGTCATTGCTTTATGGAAAATTTGGGGTTCAAAAGTAGTTCTTGATCTTGAACTTTGCACAGAAGTTCTTGATCAGCTTACTGTCAAATTGAGTTCCATTGTCTGCAACAATTTCTCTTGGAATCCCAAATCTGGTGATGATGTTTCTCCATATGAAGTTCTTGACATCCACATCTCGAATCTTGGCAAGAGGTTCTGCTTCTATCCACTTTGTGAAGTAATCTGTTGCTACTAGCAGGTACTTCTTTTGCCCAGTTGCTTGGGGCAATTGCCCAGCGAGATCCATCCCCCATTGGGCAAACGGCCAAGGACTGGATACAGGGTTTAGGTCAGCAGCTGGCTGGTGTATCAAAGGTGCAAACCTTTGGCATTGTTCACACTTCTTCATGTAGGCTTCTGCATCTTTTTGCATGTAGGGTTACCAATACCCCTGGGTAATGGCCCTGTGAGCTAGCGATCTGCCCCCAGCGTGGCTTCCATAAATTCCTTCATGAATTTCATATAGAAAATCTTCAACCTGCAGAGGGTGTACGCACCTTAAAAGGGGTCCAACGAAGGACCTTCTGTAGAGATGTCCTTCTGCTGTCAGACTGAATCTTGCCGACTTCAATCTGATTCTATGTGCCTCCTTTCGGTTATCTGGTAGCTTTCCATCTTTTAGGAACGCAACAATTGCGTCCATCCAGCTTGGTCCCATGTCTACGCACATTGCTTCACGCTCTGTGGTTACTAGTTCAATGCTCGGGCCTGACAAGTATTCAATCATTATTGTCCTTGCTTTTCCTGGTTGTATTGCACTAGCTAGGTTGGCCAATGCATCGGCATGGTTGTTATCATCTCGGCTGACTTGAAGCAGTCTGCAGTTCTGGAATAAGGCTGCCAGCCTGATGACCTCCTTTGCGTAGGCCGACATTCTTTCATCTCGGGCGGCAAGCTCGCCTGTTGTCTGGTTAACTATCAATTGTGAGTCACAGAAAACTATTACCTCATCTGCTTGTACTGCTGCTGCCAGCTTTAGTCCTGCAATCAATACTTCATATTCTGCCTCATTGTTTGAGGCCTTGAACCCCAATCGAATGGACTGTTCCAATATCTCTCCATCTGGAGATATCAACACTACTCCTGCCCCCGCTCCCTGTCGGTTTGAACTCCCATCAACGAACAGTCGAAAGGAGTCGCCGATGTAAATGCTGCAGGGTCTGAGTTTGTCCTTTTTCCTTTGTTTTTTTGGCTTTGGCTGGGCTTCTTTTTGCTTGTTTGGACATTGTTTATCTTGGCTCAACAAAGCCCGATGTTCGATTGATTCTGGCGTGAACTCGGCCACGAAGTCGGCCAAAACCTGGCCTTTGATTGTAGTTCTGGGCCTGTACTCCAGATCATATTGGCCTAGGGCGACTGCCCATCTGGCTATTCTTCCTGTTAAGTCTCCCTGCTGCAATAGGGACTTCAATGGACGCTCTGTCAGTACCACAATTTTATGGGCCTGGAAGTAATGGTTCAACTTCTTTGAAGCCATTACTAGAGCCAGTGCCAATTTCTCTAAGGGTAGATACCTCGTTTCTGCGTCGGCTAGGGTTTTGCTTACATAGTAAACAACCCTTTGCTCCCCTTTATCTTCTCGGATTAACACTGCACTTATCGCATGTTCTAAAACTGCCAAGTACAGGAACAGCTCCTCTCCGGGTTCAGGATTCGAAAGAACTGGAGCTGTGGTCAGGTATTTCTTCAGATCGGCTAATGCTTCTTCGCACTCCTCTGTCCAAAGAAAGTCTGTGGCTTTCTTCACTAATTTGAAGAAAGGTTTGCACTTGTCTGAGCTTCTGCTTATGAACCTGTTCAGGGCTGCGGCCCTTCCAGTCAGCATCTGCACCTGTTTTGCCGACGTCGGGCTCTTCAACTCTAGGATGGCCTTGATCTGATCTGGGCTGGCCTCAATGCCCCTCCTGGTCACCAGGTATCCTAAAAATTTACCAGATCCAACTCCAAATGCGCACTTCGATGCATTGAGTCGGAGCAGATATGTTTTTAGGATTTCAAAGACTACTTTTAGATCGGTGAGATGACCTTCAGGCTGCTTGGTCTTAACGACCATGTCGTCGATGTAGACTTCAACTGTTCGGCCAATTAGGTGCTTGAACATCTTGGTTACCAATTTTTGGTAAGTGGCTCCTGCGTTTTTCAACCCGAAGGGCATCACTCTGTAGCAGTATAGCCCTTTGGGAGTGATAAATGCAGTCTTCTTTTCATTCGCAGGGTCCATAGCTATCTGGTGATACCCCCTGTAGGCATCCAGGAAGCTCATCCTTCCATGCCCCGAAGTGGCATCTACTAGCTGGTCAATCTTGGGTAGAGGGAAGCTGTCTTTGGGACAGGCCTTGTTTAAACTGGTAAAGTCTACGCAGACCCTCCATTTACCGTTCTTCTTCTTTACCACCACTGTATTGGACAGCCATGTCGGGTAGTGAACTTCTCTAATGGCCCTAGCCTCCAGAAGTCTGTCTACTTCTTCTTCTACCGCTTCGACGTGCGTCAATGTCAGTCTTCTGGCTCGTTGAATTACAGGTTTGGCTGACCTGTCAACATTCAGTTTGTGGCAAGTGACCTCAGGGTCAATGCCAGGCATTTCGTAAGGTGTCCAAGCAAACACCTCAATATTTGCTCTCAGAAAAACTTCTAACTCTCTTTCCTCTTCTTCGGCTAAGCCCGAGCCGAGAAGAAAGAAGTGTTCTTCATCTCCATCCTGGACGAGGATTTTCTTCAGTGCCTCTTCGCTCTTCTTGGCTGGCTCTTTGCCGAAGTCTTCTAGGACTTCCACGTCCTCATCTTCAATTTCTGCCTTTTTGGCTCTCGTATGCTGCAGGTTGATTTCATTGCTGCCATGGAGCAATTCTTCGTCTACAGCTGATCGCCCCTGACTTCCTCTACCCCATGCTCTGTTGGGAATCGCAATAATTGATACAATGTTGAGGGAACTGCCCCCATCGCATGCAACCATGGCCATCCCAAGATGATGTTGTAAGGGGAGGATGTGTCGATGATGGTGAATTCTATCTTGATCTTCCTCGTGCCAGCCTGCACCTCCAAGTTTACTGCTCCCAGTGGCCATGTCGGCGTTCCATTGAACCCAACCATTGGGCCATTGAATTGTTCCATATCGTCCGGGTGAAGGCTGAGCTCCTTGTAACATCGGACGTACATGATGTCACAAAAGCTACCTTGGTCAATCAGGATGCGTTTCACTTGGCACTCCCCAACCTGGAGAGATACTACCAAGGCATCATTATGCGGATGCTGGACCATCTCTAGGTCGGCTTCAGTAAACTTTATCATTGGTCCCTGGCATTCTTCTGCCCGATGTCTTTTCTCCTCGACTTGGTAGACATGTCGTAGGTGTTTTACCTTCTGGGTCTCCCCTCTGATTTCGTTCTCATTGACCTTTCAGTGAATCACATTGACTACCCGAGGTCCTCCTGCCTGTGGTTGTTGTGCTGGGGGAGGCGGAGCTACTGGTGCTTGAGGCAATCTTGCCTGTTCTTCTCTTGTTCTGGCCTCGTCGACCAGATCTCTCAGATAGCCTTGTCTCACCAAGTCTTCCAAGTGTACTTTCAGGGCTCTACAACCCTGAGTCATGTGCCCCTCTTCATTGTGGAAGGCACAACGCCTACCAACGTTTCTCCCCATGAATTTCCCTGGTGCCCTTGCTGGTGCTTTGAAATAGGGCTGGTTCCAAATTTGTTCCAGGACTTTGTGAATTGGGATTCGGAACACAGTCGTCACTGCCTGTGCAGCCCTCAGTTCTATTTCTTGCTTGTTCGATCCGTTATTACCTCGGCCTCGCTTCGGCGAGCCGTTTCCTTTCTCCTGTTTTATCTCCTTAGTCGCCGACGTGTCTTCCTCGGCTCTGGCATACTTCTCGATTCTCGCCATGAGCTTTTCCATGCTTTTTGGCAAAGTTTTTGCCAAAGACTTCCGTAGTGGACAGTTGTCTTTCAGGCCGTTCTTGAATGATACGACCGCCACTTCTTGATTACACTCTGGTATTCGGTTGAATACCTCATAGTATCTTTTTGCATAGGCCCTAAGGCCTTCATCCTTACTGATCTTCAGAGCCATCAGTGCGTCCACCCTTAATGGCTGCAGCTTGTTTGTTACGAACTTGGCCACGAACATCTGGGCCAGGCCTTCCCAAGTCTTCACGCTTCCCTTTGGTAGTTTGTGGAACCAATCTGATGCAATCTCCCCGAAGGATGAGGGGAACACTTTGCAGAGCAACGGCTCATTCCCACTATATAATGCCATTGAGTTCAAATATAATCCGACGTGGAAGTTGGGGTCTGACTTACCATCGTATATTTGAAACCTCGGCATACTGAATCTCTTCGGCGCCTCAAAACCTGTCCAACTCCACCGAGAACGGTGTCCTCGGCTTCTTTGGGGAGGTTACCTCGGCGTCGGTATTCTGTTGCTTCCTCTTGAGGTAATCTCTTAAGTCCTCTTTTGTCCTCCTAGGAGCCCGGCTATCTCCTGCTTTTAGCCTTTTTGGTGCACTACTTTCAGCTTCGTGGTGAGTCCTCTTCGACCCTTCTCCATGAGTTGTGTCGAAGCATAGCGCCTGCTCCTGAACATGCCGATGTCCTTTAGGGTCTTTATCCTTTGTGTGATGCGTCCTCCGTGATTTTTCTCTTCTTGACTCTCTTCGTCCGATATCCTTGGAAGGTCGGTGAGAGTGTCTTTCGCTCCCGTTGTGCTGAGGGGCTACGGGGATTGTTCTCTGCCTTCCCTTCTGGGCATTGGCCGCTGGAATCGGCGTGTTCTGCAGCGGGAACGGTGGTTGCATGACGTTATTTTGCATCATGAAATTGACGACCGACTGCAGGTTTGCCAATTTGTTTGCCATCTCCTTGACCTCTTCGTCCCTCCGCAGGCATCTATCTTCCATACCTGGAAGTCGTCTTCGTTGTAGTATCCACTTCGATCTGGTTTCTTTGGTGCGTCGCTACTCTGGCTGACGTCCTTTACTCCGTGATTCTAGTCACGAGTTTCTGCGTTGCATTCGTCTCCTGTGACATCAAGGTCAATAGGTTTCCCACTCCCAGCAAGAGTGTTGTCCCCAATCTTTTCCTTCTGTCCGTTGCTAGCCATCTATTCTCCTATCTTTCCTACAGACGGCGCCAAATTGTGTGAGTAATTTTTCGATCACACTACCAACTCAATGATCAGCTGGAGAGAACTGGCAGAATAGATAACACCTGGCTAACCTGCAACAAAAAAAGAAGATTCCGGCGGTGGTTCGTCCACCCGGAGGTACTCCGACGGTCAAGTCAGTATATCTCTCAAAGATAATCAAGTGCTAAATTCACTGCTCAAAGCATAAATTGCGTACCTTTGACCCACGGGGGTGCCTCTCTTTTATATTTAACTCAATCCTAATCCCGATAGAAGCCTAACTTCTATGGACTCCTATTCAGTGCTTACTTTGGACTCCTCAAGAGATAATGATACACTCCCTAAGAACGTTAACCTTATCTGTCTTGAAGTCTTCCCTCATTTTAGGATTCTAGTACCTTATCTGCTTTTCTCGAATTCCAATATCTTCGGAGGTAACCTCGGCCTCGCCGAGATAACCTCGGCGTCAAGAACGGGACACGTAGCATCTCGGTTGACACGTCGGAGTCACCTTGTCACGTGTTGGTACTCAGAAAATATATCCCTACATAAGGTATGACATTTTTTTTAAAAACTATTTTACTTTTTTTTTTTTAATATTTATTAATTATTTTAGTGAAATCCCGTCTACCCAAACAACACATTAGTGCCGCAGTTCGACCCTTACAGCAAAAGAAAGATCCGAACAAAAATTGGGTTACCCGAGCCTTTCTATTGTTGTATCCAAACAACTCCCCCATTCCACACGAACGCAGACATCGCTACACCCGAATCCAATCACACTCCATCCGCAACAGAACATTCCAGAAGCACCAACCACACACTCCAATCTCCACCAGCCTAGAACTCTCTCGTCAGTCACGCCCCCCTTTTAAGCCCTAACTTCTCTCTCCAGCATTTCTCTGCAAAACTCTAGAAACAGAAAGAGAGAGATACATAACAACACAGAGAGCAATCGCAGACGATAATGGCCGACGAAGCCAAGGCCAAAGGCAACGCCGCCTTCTCCGCCGGAAACTACGCCGACGCGATCCGCCACTTCACGGTGGCTATCGATCTCGCTCCGGACAACCACGTCCTATATTCCAACCGATCCGCCGCCTACGCCTCCGTCCACCAGTACTCCGACGCCTTGTCCGACGCCGAAAAGACTGTCCAGCTCAAGCCTGACTGGTCCAAAGGCTACTCTCGACTCGGCGCGGCTCACCTTGGTCTCCACCACTACGACGACGCCGTTTCATCCTACAGAAAAGGTCTCGAAATCGACCCTAACAACGAGGCTCTCAAGGCCGGCCTTGCCGACGCTCAGTCCGCCGCCGCAAGATCGCGCGCTCCGCCGCCGTCTTCCTCCTCCGCCGCCGCGGCGTCTCCGTTTGGGGATGCGTTTACTGGGCCTGAGATGTGGGCCAAGCTCACCGCCGATCCGAGCACGAGAGTGTTTCTGCAACAGCCTGATTTCGTGAAAATGATGCAGGACATTCAGAGAAACCCTAACAATTTGAATACGTATTTGAAGGATCAGAGAGTTATGCAAGCTCTTGGTGTTTTGTTGAATGTGAAGATTATGACTCCGAATTCGGCTGAAGATATGGACTTTCCGGATGCGCCGCCGCCGCCGTCGGAGAGGAAGAGACCTGCTGAGGCGGAGCCGCCGAAGGAGAAGGAGCCGGAACCGGAGCCTGAGCCTATGGAGGTAGCGGAGGAGAGGGAATCTAGAGAGAGGAAGGCTCAGGCGCTGAAGGAGAAGGAAGCTGGGAATGCTGCTTACAAGAAGAAGGATTTCGAGAATGCAATTCAGCATTACACGAAGGCGATTGAATTGTATGATGAAGATATTTCTTTTCTCACGAACCGAGCAGCCGTGTATTTGGAGATGGGAAAGGTACGCTAGCATTTTGATTATACTTTCACTTTAGTGTGAATTCGATTAACCATTTTGCAAAAAGTCAATGTTTTTATAAATGGGCAGGCCTATAGCAGTTAACTTGTTTGATTTTCAGGGTTTGGTGAATGAGGAAGACATGTATAGTTCTGAATTTAGTATATAGTCTCGTAGATTTATATAGTATGAAGCTGATGTTCTATTTTAAGCATTTACTACGTTACATGGACTCAAAAGTACAAGTATCGGGTGCACCTAAACTTAGTATATTAGATCTGTATCCTAAAGTTGGATATGGATACAGAGATGCATACTGAGCACTTATATATGGTATAGATTATATAATATTTTTAGATAATGTTGTAAATTATGTAAAAATATATTTGAAATTAAATAGAATTTAAGTAAAAAGTAGAAAATTTGTGTCTTTTCCTTGTGAGTGAGAGGCTAGCAATGTTTATTTGATAGTGAATAAGAGATTGTATGTCTAAAATGGTACATGTGTTGGACATTTATACACATCGGTATCTTTGTCATATCGGGTGAACATGGGTGGTTTAAGGGAAATAAAAGAGCTCATGTAGCACAAGGAGTGTAATTTAGTTTAGACAGTAGTTTTTATTCTTCTGTGTTTGTTTGTATGTTTTGAGGCATGTTGGGTGGCGTATTTTTTTCCCTTCTTTGGTTTGCCTTTTCTCCCCTTCTTTGCTTCATTAGTTGGCAGGAAGTTTGAATAGAATTAGTCTCATTGGATTGCCTTAATTGGTATAACTGTAAGAGTAATTTTTCCTTAAAATCTAACTATAGTCTGTGGCAGAGCCAGGATTTTAGTAGAAAGGGGGCAAATACTCAGACAAATTAGTGAGTTTGGTCGGTTTGGAACACAAAGTTTAGCTTTGTAAAACAAAATCAGGTATCAATATTTCAAATTATTCCAATATCATTACATGTTACTACAGTAAAACCATCTTAACATTCAAATATATAGAACTCCCAAGTGCTATGTATTTATGAAATGGACCAAAAAAAAAAAGGTCAATTAAATACACAACAAAAAGAAATATGTTTGTGGATCATTTTTCATTGTGTGTTACTTATTTGGTTGAATAGAGAAAGTTCAGGACCAGGTTTTGAGGGAAAACACTAAATGATCTATATCTAGTGGATAACCTATGCTTGGTGTCATGGGTGAAACGTCATACTCGAGTCATATGGTGTCTGCAATGTATTGTTGGTTGATAATGTCAAATGGAACAAAGGGGAACATAAAAAAGGGGCTAATATATTGCAGACGGGTACTTGTTTGATTCATATGCGGCGGGGTGGATTGTTTTACAGTTGGTTTGAATTGCATGCATACTTAATGTCAGGGACTTGTTTGATTCATGTGTGGCGGAGTGGATTGTTTTACAATTGGTTTGAATTGCATGTATACTTAATGTCAGGGACATGTTTGATTCATATGTGGTCTCAAGTAGTTGCTGGATGTATGGTTCTACCCTGGACGAATATGTTTGTACTTATTGACAAACATTCTGTTGTCCAATTTGTTGCTGTCTAATTTGTGGCATGTACGAAAGAGCACGTTTAGCTTCCAAGTAATTAAACAATACTCCTTCCTGATACCTGCATACAGAGTAATTATCAAGTGTTCCAGGAATTCCATGTTGGCAATATGCCCAACCAATAGCAAGGGCCTAAAGAATTACATGGCCCTACAAACAAGGAAATGATGGAAAAATAACAAGATACCATTAGATGGGCACACGGCCACGTGGTTTTCTTGACCCATATAATAATTTCTGCTACATAAGAATTTGGGAAGGTATAGAGTGTCTATATAGCCAATATACTTTCATTTCATGAGAAATGTTACAAATTATTGGAGGCATCCAACCCAAAATCAATTGGCATTAGGTGGAGAGGCCTTTAGACTACATCAACCAAGTTTGGGTGGCTTAGAGGGCCAATGTGAGACAAGTCTCTAACACTTCCTTCCACCCTTAGACTAAATTAACCTAGTTTGGGTGGCTTACTGAAAGAATGTGGGATAAGTCTCCAACACTAACCTGCATATGCAATCCAGTTGCATGTGGAGGTGATAAAGAGAAGAGACACACAAGAGAAAGATCCGGGTTGCATACATGGCCCGCGAGGCCACCTAAGACCTAGCTCTGGTACCATGCTAGATTTATTCAAGGCATCCCCCAAAATCATTTGGCATGTCTAGAATATATGGACCAAGTTTGATTGGTTTAGAGAGGCGATGCGGGACAAGTCTTATGAAAAGCTAGACGTATAATCACAAAAGGTTTTTTTTTCTCTTCAATATGGAGTCTAAAATTGTCTAGACAAGTGCAATGGAGAAGAAATGGGAAGAAGAAAGACAATAAGGCCAAAAAGAAAGTGTGCCATGACACCTCAAGAAAAGACATGGTGATCAATGTTATGTAAACAAAAAAGCCTCAAATTAAGCAAATGACCAGAAGAATCATGTAACTGAATACAAGTAGCTGCACTGTGAAGCATTGCCAAATCATCCATGTCTCTGCAAAGAGAGGCACCATAAACATATGTAGAACCCATGAGTTCTCCTCTTTTAATGAGCTTCTCTACGGTGAGAAGGTGTAAAGAGTTGATGCCAACCAAGAAAGAGTTTCCATTTTCCATTATTTTTTACAGGAGAATGCCAATGGAAGAAGGAAGTTTGGTGCTTGTTTTTAATATAGTGTGCTTTCTGGGAGGGAGGGATAGACATCCCTTCAAAGCGTATGTGGCCCAGAAAAGTTCCCTCCAAACTCCAAAGTATTATTCTTTGACTAGTGTGCTTGCACTGAAGGCCATTTTGATTATCAATCATGTGTCCAAGGGGACAAAGCTACTAAATTGGTGTTTCATGTGCAAGAAGGCGTAGGAGATGGTTGATCAACTTCTGCTGGATTGTGAGTTTGTTAGAGATCTTTGAAGCTTGGCATCACTATACTTGAAGTGCATTGCAGGATGCCTGTTGGCTTAAGGGATGCACTCAGAAAATTCTCATCAACTTGGATGGACTCAATGCTTTGTTCCATATGAAGCATTTGGGAGGAAAGAAATAGGATAGCATTTGGAGATTGTATAGGTTGAAAAGATTGTTAAATACCTTCCCATTTTTGGGTCATAAAAAAAATTCTTGACTTCATTTCCTTTTATAGATTTTATATGAGATCTCAGTCTTTTGGAACGAGCTTAGTTGTTTTTCTTTTTCCTCCTATATACACTGCGTGTACATGGTTGTGCTCTGTTTAGGTGCGCATAATGTAACATCTATTTACCCAAAAAGATGAAGAACAACAAGAGGATTCTTGTATGATAATAGACGACTTGTTGTGTGACATTGATAGAAGGATTGCACAATGGTTGGAGAAAATTACTGGAAAATTATTCACTGGCTTACCCTTATCCATGGCTTCAAAGAAAGATAGAATAGCAGTTTCAAAATTACTGGAAAACTATTCTCAATGAATAATGTTAATTGGTTCTTCTCATAGTGGTATTTGACAATAAGTTAGATATGTATTTGTTTCTGTGTATTACCGCTGATTATTTAACCAAAATTAACGAAAGAAGTGGTGTAAATAGGAGGCCCATGCTAGAAATCTTACTGTTCCACCAGCAACACCAAGTACCTGTCTACTTGTCATAAAAGTGATGCCTTTCCATTTAGCAACATAGTGGACCTACAGCATGAATTAACGTCATTTAGTCCAGCTTTCTAAATAAAAATAATCACAAGAATCAAATAATGTTCCTTAAGATTCTAACAAGAAAACAATACTGAAAATCTTGAAAAACATCTAGAATCTACATAAAAACAAATGAATTGCACAAATCTACCAAGTTTTCTATAAGAAAGGGACAAACTTCTTGACTGTCAGATCCAGTTTCCAATGCGTCTTATTTCACTAACCAGTAATGCACTACGCGTAGCTTAACCATTCAAAAATGCTTTCAGTTCTCAAAGTAAAACTGTATCATTTCCTGCCATTCAAAATTGATAAACGACCTGCTTTCTTGAGTTCTCACTATGTGACAATTGAACACTTCCACTACAATACAATAAGGCCAAAATAGCAGATATGCACTTTTTTAGCTTCACATAATATTTTTTACAATTTGGGTGGTAAAATGTCAAAAAGGTGGTTGGAAGTTTCAAACTTCCACTGGTGCATGATATTTTGTTTTGGACTTGAACAATATCACATAGTTGCCAACCCGAAGGTCAGAAATCAGAGTGTTAAATTTACTAGCATAATCATATGATACAGCAGCATCCGCAGACAATAACAAGATAAAATCACTCAGAATCTTCCCGAACATCAAAGTTAACTAGGCTATAGTGAATGGCGTCTTGTACTCAGAATAGTTGTCTGTTTGAGCAGCTTGCCATGAATAATCTTCTCCGATGGACTTATTTAATCAATGTAATTTTTTTTATATTATTATTTCAGTATAAATAATAATATTTAAAAAAAAAAAAAAACGTTGATTAAATAAGTACATTGGTTCAATGATAAAAGCTTGACCTAATAACCTTGAGGTTATGGGTTCAAGTCACGGGACAATCACTTTCTACAATATGCTAAAGATTAGGTGTGTACCCAATCTTTTTTCTCCCAAACACACATTCATTTGTACTAATTTGGTGTTTTTTTTATTTTTATATATATTATTATTTCAGTATGATGAATGCATTCAAGATTGTGATAAAGCTGTTGAGAGGGGAAGAGAGCTTAGGTCAGACTATAAGATGGTTGCAAGGGCCTTGACAAGAAAAGCAACTGCATTAGTGAAGATGGCAAAATGTTCAAAGGACTATGATCCTGCTATCGAGACATTCCAGAAAGCTCTAACCGAGCATCGCAACCCTGACACATTGAAAAAGCTCAATGATGCTGAAAAAGCGAAGAAAGAACTAGAGCAACAAGAGTATTTTGATCCAAATATAGCTGATGAGGAGCGAGAGAAAGGTACGTTATTTTTTTGATTGGGAATATTCTTCTTGATTTGGGACCCTCTCTCTCTCTCTCTCCCTCTCTCTCTCCCCCCGCATAATATCTGTATTTCTGTGGTGTAGGCAATGAGTTTTTCAAAGAACAGAAGTATCCAGAGGCTGTGAAACATTATTCGGAAGCTATAAAGAGGAATCCCAAAGATGCAAAGGTAATTAACTTGGTTTGTGTTTGGTTTTTAGTATCTATAAAAAGTACACACGCACATACAAGCACCAAAGCCTAAAGTCATTTCTTAGATTAAACATCTTGTTTTGTGGTTTTCTGTCTCTTTTCCCAGGCATATAGTAACAGGGCTGCATGCTACACGAAACTCGGGGCAATGCCTGAGGGATTGAAAGATGCAGAGAAGTGCATTGAGCTTGATCCAACTTTTGTTAAGGGTTATAGTAGAAAAGGTGCAATTCAGTTTTTCATGAAAGAGTACGATAAAGCTTTGGAAACATACCAAGAAGGATTGAAGCACGAGCCTCAGAACCAGGAATTGTTAGATGGTATAAGGAGGTATGGTTACCTGGACGTAGTTACTAGTTATAGTAGTTTGTTGTTCTTGATTTGTTGGTGCTTGGCTTTTAGAATTTGCATAATGAATGGGATTTGTGTTTCAAAACTGTTTGCAGATGTGTACAACAAATTAACAAGGCCAGCCGTGGGGATTTAAGCCCTGAGGAAATGAAGGAGAGACAGGTATGTCTAATTTCAGTGATGTTGGTCTGTTGGGTTCAAGCCAAAGTTCAAATCTATATAATAAAACAGATCCGTTTTTTAAAATTCTCCTATGTAGCATAGTTGATGGATAAGATTGAATAAATCTAACGGTTAGTGTTGTTTCTAGAATAAGGAAGTGCCTTCAGGCATGACACATGCAATTTTTCTAATATTATAGTTAACAAGTCTACACCATCTTTGCAGGCTAAGGCGATGCAGGATCCAGAAATTCAGAACATCCTAACTGATCCTGTTATGAGACAGGTATAGTGTATGGCTTTAAAATATGTCGGTTTTCATTTTCACTGGAATCGTTGAGTTCTTATGTTGGGCTAATAATGCTGACTGGGGTTACGGACAGGTGTTGGTGGACTTCCAGGAAAATCCCAAGGCGGCTCAGGAGCATTCGAAGAACCCTGCTGTGATGGACAAGATTCAGAAGCTGGTTAGTGCAGGGATTGTCCAGATCAAATGAAAATGTGAAAAGGGGTAGTTGTTGCAGTTACTGGGAGCAAGCATTGGCATCTGTTTAATTGTTCTCTCCTACTGTGTATTTCTGTGGATCAATCGATAAAATCTATTCACTTTGATAATTTTCTAGTGTTGGAGCATTTGCTCATTTTTTTATTTAATCTTGTGTCCCTGTTTTGATTCATGATGGATTTGAGAGCCCAGCCCTCTTACTTTCAGATTTATCACTAAGCTTTTTGTGTGCTTGGGATCAGCTGACCTAGTTGTTTTTATGAGAAAATAGATACACTATCAACTTTTGCTTTTGGTGACTGGTATATGCATTGTTTCTGTTTGCAACTTGGGTGCTCTCGTGGCCAATTCTATTACCCTAAACAGTTATTATATTTTTATCAGCAGGTGAAGATGCCAAATTTTCATAATCGGGTTGACCTGGTTTTTGAATGTACATGAGTTATACTTAACTGTCGCTGGATGTATCAGAATTTGCATGTTTCATCGTGTCAAAACCACATGAACCAACATGAAATAGAAGCTTCAAGCTACATTTTTTTGTTAAGTTTGCTTGCATTATATTCATGAATTTGGTACAGTTAAGAATTGAGTTTGTGGGATTTCAATAACAAAAAATTTGAGGGACACCAAGTATAGGTGCTTCAAGTCAGGCAAAACCAGATTAAGCAGCAACTGCTTCCTCTTTTGCTGCTAGCTGATTCTGGATGTGTTGAGGGACAACATCAAACTTGGCTAATTGCATAGTGTAAGAAGCCCGGCCTTTTGTCATTCCCCGGAGTGTACTGACATATTGAAACATCTCAGCTAGTGGAACCAGGGCATCGACCACCTGCAGAACCAGAAATAAAATCATTCATCAAAAGCAAGTTCAGTTACAAACACCAAAAACAAACACTGCAGTTTTACATTGATGTTAGTAGAATGAGCCTATGTCACAAGTCCTGTCTTCAACTTTTAATAGTCATGTTTTTGACTGTTAACAATTTCTACTAACTCGAGACGAGACGAGACAAGACAAATTATATTTCTAGGAATGACAAAAATAGCTCATTTATTTGTTATCTTTATTCTAAATTTTTCTATCATAATTCCATAACTTCACCATAATAAAAATAGTAAAAAGCTCATTTCTTTTTTTATTTTGTAATTGGTATCAGAGCTTGATGAAGAGCTTTTGAAAGTAAGATCAAGCTATGTAAGTATTTCTATCTATGTATAAATTTTTGATATATATATAAGTTTGTATGGTGTGTTTTATGATATAAAAAAAAATAAATAAATAAAATTTATTAAAAATTCCATCTACGTTTTTTGTGTATCCTTTGTATTTATACCTTCATAATTATTTGTTTCATTTATAGTTATTGTAAAACCTATATGCTTAGTGTATGTCAAAGCCCATATACTCATTAAGATCTTTTGACTATTGGCCATAATTAAGTCTTTAAGATCATAAAGAGAGATTTTAGGCACCAGATAATACACTAGGAGGGTCTTAGGTACCAACAACAATCTAAAATGACAATTAATTCTGACGATATAATATGCTTTGGAAATACAAAAAATAATGTTAATAATAAATATGATCATAGTTTGCATATTACTAAAGAGTCTGCAAATATAAATAGTGTGTGTTCTAGTTTAAATAATATTACTGATATTATGTGTTCTTGGTTTTCTAAATTAGATAAAAATCAAAAAATAAATCAAAATTATCTAGAGACCAAAGTTGAGTCTATAGAATCTAAAAGAGATAATTTGGGTTCTATAATAAATATTGACTTAAACAAAGAAGTAAAAAACCAAATAAACAATTTGGTGACAAAATTAGAAACTATATCCTTCATAAACAATGATGGAATGAATAGTCCAGGAGATAGTTACATCCCTAGGCTATTTTATGGTACAGAAGATATTATGGTAATTCAAACCAATACCTATAATAGGACTGAATATGAAAATATTGTTGAAATATTGGATTATTGGAGAAAATTATACAAAGACCCAGATTTAGGTATTGATGAAAGAAATAGGCTACTAGATCAGATAAGAGAAACTTATCTAGAAAATGAAGCCATTTTACAACACTTTAATTATGATATTAATATGTCAACCAATGATGATGACAGCCAATCATCCTCATCTGAAGAAACAATAGATTAAGATATTTCATCAGAAATAAATAAAGGGAAAAGAAAGGTAGAAGAGCCAATTGATCCCGAATTATTTGGCACATGGGGAGATGGAGAAAATTTTGACTTTATTCAAATAAATGAAGTTAAAAATGATACTAACATTGGAAGTACCTCCAATCCTACACCTGAGCCAGTAATATCTAGAAAAGATAATAATCATAACTATCCAATAACTCAAAATGGTACTTATTTAGACTTGTCTCATGTTCCATTTAAGGATCAGGAACAAGCAATTGATGATTGGGCACAATCCTTGTCCATCATTATTACCAATTATAAAAATAGCTGGTCAAAGGAAAAATTCATTGATTATATTGCAGCAACTCTCTCGGGAGATGTGTTGCAATGGTTAATACAGTGGGAAAAATCTGAAATTGGAAAAAGTAAAAAAATAGCTTTGTTAACAAATTTTCTCACACTTGACACAATTTTAGCTGAATTTGCAAAAATCATAAAAGAAAATTTATGTGGTTTTGCAGGAGATACTAATTTGCAAGCAGATGCAAATTATATTTTGACTAAATTAAAATTATGTAATATTTGTCTTTTTGAAGACTATGTTCAAACTTTTAAAAAATATTATTATCTTATTGATCCACCAGCAAATCAACCCTGGTTAGATCAATTTTTTCATAAACTCCCTAATCCATGGGATGAGTTATGTATTAAAACATATCCTAATTTTCTCAAAAAAATGGAAAAGGAAGAATATGATAATCTTGATTTTCGCATTAATTATGTTCTAAGACTGATAGCAAATCGGTGTCTAGAAGCAAAGGCGAAAAAACAAATAAAAAATCAAATTTCCAACTCATAATACGGTCAAAAATGTTGTGATAAAATTTTAAAAGAAAATTGGAAAATTGGTTGTAATACATTTCCTAAAAGGAAAGAATTTTTCAAAAAACGTAGAAAATATAAATGGAAATCTTGGAAAAAGAACAAAACTTTTTCAAAAAAGAAAAAATATATTCGAAAAAAGAAACCAACAAGTGTTTCAAAAAGGAAAACTTGTAAATGTTACATTTGTAACGAAGAAGATCACTATGCACCCGAATGCCCAAAACGGGAAAAAAGTGCAAAGAAAATGATCAAAGTCCTTGAAGAACAAGATTTTGAAATAATATACGGAGAAGAAATTTCTGATGAAGAAGAAATCTTTTATGAAATTTCTAGTGATGAAGAAAGTTCAGATGAAGAACTAATCTTCATGATGACTAATAATAGTCAAGAAATATCTCAAGAAGCAAATAGTATATCTCAAGAAGAATTACAGGCAATTCGACTTGGAGATGTAATTGGAGAAGAAAAAACTTTTACCGATGAAGAATTAGCAAAATTCGAAAAAATGCAAGAAGTTGTTGTTCCAGAAATTTACAAACTTTCAAAATTTAACTTCTTTTCAGCAAGAGTGTTTGAACAATACAGTGGTAACACTCAAGCAAAATGGTCAGAAGAAGGAAATATTGATATTCCTTTTTTTGATAAGAAAAAGGTTGCAAGATGGAAAAAGAAATATCCTGAAATTCAATATATTCATATTGGATTAATTCAAGTAATCATAAGAGCCTTATTTCGCCAAGGGATAGATACTCCTATTTTGGCAGTAATTTTTGACAAAAGATTTTCCGACCCAATGAAGGCAATCATTGGAGGAATTCAGTCTAATTTGGCTAATGGAGTAGTTTGGTATAATGTTAGACCAAATTTCTTTATTTCCATAAATGATCCTAATCTTGAAGATACAGTCAGAATAAGAATTAAAACACAAGGATTAGGAATGAAATCAAATTCTCATGATTTGGCTATTCGTTGGAAAACAATTCACGAATTAACCAAATTTCCTGAAACAAAAACAAGATTAAATGATAATAAAATCGTTGAAATCTTTGAACCAAGACCATTTGCGACGGTAATACAACCTCGTCTAATGAATTGGAGCGATTTAGAAGTCCCTCGACAATGGTTAATCCAAGACCTAGTAGGACAAGGAGAATCTTCTAAAACAAAAAAAACATGCAAAATTACAAATGCAGGCATCAGAAAAGAATTTATATATTGAAAATACAGTTCCAAAAATTAAAAGATCAACTTCTGTATTTGAAAAAGATTTTCCTAACAAATCATTTTCAAAGTTAAGCATTGGAGAATCAAGTAATAATTCTAATCAAGAATCTATTACTTCAAACAATGTTCAGATTCCTATTTTTCCAGGAATAAGAAAACTTGAACATATTAAGTCTGCATATATGTATCATTTTCAAACAAAAAATGATGACATTATTTTTTCTCCTAGCCAGGGAAAAAGAAGATATACATATGTATTCGGAACATTTAATTTTGCAGGTTATAAACCCTATAGCCTCAGTGTTTTCATAGACACAGGAGCTACAGTTAGCTCATGTAAATGGAATGCCATACCAAAGGAAAAATGGACATTAATGAAGCATCCAATTTTGGTTACTGGAATTGATGGCAACCATACTCCCATACAATTCAAGGCTAAAAATATCGCTATTTGGTTAAATGATAGCAAATTCATTATACCAAAAATTTTTTGTTTTCCGTATATGCATGGAGATTTCCTTCTTGGAAATAATTTTATATATAAATATCTTCCAATGCAAATACTGGAAAAGGCTATTTCATTAAGCATAAACAATGTCTTAATTCATATTCCCTTGTTAGAACAACATAAATATATTTGTGATAAAGAGTTTGCGCCCGTGCCGCGTGGTGATTTAACTCCCATCATCAAAACTATTGATGAATCACATTGGATTTATAAAATTTTGGAAGAAAATTTTAGTGAACATCCATTAAAACTATGGCAACGTAGTCCACGCTATTGCAGTTTAAAATTGAAAGACCCTAATGTTATCATTAGAGTAAGACCAATGATCTATACTAGACAAGATATAAATGAATTTGATATTCAACTCTAGAAACTTTTAGACAAAAAGTTAATTGAAGAAACTAAAAGCCCTCACTCTAGTCCAGCTTTTATGGTAAGAAAGCATGCTGAAATTAAAAGAGGAAAAGTCCGAATGGTAGTCAACTATAAACGGCTAAATGTTGATGGATATTTTATTCCACGAAAATATGTTTTGATTAACTTAACCAAATGATCAAAAATCTTTAGCAAATTTGATTGTAAAAGTGGATTTTGGCAAATTCAATTGACTGAAGAGTCAAAAAAATTGACAGCTTTCAGTACAACTAGAGGACATTACCACTGGAATGTTATGCCTTTTGGGTTAAATATTGCACCACAGGTATTTCAACGGTGGATGGATACAATTTTTAAAGACCTTAAAGATTGTTGTGTAGTTTATATTGATGATATACTTATCTTCTCTAAAACCAAGGAGGAGTATAAAAAACATTTAAAATTACTTTGTGAAAAATTCCAAAAATATGGAATTATTGTCTCCAAAAAAGATTGAACTAGAAAAAGAATCAATTGAATTTTTGGGAATAATTTTAGACCAAAAAGATTTAAAATTACAAGAAAGTACGAGATTTTCCTGATACTCTTGAAAATATAACACAATTATAGAGTTTATTAGGCATTTTAAATTATGGACGAAATTTTATCAAAAATCTTTCAAAAATAGAAATTCCTTGGTTAACCAAACTAAAGAAAAATGTTATTTTTGAATGGACAGCAGAAGATGTTGCTTTAATTAAACAAATTAAAGAAAATGTTACCGGATGTTTATTTTCCTAAAACAGGTGATAAATTAATTTTAGAAACAGACGCCTCAGAAGCATGCTGGGGATGTGTTTTTAAAGCTATACCCAGTAATTTATGGCATGATAAAGAGATACCTTTATCAAAAAATGGGATTAGACCAAGAAAAAATTCAATACCCATAAAATTACAAAAAGAAGAATTAATTTGCGGATATAATTCTGGAACATTTAAACCAAATGAACAGAAATATATTATTTTCGAAAAAGAATTACTTGCAATAAAATTGACAATAAAGAGTTTTCATATTTATTTAGCCCCAGAAAATTTTATTGTACGTACTGATAATAAGGCAGTAAGAGATTTCTTGATCAATAAAAAACCTATTGAACAAGGAAGAAGATTAGCCTGGTATAATAAAATTTCTGAATATACTTTTGAAGTAGAACATCTTAAAGGTACTAACAATTTTCTTGCAAATTTTCTTAGCAGAAATTGTTTCAGAAAATTAAATTGCTAAACAAGTAAATTTAATTTTTGCAGAAGACTTCTAGACCAAGAGGAAACAATGGATAAGGGTAAACAACCCGCTCAAGGAGATTGGGTGACAATTGCTAAAAAAGCAATCCCCAGAGAAGAAAAAGTTTATGCTGTGTTTTCAAGAAGACAACCTGGAATTTACACAGACTGGAACGAAGTCAATCTGCAAGTTTGTAGATATTCAGGAGCGAGCCATAAAGCATATGATAGCATGACTAAAGCTAAAAAAGCTTTTTACAGTGCACCCGCTATGCCAGTTTATCAAAAGAATTTTTGTCAAATGAGAACTAACCTAGTTCCAGCTAATATTCAGACATCTAGACCAGATGAATCTGAAATAAAAGATTTTTTCAACCCTGGTATATCTAGAGAAATTTATACAGAACTCAATGGAGTTTGGAAAACCCACATTGTAGACAACAAAGTGAAATTTCGAAAACATATGGGAGTTTTGGCCAACAAATTAGCTGAGCAAACAGCTAAATTAAAAGATTTGCAAAATCTTTGTTTCAATATTCTCAAACATATGAATTGGAATAAAGATTTTAATTTTGAAAAAATAAACAATTTTCTTCAGCTATCAGACCTCATATCAGATGAGTTTTCTGATCTAGTTTTTGAACAAATAAAAAGAATTTGTCTTTTTGAAAAACCAAGAACTTTGCTTCCAAAAGAAATTTTTATGTTAATCAAAAATCGAGTTGAAGATCATCATAATAAGATTAGACAAATCTTAGAACGATCTTATGATAAATTAAATTTGAAAGATGGAATTCCCAAAATAACCATCATGGCAAACCATGACATGTGGTTTTTTGAGGATATAGATTGGGGAATAACTAATCAAGTTATTTTCCAAATTTTAGATTCAATCCAATGGATAGAATATCCAATGATCATCAAAGCAATGTTCTCATGGATAGTAAAAGGCTTTCGATGGAGCAAATATTTTACTTTCTAGATCTCCAGCACTGTTGGTTGGCGAGAACGAGAACATTTTTTCCAACCATACCAGATTTGGTATCCTAAAAAAACTGAAGATTTTGAATTTGAAGATGATTATTTAGATGAAAATCACCGGAGAGAACGATTGGAAAATATCCAAAAACTTTCTTTGACAGAATATTGGATAGACAGTCTAATATCTGTTTCACAGCAGCGTCCAACATCCATGGCTCAGCAAAATTGCCATTCATGGTTACAGATGGTAGAATATTATTTGTAACCCATTTTCCCATAACATATCAAAGATCTCCTACACAAATTAATAAGGCTCTTGACATGTTAATAAATCTCAAAAAGAGAAATAATTTGGATCTTCCGTTGGAACTAGCCATGACCGCAGATTATGTAGAACATTTTCGGAATGAGCAATACAGCCAAGATCCGGATTCCTCTCCATCAGAGACTGATGAAGAATATCACAATCTCATCAACAGAATGGAAGCATAGTGGACCCCACTATCAAATGCAGTTGTCTCCTGATTGACTCCAACCTTATTCAGGACACGTGGAGCAACTTGCATTATTTGGTGGAAAGTGATCAGCCAAATCTTTTCAGCAGACGCTACACGACAAACCGCTCAGCCAAAGCTTATTTATAACAGTCTATCTCTTTGAAAACCAGGGAGGATAGACAGTGTATGTATATAATTGTAGTATAAAGATGACAAATAATTGAAGTCTCTCATTTATGACTTTTTTTGTCTTTGTATTTAATAAGCCTATGCCTAGGCTTGTAGACTTTGTCAAAAAGTTGTAAAGTTTTGTCAAAAGTTGTAGAAATTAGATGTAAGGTAGATATGCCATAACTTTTGGTTTTTGTTTGTATATGCAATATGTATTCTATAAATTGGCATCCAAGCCAATGCATAAGGCAATGTAAATTCTCTCCATATTCTCTCCATCGTTTTGCTTTCTCCTTTGTCTCAAATTTCTCTATCATAATTCCATAACTCCACCATAATAAAAATAGTATCTAATAAATATATGAAGTGGATAGATAATGTCATGCCTTGGAGATACAGAAATAGCAATTCAAGATCCATTACGTGTTCAGGGCCTTTGTTATTTGTTCTTAGCCTATGTTGTTTTGGCACAAATTTTTGCTGTTCTTGAAAAGAAACTATTTGAGAAGGTTCAATTGTCCGAAATGAATTTCTAGACTCATGGATTTATCAATTCAATATCAACTTCGTAAAAAGTTCATACGTTAATGGTGCCTGTGCCGGCACAGCAGGCATATTTGGACAAGCAAGAATCAGGTACGAAAGAACCATGGTGTTTCACATACCTTGAGGCCACCAGGTTTGTCACCAAAGCTGTTGATTTGTCCTCTCCTTGAGTTGAGATCACCAATCACATCTCCCAAGTGTTCTTCAGGTGTTACAACCTCAACTTTCATTATGGGCTCTAGCATCTTCGGACCGGCTTTCTTCATACCTTCTCGGAAAGCTCCTCTGGCTGCAAGTTGGAATGCCAAGACACTCGAATCGACATCATGGTAAGAACCATCGACTAATACAGCACGCACATCGACAACAGGAAAGCCCGCAAGCACTCCATTACTCATGCACTCTTCTAATCCTTTCATCACTCCCGGCATGTATTCCTTTGGTACCACGCCTCCCTTGATTTCACTCTTGAATTCATATCCGCTACCTGGTTCCATGGGCTCAAATCTTACAGTGATATCAGCGAACTGTCCTTGCCCACCCGACTGTTTCTTGTGAATGTATTTCACTTCTCAAACTTTAGAAATGCTTTCACGTTAGTTTACTTGTGGCGCACAGACGTTAGCTTCTACCTATGGTGGCAAGAAAGCACAGGTTGTGACAACTCAGATCATCACATCAAACACTGTTTTTGGAAAATCAAACAATGTAAATGATCAAATTATGAAGATATAGATTTAAAAATAGCATTTGTTCATTTACATGTAATTAAAAAAAATGGAAAACAAAAAAGGGAAAAATCATAATTTTGAAGAAATGAATGAGGATTTGTCAAACCATAAGCATAATCTCCTAAATTCTTGCTTCTGTTTTCAGAAGAAGTATGTGATAGATTTATTGTGCAAAATGATAGCTCACAAGTCACAACAGATGAATCAGCTTGGATAATATATATGATGTCCTGTATGTGTGTGTATGTGAGAGAGAGATTAAAAACGACCAAGAATTCAGCCAGAGAAACTGATGCCCAAAAAAAGAGAAGAAAAGCAGATATAAACCTTAAATTCTCTCTTGAGCCGATCAACAATAATCTCGAGATGCAATTCTCCCATTCCTTCAATAACTGTTTGGTTGATCTCTTCATCCCGTGAGAAGTGGAAAGACGGGTCCTCTTGAGCAAGCTTGACTAAACCAGTCGACATCTTATCAACATCGGCTTTAGTCTTGGGTTCTATTGCAACCTTTATAACAGGCTCAGGGAAGTCCATCCTTTCAAGCACAATAGGCTTCTCAGGATCACACAATGTTTCTCCTGTAATGGTATCTTTCAGACCTGCAAGAGCAACAATATCACCCGCTAAAGCTACCTTAACATCCTCTCTGCTGTTGGCATGCATTATTCTCTCTTTCTTTCCCTTGTTTGCATTCAGTACATAAGATCCAGCTGTAAGCTTCCCAGCATATATTCTTACAAATGTAAGGGAGCCCACAAATGAATCGCTCATGATCTTGAAAGCCAACCCAGAAAATGGTTCTTCATCACTTGCAGCCCTTTCAATTGTCACTTCTGGGTTCTCAGGGTCTGTGCCTTTCATTGGTGGCAAGTCAAGCGGTGAAGGCAAATAATCCACAACTGCATCAAGTAACGGTTGAACCCCCTTGTTTTTAAAAGCCGAACCACATAAAACTGGCACAAAAATACTTGAGATTGTACCTTTCCTAATTAATTTCTTAATGGTTTCCTCATCAGGCTCAACTCCTTCTAAATATCCCTCCATAGCTTCATCATCTAACTCAACTATGGTCTCTATCATCTGTGCCCTGTAGTCCTTGGCCAACTCTTGAAGATCAGCTGGAACATCTTCATACACGAACTTGGCACCCAATTCTTCTCCTGACCAGACCACAGCTTTCATCTTCACAAGATCAACAATTCCTTGAAAATTATCTTCTGAACCAATTGGTAATTGAATTACAAGCGGTTTGGCACCCAAATTTGTTACTATCATATCTCTTGTTTGGAAAAAGTTTGCCCCAAGACGATCCATTTTGTTAACGAAACAAATTCTAGGTACTCCATATTTATCAGCTTGTCTCCACACAGTTTCCGACTGTGGTTCCACACCAGCAACACTGTCAAACAAGCATATAGCACCATCCAAAACCCTAAGAGCTCGCTCAACTTCAAGCGTGAAGTCAACATGGCCAGGCGTGTCAATTATATTAATCTGATGCTTGTTCCAAAATGTGGTAGTTGCTGCGGAAGTTATTGTAATGCCTCTTTCTTGTTCTTGCTCCATCCAGTCCATGGTAGCTGTTCCCTCATGTACCTCACCGATATTATAGTTTCTACCTGTATAGTACAGAATGCGTTCAGTTGTAGTGGTTTTCCCTGCATCTATGTGAGCCATGATTCCGATATTGCGATAGTCTTTCAAAGCTACTGCACGCTTTGTCTCTGGAGAATAACAAAGAAGGAACCCGTATTTGCTATGTCAGCTTGTATGTAAAGTGTCAACAATAAACCAAAGATAATACCATTTCAATGACCAAGCCTGTCATGTAAATGTATTATAGCAAAGTTAACATAGCTTTGCAATTGTAAGTCATATAAAGTTTCCAGATTATTCACACAGGTAAATAAGTATTTGTCACTTGGCACCTGATCATCATATCATCCAAATTCTGCATAAATATTTCAGATGTAACTACATCATCAGCATAGGCAGCCAAATTATGGATAAATATTTCAGAACAACACGACACGCATTAGAGTTTATTCATTCAAACACAGTAAAAAAATGCACATGACAAATTGCTAGCAATGGTATTTCAATGCTTTTAAATCTTGAACCACAGACAATGTCAAGAGAATAAAACTCCACACAACTAGGTTTTAGGGGATTGTTTGATTGGGTGATTATAGCATAGGATTGGGATTATTAACCCATGGGACTCATATTCTATTGTTTAGTTGCAAAATTTTTATTATTCAGATTGCAAAGGCCATTCTATCCAACAAAGTTTGATAGATTTTTAATCGTACAACTAATAACACAAAACATACATATAATTAAAATTATATACTTCCATATCTATTGCAAAACAAACATGAGAAGAGGGAGTATCTCACTAGTCCAACTGGATAACCGATCCAACATTAATCTCATGGATTGTGAATCCCCTCACTATTAATCCAGCTAGTCAAACATACCCTAGATTTCTAAAGATATAGAAAATACCACACTATTCTTAGAGCATTAAAAACACAAATCCAAAATGATATTGGTTTACATTTTCCAAATTCTTTGTAAATAGTAGAGATAACAAAATGGGGTTATTTTAACTTTAAAACAAACAGCCAAATGTTCCCATCTCCAGCTCACAACAAAACTTGATCTTGTTAAAATTTTCAATCAGAGAGTGAGAATTGAAACAACTAAAGAGGAATTTATCAAAACTTACATCCAAATTCACAAATTCAATCAACAGAAACCACTTTCAAACACATTGAATATGAAGTTAGCGAGAGAGAGAGAGAGAGAGAGAGAGAGAGAGAGAGAGAGAGACCTTCGGCGACAGCGGCCATGGAGAAGACAGAGAAGTTGCGTTTCTGTTGATTTGGTGGAGTTGAGAGCTTGGAAGGAGTGGTGGAGCTGAGACGGACGCCTCCGAAGAATTCAGAGAGAGAAGAAGAAGAAGAAGAAGAGAGAGAGTGGCTGCGACGGCGGCGGAGAGCGGTGGTGAGACCGAGGACGCGGCGAGGAGAGAGAGGCAGAGGGCCCCGAGAGCCATTGTTGAATTTGCCAAGTGATGAAGCTGTCGAGGCCGATGACATTCCCACCGACTCTGCCGCCATTATTTTCTCTCTCTCTCCCTCCCTCTCGTCTGGTGGTGCTTTTTGGGTTGCAGTTTTTTCAATTTCGGTTGATCTGAGCCGGAGATATGTGTGACCTCAAAATTTGATAAAGGACTATTTTTATTTATTTTTAAAAAAATGTAAATTTATTAATTTATTGATTTATTTGGATCACATTATCTTTTTATTTATTTATTTTTTAGACTGTTTCAAAAAAAAAAATCAAAAAATTATTTTTTTTCTTACTTTTCAAAATAGGCCAAAAACTAATGGATTTTATTTTTTACGGTCCCTAATATTAAAATTTTATAGCATAAAGAATATTCAATATTTTCATAATGTTTAAGATATCTCAGTATCGATTTAGAGAATTTCTCTAGACTTTCTACTCTCCAGAGAAATTCTTCCTAAAGAATTTTTCTCCAGATAAATTCTGGGAATTTCTTTCTAGAGAATTTATTTCCAGAGAAAGAACCTCAGCATTAACAAGAGAAATAACTTTAAACTAATTACTAATTTTTCAAAAAAAAAAAAATCAAAAAATAAGTTCTAAAAAATGAACCAAACATCTTTGTTCACAAATTTCTTTGTATTTGTTCATAATTTTAAACCAGATAAAATTATTTTAATCAAACCAGATAAATTTTAACTAAATTAGAGAAACTTTAGCACAAATTTCTCTGTATTTGTTCATAACTTTAAACTAGAGAAAATTGATTCCAATATATCCACATATTTGCACCAAACAAATCCTGCAGCAAAAAGAAACCCTTTCATTAGTTCTTGAAAATCATCTAATATAAAATCTGATACATGAATCATATATAGACATTGTTACCCAAGTAGATCAAGGAGTGATCTAAAAAAATTATTTTAACTAATCAGAGAAATTTTAGCACAAATTTCTCTATAAATCTCTTTCTCTCTCTTTCTACTATTTTAATGTAATGCAACCCCTATGTGCTTCATTCTCACACCTCACGTCTATTTCTCTTACACACAAAGAGAGAGAAAGACAAGACAAAGCAATTCTCTCTCAGATTTCTTTTCTCTCTCTCTTGATTTCAGTGTATATGTCTGTAATCTCTATCTCTTTTTATTCTTCTAATTCCAATTTTCAGATCTCAATCTCACTCTATAAAGACCTCATTTTTAAATTGTATTGTACTGATCATGGCAAAGCACTGCTTTGATCTTTTTCCCTCCTTGTAATTTTTTTTATTCATATGGTTCTGAAAACCTCATAAAAGTATCTGTTATGACATGCTACTTTTATATAATTCAAAGTTTAATCTTTTGTGAGTTCATGACTGTACATAATCATGAGTAGATTTTATCCTCTTAATACTTTTGTACCAATTTGTAACAGCCCTCATCACTGATCACTGATTACCTACCGATTACTGCTAAACTGAGACTGATTAAGATTGATAATTGAATTGATTGAAATACTGGACTGACTGACTAGAATCTGAAACTGAATTGATTAAGTATATCTGTCATATTGCATTTCTATCTGTTGCCTGTTTGATTATCTGTTCATGTTTTTATGTTTGAACTGCAAATTGAAGGCCTTATCGGCGGCCGAATCTGAAATTGATTGAAGTTTTAGGACCATCATAATTTATGTGATTTTATGGCATATTCAGTTAAAAAGTGATTTGGTATGATTAAATTAGATTAAAATAAGTTAAATTGCATTATTGCACTTATTTACATTTTTGCCACATTAGTGGCTTACTCAATATAACATAATTGAGCCTTATTACACTTGCACAACACATTTCATCAGCTCATTTCCCTTGCCTTAGCCGACCTAGAGAGAGAGAGAGAGGGAGAGGAATTGAGTTCCTTCTTGTGTTTTGCTTGGAGAATTAAAGAAATTGAAGTGTAGATTGTCAATTGAGCTTCCATACTTGTCATTGAGGAACCTAGGTATGAATTTCATCCTCTAAATTGTATATTTAAGCTCTATCTAGCATGGATCATGATAGTTTAATGAGCTAAGTCAAGAATTGGTCTTGTAGTGTTGGATTAAAGCTTGTATCATGCATACATGTGTTTATCCTTGCATTGTGAGGTTTGATTTCATAGAAATCTTGCATGCATGTTCATGTTTATATTATAGACCATGTTTTCATCTTGGTTTTGAAAGAATTGGCTCATTTGAGCTTGTATTTAAAGCTTTGAATTGGTTTAAATCCATGCATATTCTATGTTCATCATGTTTATGAAATTTGGTTTGAAATTGGATTTAATTGAAACACCCTTGGGCTTTGATTTATCAAATTGATCTTTGAAACATGTAATATTATGGGTTTTGAAGTGTTTTCCAGAAAATTAGCCTAAGAGGATCGAATTTGATGCATTAAAACTTGGTTTTGAGCTTGAGGTTCAAATCTAGAATTTCCAGATTTTGGACCCACGCTTGAGCGAGGAACTCCACGCTTGAGCGTACACTCTGTGATCGTGCCTTCCGCTTGAGCGAGTAAAGTGACGCTCGAGTGTGAAATGCGTGCATCCAGTACTTTGCATGGGCTTACAGTCCGCTCGAGCGAGAGAATTCACACTCGAGCGAGGACTTGTGTCTCACGCTCGAGCGAGGGTCGAGCGCCCGTCGAGCGTGGATTTTGAGCATCCAATATTTTCACTGTAGCTTACAGTCCGCTCGAGCGACGGAAGTCACGCTCGAGCGGAGCTCCTTTGTCTGCATGTCCGCTTGAGCGTAGAAAGCCACGCTCGAGCGAGACCCTTGTTTTCTGAAAATTCTGAAAATGTTTTCTGAATGCATCTTTGCATCCTCATCCCATCCTAGGCATTCTTAGGCCTAGTTTAAGGCACCTTAATGAGGATATAGATGTAGAACACACTGAGGCAAATTAGGGATTAAGTTATTATCTTTCCCAACTGTGTAGCTTAGTGTGTGTTCAATCTGTAAACTGTGTAGGGTTGGCGACTGGAGACGCGCTCTAGCTTTACTGCAGTCCAGAACTCTGTGAGTAACAACTGTGTAAAGATATGTTCAAAAATGATTATCTTCTGACTAATTGAACTGTACTGTTTCTGAACTGGTACTGTTAACTGAATGAATGTATGTCCTATGTTCTGAACTGTATTGTGGCATCCTTAGCAACTACTGTTACTGACTGTTACTGTTACAGAGATCTCTGTCGGTGCCCTTGTTGAAACCACTACTGTTTACTAATTGATGGCCATCATTGACTGTTCGGTCTTTTAAGACCTACTGTTTACTGTACTGTTATGCTAATGGATGTACCACATATGACTGTACTGACTGAACGACTGAAACACTGGTTTAATGAACTGTTTTCATTACTGTAAGGACATTCATTCTAAACCCCTTTACGCATTGTGTTATTCACTGAGTTTTAGCTCACTGCTCATATATATATGTAGGTGTACAGGCACCAGACCGCGGCTAGGAGCGTCGGGGTAAACTCCAGTTTTGTCAAGCCAACCACTGTGCCTCACTGTGAGGTTCCGAGCCTGTCTAGCAAAGGCTATGGGGTGTTTTAGTTTCCCCCCCTTCTATTCTGTTTTGTAATGACTGTATAGACTGTTACCGTACTGTTTAATAGAGATTAGGTTCCTGTTCTGAATGGTTGTAAATATTGTGCATACTGTTCTGTACTGTGTAAATATATATGTATGAAAAGCCTTTTTGCATACAGACTGTCACAGCTCATTGGACATTGTTTATTTACTGTATTGGCTTCCGCCATGCCCCTGTACTCTGTTTTACTGTATTACTGTTAAGCAGGCCTTCGGTAATCTCGGATTACTGGCCGGTTACGGTACTAAACCCATAGGGGCGGGTTTGGGTCGTGACACAATTTGAAGAAATTTGATTTCTACTAATTGTTTTAATTCTTGCAGCGAGGGTTGGGTCATCTTTACAAAATTTGGAGAAGTTAAAAATTTGGATCTAAATTCGGCTCGTCGCACTAGTTTTCCCAAGGCAAGCAATCATCTTGATATCACTATTTTAGCAATAAAACCATATCGAATTCCTTTGTCGTAGTAAATGCTGATGAAGCTCCGAACAATGTTGAGGATGAAGAGAAAAGAGAGAGAGGGGTTGTTTGGTGCAAGAAGAGAGAGGAGAGAGAATAAGATAGTATGTGTTATATATCAGTGTGGATGAGTGACTTTAGACTACAAAAAAAAAAAAAAAACTTATTGTGAACTTCTCTCATTACTAAAAGTTGGAGAATGATGTTAGACCAATTTTCCAAAAACTAATACTCCATCCTAAAATATTAATCCCTTATTTCAATTTTCATTATCTCAAATATTAATACTTTTTAAAAAATCAAGAATTAAAATAATATGATTTTTTTAAAAAATTTTTCCTTCTTTTAAATTCATTAATAAATATTTTTTGAAATATAATAATTATACTACCAAAACATACTTTTGGAAAGTTCAGTTTGTTTGGTTTCAGGATTCAAGATTCATTTTTCAGAAATTAAAATTTTTGAATTTTCATTTTTTTTTCATTGAATTTTTTTTATATTTTAACATTTTTTTTTTAAATTGTTAGATACACTTAACATAAATACATTTAAAAAGTATAATATTTGTTAAAAAAATTCACTAAATACCAAAAATACAAAAAAAAAAGAAGAGAATTTAGTATATTTTTGTATTCTTGTGTATTTATAAATTTTTTACAAATATTTTACTTTTTAGATGCATCTAAGTAAGGTGCATCTAAAAAAGTAAAAAAAAAAAAATACTTAAAATTTTAAAAATGTTCATTAAAAACAAAAAAATACGAAAAATAAAAAACTCGATTTTTAAAAAATTGAATTCAGAAAATTTAAACCAAACACAGCAAATTTTTGAAATGTAATAATTATATTATTAAAAAAATTAAATTTCCCTAAAAGAATTAATATTTTAAGAAAGAGGGAGTAATATTGAAATTGGCCTTGGGATTGATCAAATTTTATTTCCATTTTCATTTTTATTTTATTTATTATTATTATTATTATTTTATTGCAAGAGAACTCTCCGGAACTCAATAGCACCCTCTTCATTTTTATTTTTATTTTTTATATTTTTAATATCCTCTTATTTGGAATTATAGGGTAAGAAGAATTTTTTTTTGGGGTTAAATTACAAAAAATCAAAATCAAAATCAAACTTTAAAACTTGTAATAAAATAAACATCAAATTTTTAATTTTGTTAATTTAAGCCATGCATTTTTTATTTATTTATTTTCAATTTAAATTATTTGTTTGTTTTCATTAAGTAAAATTGATAATAATAATAAAAAAAGATGTTTTAATTATTAAACTCAATTAAAAAGAATATTTTAGACATTTTATATATACTTATATTGAGTTTCATGACTAAAGTACTTTTTTATATGGTATTTGACAAAAATAGATTAATAATTTAGATTGAAAATAAATATAAAAAAAAAAGATTTAAATTGATAAAATTTAAAAGTTATTTTGATTTTTTTTTTAAGGGCTGCAGAGATGCCACGTATCAAATTTATATCCTCAATTTCTGTTCAAAAAAAAAAGTGGGATTTTCTATCCAAAAAATAAAACTGTTTTGGTGGTGGCTGTGGCCTAGGCGGCCCACTGTATTTGCCCACTGGATTTTCAATTGATGCATGTTATTCTAGCCTTTCCTTCAAGACTCAAGTTCAACCTGTTAAATGTGGGCTGGACTGCATCTGTGGTTAGGCCTAAACAGGCCGTCCCAATGTCCTCGGCCTCGCCCTAGTTGTGTATACACATAAGATTATTATTGATCGATGTGTCACTTTCAAACAAGTATGAAGGAGAAAAGTAATTTATAAATAGAATTTATATATATGGGAGCAAATTTAAAAAAAAGATAAAAAATCTTAAGGTTTCGCGTGTTTTTTAATTTAAACTGTAAGGTTTTAATTTTGGCAAATTAAATCTTAAGTTTCTTCCGTATTTTAATGTAAACCTTCCGTCCATATCCGTTTGATTGAACTAACGGAATCTGCGCAAAATCTCAGATTTAAATATACATGTTTAAACACTTGTATCTCTTGTCGTAACTTCGTTTCACCTTATTTTTGTGTCGTTGGATTCACCTCATTGCCTAGTTTTCATTATATCCCTCATACGCCTTATTCCACCTCATTTTGTATGCCATTGAAACTCCGAAAGTTGGCCAAAAATAGGACTTTTCTCTCTTTGGATAACATTTTTAGATTCAAATACACATGTTCAAGTATTTGTATCTCTTTCGTTGTAATTCTGTTTTGCCTAATTTTTGCATTGTTAGATTCACCTAATAGCTTAGTTTTCGTTCCACCCCTCATAAGCCTTGTTCTACATCTTTTTGCATACTGTCGGAGCTCCGAAAGTTGGCCAAAAATATTTTTTTTTTCTTTAGGCAAAATTTTCATATTCAAACTCACATGTTCAATTACTTGTATCTACCTCATCGTAACGCTGTTTCACTTCATTTTTGCGTTATTGGATTCACCTCATGAACTAGTTTTCATTTCACCTCTCATGCGTCTTATTCCACCTCTTTTTGCATGCCACCAAAGCTTCAAAAGTTGGCCGAAAATAAAATAATATTTTTTTCTTCCCTTATCTATCTTTTATCTCTATGCTTCTTTCTTCCTATTTTCTTTCCACAATTATTCTCTCTTTTCCTTTTCCTTTTCCTTCATAGCCCTTCTACTGAGCTCGTGGTGGCCATCGAACCTGTGATGGTGGCAGTGTCATTGAGTACGAATATATATGACTTACAAGAACGGAAAGAAACATAAGAGTGGGGGAAGGGCCATGAAAGAAGGGGAAAAGAGAGAATAATTGTAGAAAGGAATGAGGAAAGAAGAAGTATAGAGATATAAGATAGACGAAGAAAGAAAAGGAAACACAGAGAGAGAGAGAAAGAGAGAGAGAGAGAAAGAAAGAAATCTTATTTTTGGCCAACTTTTGGAGCTCCGACAACACGCAAAAAGTGGTGGAACAGGACGTATAAGAGGTGGAATGAAAACAAGGCCATGAGGTGAATCCAACAATGCAAAAATGAGGTGAAACAGAGTTATAATGAAGGAGATATAAGTGCTTGAACATGTGTTTGAATTTGAAAATTTTGCTCAAAGAGAGAAAAATCTTATTTTTGGCCAATTTTTGAAATTCCAACGGCACACAAAACGAGGTAGAACAAGGCGTATGAGGGATGGAATGAAAACTATGCAATGAGGTGAATCCAACGACGTAAAAATGAGGCGAAACGGAGTTACGACGAGGGAGATACAAGTATTTGAGCATGTCTATTTGAATCTGAGAATTTTATCCTGATTCCATTAGTTCAATCAAACAGATATGGACGGAGGGTTCATATTGAAATATGGAAGAAACTCCAGGGTTTAACTTGTCAAAATTGAAATCCTGGGATTTAAATTGAAAAACACGCAAAACCTTGAGGTTTTTTTGTAATTTGCCCTATATATAAAGTGTATATCTTAATCTAACCTGAAATTACATATGATTAACATATGCAAATAAAATTTTTGTATAAAATTAATGTAGCTGAATGATGATGTGATCTTTTGAAATTTTTTTACTTCAAAGTAAAATATCCATTATTATCGTTTAATTTTAAAAATGCCACTCTCACATAATTCTTGTTGAATTTTATGTAAAAATTATGTATGCAATTTTTTTTTTCCAATAATTAACAATAAATAAATTACTCAAATATTGTTACCGACTTCAAAAAAATTTACTCGAATAATTGTAGAAAATAAAATGTCTGGATTACATTCATTTTGAATGTAATTCACATCATATTAAACTTAAATTTATATCATACATTTCTTTTATTAGGATATATGAAGAGAGATGAAACTGGTAGATTATTGTTTCATCCAGAACATCTGATCACAAATGACAATTCTTTCCCACCTCCCAAATTTCACACCATAAAAATAAAAAACAGAAACAGAAAAAACATTTCTAATAGTAGCAGAACAAATCAAAATTCAGCCCCAGAGATGGGCATCACCTTTCAAAGTGTGGTGGTCTTGAGAGCTAGCATAATTGTTAACCAAAGCCAAACCATTGCTAGTCAAATGTGCCAATTTCTTGACAAACCTCCTCACTATACTCTTCACTTGCCCATTCATTGTCATTCTACCAAACCCATCCATACACGTGTCATCATTAGTCAACGCCGCGCTCACCCAAGTCTTGGCATTACTCATTTCAAATTCAAAATCAGAGCCGCCTCTACTACGAGTCAACTCGTCCATAGATCTTTGTAGCTCGTACACTGAGTCACCAATCACTTCGATGCAATCGGCCAGGGCAGCTGCCTCACCGGAGCGCAAATTGGGGATTTTGACAGGTTCAACATCAATTTTGAGGTGGATTGTGCGGCCAAGAGAGACACGGAGAGGGCGGTGATGGCTAGGATTTTGGGGCTTGTTTGGATTTTGTTTGCATATTTTGATAGGGACTTGTAGCACAATTGAGGGTACAATGTGGTGGCACATGACTTTGTGATGTACTTAGTATTGTTGTTTGTGTTGTTGGCCAAGCATGAGTTCATGGTGGTTGTGAAATGGAGGAGAGTGAAAAGGGCTGCTAGAGAAATTTGGTGTAATGATGAACTTTTCATTTCTGTTTGGGAAAATTGATGATGAGGGAAGTTTTGATTAAGTTAAGGTGGGGAATGAGAAAGAGATCCAATTTATAGGATCTTGCGTTAGTTCTACAGCATAAACAAATGACTATCAGTTATGTTTGGCATTAATTTTTTGAGTTAAAATAGTTAAAAATAAAAATAAAATAGATTAAAAAGTTAATAAGACAAAATATCATATCATATCTAGGCCTCGTTTGGGAATCTTCCCTTTTAGCTAAAAAGTCAAAAAGTTACTAAATTAGCCAAAAAGTTAACAACTCATACAAAAAAGTCAAAGATTCTCTTTTCTCTCTACTTTTTGCACATCTTTTCGTAAAAAATCAAAAAGCCATCCCAAACATACTAGTTTTTTTTAACTCATATTTTAGCCAAATAGCCAAAAAGTTACTAAATTAGTCTGTTCCCAAACGAGGCCCTAAATTATAATTATTTTTTTTTTCTTACAAAAGTTAAAAAAATCAAAAAGTTCATCCCAAACCAGACTTTTTAGCCCTAGATTAAAATAATCAAAAAAATTAAAAAATTAACTCATATTCCAAACGAAGGCATAATAGATCACAAAACTATTACAACATCATGCTTCTCATATTATGTGGATCTTATAATAAATCTCATCTTTTGTAAATATTTGGTGATATCTTTCTCTTAAATCATATATTGTTCAAGTGATATTACGTACACAAAATTCATATATAAAAATATATCAAGTAATATTTATTATGTGATCAAGGTTCATTCTAAATATGAATTTTATCCATACATTTATTTTTTTTGAACATTTTTTTTTAACACCAATTATATGCACATATCTTTCCCATATTGTTTTTGTTGTTGCCAAAAAAACAAAAAACAACTTGCATGATAGAATGAATGGGGCAGATTGTCTTCTTATGTAAGCAGGGTTGTCATTTAGAGGCGGATGTGACTTCCCCCAGATGGAGAGAAGTACTTGGGTTAGTTGGGGGTCACGATCCTATAATCATTAAGAGCAAGGTTTCACTCAGTTCACACTATACTAGAGTTTGCAGTTGGATTTCTAGGGCTTAGCATAAGTTGCATTATGGTGATCTGATAGAAATAAAGATAAATTACAAATATATTTTTTAAAATTTATTTAAAATATAAATTATTTTTTGTGATTTAAAAAATTATAAATATTTTTTTATTAGAATTTTTTATTTAATAAAATTAATTAAAAAAGTAAAATTTCTAACTGTTCATCTATAAAATAATAAAATTATCTGAATTATTAATTGATATAAAATTTTAATATTATTAAAAACTATTAATTAACTTGATAATTTATTAATAAAAGGGCCTATTTGTTATGAAATTAAAAACCTTAAGAGGGCATAATGTAATTTCTAAAACCACATAGAGTAATTTGTAATTTAAGTAAATCACAGGGGATGTATTTGTAATTTACCCTAGAAATAATTTATGATGTTGGGTTCTTGTATTATTAATTAAAAGAATAGATTAATTCAATAATTGTAATTATATCATTGTATTATTATTATTATTATTTTGTTTCCAAAAGAAAATAAATGGTATACTTTTTTAAATCAAATTCATTTGTATTTTTTTAAAAGTCAAATACTAAGGTGCCGTTTGGTAACACTTTACATTTTCAGTTTTCTGTTTATACTTATAAAAATTTAAAAAACTCAAATAAAAACTTGTTTGGTAAAATTTTTGATTTATAAATCAGTAGTCTCAGTTTATAAATTTGGTCAAAAAATAAAAACACAAAAAATGTGTTTCCATTTTGAGTTTTGAGTTTTTTTTTTTTTTACCACCCAACACTAGCCACCACCCGCCACCATTTTCCACTACCGTGTTCTGCCACCACCACCCACCACCCACCACCCACTCCCCACCACCCACTCCCCACCACCACCTGCCACCACCACTCACCACCCACCTGCCACCACCACCACCACTCGTCACCACCATCCACCTGCCACCCACTCGCCGCCGCCGCCGTCACCGCCACCCACTCCTCACCACCACCACCACCACCACCACCACCCACCTGCCATCCACCCGCCACCCGCCACTACCATCTACCGCCTGTCACCACCACCCGCCACCTACTTGTCACCGCCACTCACCACCCACATGCCACCACCATCCACCACCAACCACCCACCACCATCAGTCACTTGCCACCCACCCGCCACCACCACTACCACCATCACCCACCACCTACCCGCCACCCACCTGCCACCACCACCCATCACCATCACCACCACCACCACCACCACCACCACCACCGCTATTCGCCACCACCTGCCACCACCTGCTATCCGCCACTCACTTGCCACCGCCACCCACCTGCCACCACCACCACCACTACCCACTCGCTACCACCCACCACCCGCCACTGTCACCGTCACCCACCAGCCACCACCCGCCATCCGCCACCCACCTGCCACCACCACCCCCACCACCACCCACTCGCTACCACCCACCATCCGCCACCGTCACCCACCCACTCACCATCACCACCACCACCCACTCGCTACCACCCACCATCCGCCACCGTCACCCACCCACTCACCACCACCACCACCACCCACCCGCCACCACCACCACCACCAGCTACCCACCACCTACCGTCACCACTTTCCACCACCGTCTTCCACCGCCACTTGCCACCACTTGCCATTTCTCACTCTTTTTTATATTTTTAATTTTTTTTTAAACATTTTGTCAATTATCAAACGCGTTTGTAGTTTATGTTTTTCTAAAAATAAACAAAAACCAGTTTATAAAATTTTTGTAAATATAAACTGAAAACGTAAACGTTACCAAACACAATCTAATAAATTGTATAATTATGATTATCACATAAATCTTATTTTTCATAAATAATTTATATTCAAGTGTTACAATATGAACGATATAAATTATCAATATGAAGTTGTGGTGAGTCTCCAGATCTAGTTATTGTTGAAGGTTTTTAGCTACAAACTCCAAAATGGTTCCAATTTGCATTGGTAATCCTAGAGAATCATGTAGTATTTTTACTCGGTGCTTCAAACCTATGATATAATTAAATTTTTTACAAATAAATAATACTGATCCACATTTATTAGATAATTAAGAGATAAAAAATGATTCACTTAACGTGCATTATGATTTTTCATTGAACGAAAGTATGGTACTCATATTTGATAATTTTCCTAATTTGCAACTTTCACATTTTGAGGTAGTGAAACTTTTATCTCCATCATCTCTAGCGTCTCCTTCGACTAAATAAGTTAATTTAACTAAATAAATCAAAAGTAAAAACTTATTTATCTTCAGTTAACAAATAATTAAAATTTTAATTTTTGACTAACAAAAAAAATTTTGTTTAATAGTCATTAATCGTATAAGCTTTTTTAAAAACTTAAAAAAATTAATTATCAAATTCCACGTAAAAAAAAAAAATGTGAGGCTAAAAGGTTGATTGTATGGATGCAAGTAGTAGTAATAGGGATAATTTGTACTTTTCGAATCTCTCTCGATGCGTTGCATCTTTTTGTACCTGTAATTTTATATTTTTAATGAAATTTACACTTTGTTAATAAATAAAAAAAAAAAAAAACCACCTAAAAGTCTAAAACGGTTGATGCATGATTGACCCCTTTTTTTACTCTTTTTTTTTTTTTTTTTAATGATTTACTTTACATATGATATTACCATAAAATTTAATAAATAATAATCATAATTTAGAGGGTAATTTGTGAATAAATTGGGCCAAGCTAGGAAAAGTATTCTTTGGGAGTTAGGCCGCGCAATGGGCCGAGATAAGTGCTGGTGTAGTTCGATCTTGGGCTAAAAAGATACTAGGCCGGTCAGAGATGGGTTGCTAGGGCTTGGACTTAGCTATCTGAAAGTAGCCCTTTATCGGATCGAGATGTTATCAATAGAGAGGGCCGAGCTATGTGTAACTTGACAGGGTGCCATTCGGTAGATCGGCTTCCAGTCACACGGCCTGAACAGCATGGGACTGAGATAAGGTAGCTTGGTCAGGAATGTATATCTGAGCATAAGGGTCTGCCCATCTCACTTAGCTTGCAGTGTGATGAGGGTGTTCTAAGGATAAGCATTATCCTTGAGCATGAGACTCATAGGAGGACTCTGCTAAGGAAAGTTAGAATTTTACTGGGATTGTACCAACCATCTCACTTGGTAGTGAGTAGGGTGTTATCAAAATAGACATTATCCTTGGGAGTGTGATTCCTAGGAGGATTCTGCTAAAGAGAGTTGAAGTCCTACTAGGATTGTGCCAAGCGAAATCTATAAAAGCTCATGACAGGATCTATGCACAGGTATTTCAATTCTTACTCTCAAATACATAGCTTTTTGTCTATTGTCTAATTGCTAATTTAGGCATCAGAAGGGTTTTTGGCATACACTTGTCGGTTAGCTCGCGTTTGTGTTTTCAGGTAACAAAACAACGACGTTTGAAGGAGTGCAAACTTAATCAACAGAATTATACGAAAAAAATTTCTGTACTCGTACAATAATGACAAAAATCGAATACCACGTATAATTAATAGATGCATAATTTACCTTCTTGACAAGCCAATTTTGCTCTCAAAAATAAAAAATACAAAAATTCAAACACAAATTGTGCAACGGACAAATTATTTGAATAATGATATTTTAGTGGGGCCTGCTATTGTGCCTCAACCCCAGACCACAGTCAGTGCTCTTCCATCATTTTCTAAACCTAAAATCGATAATAACCAAGTGAGTTGAGGTGTTATCTAAGCCGCCCCCATATCAAAATTGATGACACAGCTGTATATCCTAAGCATTCAGAATGATGAAAGCTAAGCCAACCATACATTTCAAAGGACACAAATCACTTCAACAGTAATGATAGGTGGCCACAAATTCTGTGGTTTAAATGGTTTAAAATTGTCAAAACGACGTCGTTTTGGTAGTTTCGAGCCATTTGAGCCACAGAATTTGTGGCCACCAACATTTTCCTCACTTCAAAGTCCATTAATGTCAAGGCATGTCCCAATTTTATACTTATCTTAGATTAATATGGTATTTTCTTAGATAAGTGTATTTATTTACGTTATACCATTTTTTTTATTTTTTTTAAAATTTTTTTATAAAAAATTAAAAAATATACTTATCTAAATCATTCATAATGCTTTGTGACTAAGATAATTCATGAATCAACAAGGATTTCAATCAAACTAGTGTCCAGCTTAAATGTTTAATTTTTAATTGGATATTCCATCCTCTTCATTGATACCAAAAATTGTCAATTTCAAAAATATCTCAATTTCTTTTTTTTTTTTTTTTATTGTTGAAGGCTTTAATTTTTCAAAAACTTAGTATAATAAAATCTCATTAAAATGTAGAGTCTAAAGTTTTGAAAATTTTTGAACTGCAAGATGATAATTATTATTTGAGAAGGATCAAATATTGTGAGTCACAAATGATATTTTTTAGCTCAAAATAAAGGGAAGTTTTTAGCGAAGTTTGAGAATATTCAAAAAAAATAAAATGTGGTTCAAATTCATTGTAGATGTAACTCATACCAAATTACAAATGATATTGTAAGTCACAAATGATATTTTCTCAACTTTTAGGTTGCGTTTGGTTTAATTTTAGAATTGTGATTCTCTTTTTGGAATTGTGATTTGAGTGTGGAATTGTGAGTTAAGTTTTGAAAAAGGAAAATTTGTTTGGTTATGAGTTTTGAAAAGTGTTTTGAAAGGAATTTTTAAATTTTGAAAAAAAAAATTGAATTTTGAAAAGAGTTTTGAGTTGTATTTTGAGTTTTGAGTTTTTGAATTTTGAGTTGTATTTTGAATTTTTTGGATTTATTTTTTTAAAATATTAAAAAAATTTTAAGAAAATTTTAATTTTTTTATTTTAAACATATAATTTTTATTTAAAATTTTCTATTTTAAACATTTTATTTTGTAAATATTTTAATTTTTAATTTTAATATTTTAAATTCAAAACACTCTCACACTCAAATCATAACCAAACACATAACTCAAAACTCAATTCAAAAATTATTTTCAAAACTCATAAGCAAACATATAACTCAACTCCACACTACCTTCAAAATTCTACACTCAAATAATAATACACACAAAACAAAAACAAAATTAAAATATTTAAAAATATATTTATAAAATAAAATAAAATATTTAAAATAAAAAATATAAAAATTATATATTTAAAAAAATAATATTAGAAAAAATACAGCACATAAATGTATGAAATATAGTGCATATTAAAATAAATAAATAAATAAATATTTAAAATATAAAATATAAAATATTTACCTTAAAAAAATAAAATTAAGAAAATTTTTAAATATTTTAAAAAAATAAATCCAAAATTTTTTAAAATACAACTCAAAACTCAAAATACAAGCTTCGTTTGGGAAGTGGGTTGGCTTTTTGACTTTTTTGACTATTTTAGCCTAAGTTTAAAAAGCCTGGTTTGGAAAAGGCTTTTGGCTTTTTTAGTTTTTTTGACTTTTTTGTAAGAGAAAGAATGTAATGATTATGGATTAGATGTGATATTTTGTCTTATTGGACTAAAAAGCTTATTTTATTTTTTGTGGCTATTTTAGCCAAAAAAAACCTACAAACCAACTTTCCAAACGGAGCTTTAAAACTCTTTTTAAAACTTATAACCAAACAAATTTTCTCTTTTCAAAACTCAATTCAAAACTCATAACTCAAAACACTACTCTACACTTAAATTATGATTTTAAAAATAATTTAAAAAAACAAAATAAAAAAAATATTTTTTTGAATTTTTTTTCTTTTAAAATAGAATTTTGAAAAGAGTTTGGTTTTGAATTTGGAAAAAAGTTTTAAATTGAGTTTTGAATTGTGTGTTTGACTATGAGTTTTGAAATTAATTTTTAAATTGAGTTTTAAGTAATTTTGAATTTTGTATTTAGTTATGAATTTTAAAAAGTAATAAAATCATGATTCTAAAGACAAACTAAACACAATTTTCCTACTAAATAATTAAATAAAAAGTCAATAGAGATATTTTTAAGGTTTGAAATAATCTAAATAAATATATTTTATAAATTTTATGAAAAGATGTATAAAAAATAGAGAGATAATATAACTTAAAAAAATAAAAATATATTTATATAGTGTATCTCAAACCATTCATTAAAATATGCACGTTCCACAACTTTCAGGGTTTGTTTTGAAAAGTTAATTTTTTAATTAATTTTTTGTTTGATTTTTTCAAAAAATATATATTAAAAAATAAAAAAATTACGAAACTTAAAATAAGTTAAAAGTTAAAATGGAACTTTTAATCCCATGCCCGGTACATGAAATGACAGTCCACACAACCTTCTAATTGTATTTTTGGGTGAAAAGACCTAGCACTAGTCCAAAAAACTGACGCACACACATATACAGGATTGAAAGTGATCCCAACATGATCACAAGTAATGTTATAATCTAAGGGCCCGCTTATTTTGGAACATATACAGGATTGAAAGTGATCCCAACATGATCACAAGTAATGTTATAATCTAAGGGCCCGCTTATTTTGGAACATCGAGCGGAGATTGAGATTGAAATTGAGATGAAAATCAAATATATTAATATTATATTTGTTTTTGCAGAATGAAATGAATTTTTGGATTAAGATGGGTTATGAAGAAGAGATTGAAACAGAGGTGGGAGAGTTACTATTAGAAGTTAGTCTTTCAGTTTAGTATTTTTTTTTACTTTTATATGTTAGGCATTCTCTTTTGAACATTGATGTTTAGGTTTCGTTTGGGAATATGTTTTTTTTAATAATTTTTTAATTTTTTGACTAAAATATTATATAAAAAAATTAGTATGTTTGGGATGATTTTTTAATTTTTTACGAAAAAATATACAAAAAATAAAGAGAAAATAGAGGGTGTGTTTGGTTTGGTTTTGGAAGATGAATTTTCAAAAAAAAAAATCTTGGAGAAAGAGTTTAGAAAGTTTTTTGATTTGTTTGGTTGTATTTTTTGAAAATAATTTTAGAGTATGAGAGTTTTGGATGATTTGATATTTTGTTGTAGTTAAGTAGATGTGCGTGAAAAAAAACTGATTGAAAAGGAAATAGGAGAGAAAAAAAGTGATTAATTGATGTGTAGGAGAGATAAAATAATTTTAGAAATTTTTTTCAAAAAATTTTCAACCAAACAAAATTTTGAATTTTTTTTTTCAAAAATTGTGTTTTGAGAGTTAAACCAAACGAGGCCAGAATTTTTGAATTTTTTGTATAGGTTGTTGACTTTTTAATTTTTTAGTTTCTTTTAGCTTAAAAAGTGATGTTGCCAAACGTAATGTTTTTGTATTTTTTGTTAAGGAAAAATTATAATTTTATTTGTTTTAATATTTTATATTTATTTTATAGGTAATAATTTAACAATCCCTACACTAACCGTTATTATCAAAACAAACACAATTTTACTTAATCCTCTCACTATCAATCCCCTCACTAACAATCCTCTCACTATTCATTCTCTCATTATCAATTTCCTCCATTCTACTTATGAAAACAAACAGATCTTAAAAGAAAAATGATTGAGAGCTTTAGAAAGAGAATTCTAGAAGAGTTTTAAATGAGTGGGGCCTGCTTATAATGTGATGTGTATACTTGTGTATTTGTTTGTTTGTTTGTTTTTTTTTCTCCTGCCATATGTGTAGAGCTCAAATATTAAAACACCCTATCATTATTAAATCTAAAAATGTTTTTTTTTTCCTTTTCAAAAAAGTTACAGAATGCACTATATGACAGCAATACCATTTATCTTGGATATTTTTTACACAATTTTATAAGTTGTTTTTGCAATCTCTTTTTTAATTTTTTTAAATATCCTCTAGCCTAAATGAACCAAAACGTTTACATATTGTTACTTGAAGTTAAATAAATAAATATATATATATATATATATATATATATTAAAAACAAAAATATATATACAAAATATCTCAACTTATAAGTTCCCATCATAAGAAATTAAGAATCCTCACTAAAATGAGGAACCCATCAACTTACCACCTAGACACATAAGCACAAGATAGGTACCACCTAAGTTTACAAGGTAGATTGGATCATATTGTTTGGGCAGTAAACTCGCCAAGGTTTCCCTTTAAGTGATTGGATTAATTTATTTCGTAGTTCTTTGTGTGGAGGTCATTCATAAATTATTATTTTTTTTAAGAAGAAGTTATTTCGTAGTTCTTTGTGTGGAGGTCATTCATAAATTATTATTTTTTTTAAGAAGAAGAAGAAGAAAATAAAGGCACATAATTTTATCATATTTGTTTTTTAAAAAAAAATTAAAGATATATTTAAAATTTATACTTGTCAACCAATTTTTTTAAAGACAAATCTAATAAAATTATATATTTACAATTATCATATCAATTTGATATTTTTAGTGAATAATCTTACACACAAAGAACAACAAAAATAAACACATTAAATCACTAAAATAGAGCTCGTAAGGAATTTGACGAGCCCAAATAGTACCAGGGGTGAGCATGATTCGAATTGGGATAAAACTATGATCAATCCGTTATCTACCGTTCCTGAAAAATTAGAACCAATCTAATCCGTTTAAATCGTGGAACCAATACGAACCAATTTATTTAAACATAGATTGGATCGGTTTAGGATCACGGATTCACATAATTAAATAACAAAATATATATATATATATATATAGAACATTTTAATTTCATAAAAACATAACATAGCATCATATTAGTTTCAAAATAGTAACATGTTTTTCCATATAGTGACAGAATGTTCTAGAATTTAAACAACTATAAGTATTTGAACCATTACAATTAAAACTAAAAACCAACAAACAAAAACAATAAGAGAAAATATTACATGGATTTAGGTTTGGGTTTAAGTTTTATATAGAATAAAAGAAGATACTATATAAGATGGTGTATAATATTAATATAGACTATTTACGTACGGTCCGAATCGGTTCCAATCCGGAATCGTAAGGTTCAACCCAGAACTGACCCGTTGACTACAAAATTTTAATTTTTCAATCCAGAACCGAATCACAGATTCAAAAAACTAATCGAAACCTACTGAATTAGACTGAACTAGATCAGATTACAGATTTCACGGATTCATTACCCAACTCTAAATAGTACCGTCTTTTTATCAGCTAAGGTGACGGTGCATGGGGCTTATTATGTGTAGCAGCATAATTATTAACAAAAGCCAAAGCATTACTAGTCAAGTGAGCCACTTTCACAATGTAGCTCCGAACCATGGTCTTAACCACCCCATTCATGGCCTTTCCGGCGAACCCCTCCGTACACGTATCATCGTCGGTCAACGCCGCGCTAACCCACGTCTCAATATTACTCATTTGAAACTCAAAGTCGGAGGAGGAACCTCCTCCTCCTTCGACACGAGCCATCTCTTCCATGGACCTCTGGAGCTCGTACACTGAGTCGCCCAATACTTCAACACAATCAGCCATGGCTACAACCTCCCTTGGCTTCAATCCTTGATCTTTCGACAGGTTTTTCATGGCGGCGGAGGTTGATTTGGTGGCTGAGAGGGTGATGGAGAGGGCAGTGGTGGCTAACCGCTTAGGGCTTTTTTGGATTTTGTTTGCATAGATTGAGAGGGTTTTGTAGCACAAGTGTGGGTACAATGTGGTGTTACAGGACTTTTTAATGAAGGCTGTGTTTGGTTTGGTGGTTGAGCATGAGTTGATGTATGTGGTGGTGAACAATAAGAGAGTGAAGAGAGTTGTTTGAGCATGGAAAAGAAATGAAGCTTCCATATCTCTCACTCTTTTCAAGATTGATGGGTAAAGTTATGGGAGTTTGAGGAAATTATGGAGTGATATCATTTTATATAAAAAAAAAAAAAAAAGCCGCGGGGGAGGGGGGGGGGACTAATACTTGTGGTTTTTTTTACAAACCACAAAAATATATTTTATGTATGAGAAATAATATTTTGGCTGAGATTCTATAAAATCAAACACCATTATTAGGAGATTAACATTTTCGTTTGGCAAGTTAACATTTTAGTTAAAAAATTAAAAAATTATTAAAAACTTTAAAAAATTTATAATCTGACATCGTTTGGCAAGTGATTTTTTTAGTTAAAAAGTCAAAAAGTCAACAATCTATATCAAAAAATTAAATATTCTTTTTTCTTTCTACTTTTTTACACATCTTTTCGTAAAAAGTCAAAAAGTCATTCTAAATATACTAGTTTTTTTTACATCATATTTTAGTCAAAAAGCCAAAAAGTTACTAAAAAAACCTGTTCCCAAACGAGATCTACCAAAAAATCGAAGATTCCCTTCTTTTTCTACTTTTTGTATATATTTTCATCAAAAGTCAAAAAATCACCCTAAATATACTAGTTTTTTATCTCATATTTCAACAAAAAAAATTAAAAAATTACTAAATTAGACTGTTCCCAAACAAAGCCTAAATGTGTTGATTTATTAGCCGACATGAGGAACAATATGATTATTGGTCCCATAAAGTAAATTGAAAAATAAATTAGAATATCAAATTTATAGTTTACATTTGAAGTTGTTGTTATTGACCCATTCGTTAAGGAAGTAGATAAATTACAAATACACCTTTGAAAGTATAAATTATTTTCTGTGATTTTAAAAATTACAAATGTCTCTTTGTTAAAATTTTTTATTTAACAGAATTAACTAAAAAATTAAATTCATAATTGCTCTCTTATATAATAATAAAATTATTTAAATTATTAATTGAAACATAGTTCTAATATCATTACAAACAGTTGATTGACTTGATAATTTATTAATAAAAGGGACGGCTTGTATGAAATTAAAAATCTTAAAGGATTGAATGTAATTTTTAAAACTATAGAAGGCGATTTGTATTTTAATCAAATCTCAATATATATATTTGTAATTTACCCTAAGTAAATCTAGATCATTAGTATTAAATTTTGAATATTTGTAAATTTTTATTTTTGAAATTGTTGTATTGTGCTATACAAGATTATGTATTGAGTTATGGATATATCCGACTTTAAAATAAAAAATATAAATATTTTATTAAAGAAATAAACGAACGTACAGGTATATTTTAATAAAGAAATATAAATATTTTATTAAAGAAATAAAGAAAGAAATATTTTATTATTTTAGTGAATAATTTTGTAAGAATATCTTGAGACAACTTCCACATGTACAGGTATATCCTGATTCTCATCAATCAAATCAGCTAAGATAAGAAGCAATGCCTAAAGGTAGGGCAGATGACAAGATGTGTGCGCTGTTTCCCATATGTGGATAAGTATTTACTATTAGGCTTTCAAAGCTTTGAGCGTCTGAGATGTAAATTAAAAGTTAATTTATTAATTTTTTTATAAAAAGATATAAAAATGATGTGATTTGAAAAAGTTAAAAAATTAAAAAATTTGACTTTTAATTGCTAAAATAAACCTAAAACTCAACAAAAAAAAAAAAATTAAGGTAAAAAAAAAAAGTAAGCCTTTTTCGAAAGTATAAAAAAAAATTAGTTTATTAATTTATTGAGATTATATTGTGGATATTTGAAAAATTACTATTTTAATAGACTTTTTTGGTTTTTGGTTATTTTAGTAGGCCAAAATTTTTGACCTTGTTTGGTTTGCTTTTGAGGGAGTAATTTTGGAGAAAATTTTTCAAAATTTTGTTTGATTTAGTGATTTTAGAAAAAAAAATTTAAAATTATTTTCTTTTTCCTATACATCAATCAATCACTTTTTCTCTCTCCTCTCTCTTCTATCATTTTCAATCATTTTTCTCTCACATACACATCTACTCAACCACAACAAAATATCAAATTATCACAAATCCTCATATTCCAAAACTATCTTTAAAATAAACAACCAAACAAACCAAAATTTTTTCTAAAACCTCTCCCCAAAACTTTTTTTAAAAATTTATTTCCCAAAATCAAAACAAACACACCTTTTGTGTTTGGGAAGATAGTTGAATTTTTTTATAATTGGATGTGATGTTTGTGAGAGAAAAAATAAAATGATTATAAATTTGATGTGATATTTTATTTTATTAACTATTTTAGCATATTTATCTTTTTTGTGAATTTTAGTCAAAAAAATTGCCAAACACCTCATTATCTCTTTACTTTTTATGGCCCTGTTTGGCTAGAGGTTTTTTGGATTTTTTGACTAAAATTCATAAAAAAATAAAAATAGGCTAAAATAACTAATAAGACAAAATATCACATCAAAACCATAATCATTTTATTTTTTTCTCTCACAAATATCATATCTAACTATAAAAAAATCCAACAATTTTCTCAAACACAAAAATTTTAGCCTACTAAAATATCCAACTTTCCAAACGAGACATATATATCTTTTCGTAATTAGTTAAAAAATCAACTTATAAGTCACTCCTGAAAACAACCTTAAATAAAAACTAGACTGAAATCAAGAAATAAAGTACTAAAATTATAAATACATCCTCTCAAATTTGATTAAAATACGAATCGCCTCTTGTAATTTTGAAAATTACATTTCACCTCCTAATATTTCTAATTTCATAACAAATCGCCTCTTTTATTAATAAATTATCAAGTCAATTAACAATTTTTAATGATGTTAGAAATATGTTTTAATTAATAATTTAGGTAATTTTATTATTGTATAGGAAAACAATTATAAATTTCATTTTTTTAGTTAAATCTATTAAATAAAAAAATTCTAATATGGAAGTATTTATAATTTTTCAAATCACAAGAGCAATCTATATTTTAAGTAAATCTCAGATGATGTATTTATAATTTACCCTTTTAATTTTGACACATTGTAAATATTAGCTTTCTAGCATATACGACTCTTGAACGGTAATACTATGTGTACAAAAGAATTTATACAAAAAATAATAGGGGTAATTTCATTTGAGTGTAGATTTAGAAAAACATTTTCAAATTAGTGATAAATTTTATAAATATTAAAAAGTAAAATCATAAAAATTTTCATGAATATGTAATTAAAATTTGAACTTTTCATTGATGTAGACTTATTCCAAAATAATATAATCCACATTTATTCATTTTGTTCTTTATTTTATTTTCTTTGGGCAATCCAAAAATATCTATTTTTTAGGCCAACCCAATCCAATTGAGTCTGAATTACCTCATATTCGAACAGTCGAGATTTAATCCCTCCAAGTCATATTAATAACTAGATAAACCTCCAATAACCTTTTAAGTGACACAAACTCAAAATTTTAAATCTTATCAACAAGTCTTTGGTGCATTACTAAGGTGGTTTTGATAAAACTGAAAATTGAATACTGAAAATTAAGTATTAAAAATTAAATGTTAAATTTTTTAAGCCAAAAAGCTGTTTGATAGAAAATTAAATGCTGAACTAAAAAAAATTATTTGATATGTATAAAATAAAATTTAAATTTTATTATTTTTAAATTTTAAATTTTAAAATTTAATTTTTATATTGTGATGGTTGTGGTGATAGTGGCGGCGGCAGTGGTTGTGGTGGGGTAGTGATGATAGTAATAGTAAAATGATAGTAGTACTAATGACAACAATAACAATGGTGATGAAGGTGGTGGTGGTAGTAGTGGTGGTGGCATGATGATGGTGGTTGCGGCAATGGCGGTGATAATAGCAGTGGTGGCGGTGGTAATAAATTTATAATAGTATATATCGATATTTATATTTACTTTTTATAAATACAGTCATAGTTAAGTAAGTTTCTTATGATTTTTAAAAAAAATTTAATTTATATTTTAAGAGACACTTGAATTTTTAAATAATATTAATTATAATTATTAACCAAATTAATTAATTATCACTTGATATATTTAATTTTAAATATTGAATCAGATTATCAAACATTTCCTAACTCTAAATTTTTCTATGCATATAGGATGTGATTCACTTCCCACCCCTCCCAACCACAATTCTATTAGCAAGTCCAAGTTGACATTGTAACCCATCAACGGCCCTCCCGTTCTATTAGCAAGTCCAAGTTAACATTGTAACCCATCAACGCATAACTACTTGGTGAAGGACAAAATTCAGAGCTCAACATTATCATGAACTATTGTCCATAACAATAGAGACAAATATAAAAATCAATATCCAACTTTGGTTTGTAGAACTAAAAATAAAAGCATAAAAAAAGTCTTGCACGTAACTAATTGAAATGAATAATAATAGAGATTTCAAAAATTTTATTAAAAATTTTATCAAATGTTTCATATAGGTGTGGGACTCACACAATGTAAATCTCATACCCAGATATTTGATAGAACTTTTGGTAAAATTTTTAAGTCTCTAACATTTTTGAATTAAAATATATATAGAGAGCAAAATCAAATGGGACATGGTTGACATATGAATCCAATAATAGTATGGGTAAATTACATTGATATCCTCGAAGTTTGATCTGATTACAACCTACTCCTTGACATTATAGAAATTACATTCTCACACCTGTAGTTAATAGTCTTATTTCACAAACCTCTACTTATATAAAAGGCAGCAACTCCTAGTAGAAAAATAGAGAAAATTATATTGAGAAAAAAAAAAGTAAAGCAAAGAAAAGAAAAAATAAAAAAAAAATAGAAAAAGTAAAGCAAAGTAAGAAAAGAGAGAGTGTATGAATTCAATGTCGTTTTAATACCAATGTTAATTTCGTCTAAATAATTACAATAACAGAGGGGTCAATGCAATTTTCCAAACGTCAAGAAGTGATATGTATTAAATCAAAATCTCAGGAAATGTAAGTGTAATTTACCTTAATAATATATAGCACATATCTCAGTTTACCACGTTTTTTTATTAGTCAGTTGGATGTTTTATCCAAACAGTAATCAAACAAAACAACCTGATTAATTGAGCCACCATGCATGCATTAAGGATGTGTTTGGATCATAAATTTCAATAAAAATTTGAAAGCCGAATGAGAAAAGGTGGGTGAAATATAGATATATTTTATTCATATTTTACTTTCTTTTTTTTTTTTTTTTAAATCACTACTCAAATTTATAATTCAAACACAATTTAAAGATGAGGAAAGCTCATGTTTAACAGGCATTTGAGTCCTAACACAATAATGTTAGGAAATGCTGAACAATTAAAAAAGATTGATTAAATATGAACAACATTAAATCATATGTACACACAAAAAATATAAGATAAATATAAGATTTACGTGATTTACTATAAAAACCTAATCATAAATGAAATATAAATAAGAAATATAATGATAGTTGCTCCAACTCATATTCGTAGTATTAGACCCGCAATATTTTTTGTGGGAGCCAGAAAAAAATATATATCAGTTTATTGGGACTAACCCAAACAAGGCCTAAAATGGGTCTAACCCAAACAAATATCAAAACCCCCCATCTATATAAAGAGGGGGGGGGGCATCCCAGAGAAGGGGGTAGGTGATCTCTCTGCCCCACACAGCACACAAACACTCTTCATTTCTATACATTCATTCTTTCAATCAAAGGACTAACTTTACCATCAGAGTGTCTCCAGCCGGCAACGCCGGTTAGGTGGCACCGATCATGCTCATCTTTACAGATACATAGGGGCAAAGTTTATCTCTTCGTTGGATCTCTACAATCCATGTGAGAGGATATTTCATGGTCTCACAATTGGCGTCGTCTGTGGGAAACGTCTGCAAGAGTTCAACGAAGAGAAGAGCAATGTCACGACCCAAACCCGCCCCTAAAAGTTTGGCATCGTAACCGGTCAGTAATCCTTGGATTACCAAAGGCCTTCCTGTACAATTAAACATAATCGGGGCTTACGGAAGCAATAGACAAAAGCACCAATAGTTCAATGAGATGTGCATCTATATGAATAAATATTTACATGCAAAAAACGTTAATTTACCCACTTACAATACGCAACGTATGACATAATATTTTGTACAAAACATATGCACGGGTCAAAAGTATACAGCATAATCAAAAGCTTGACAACGGCCTTCCAGGCCTAGCCCCAACTCGGAGGCACTCAAAACAACTCGGTAGGCTTCAGAATAATGGTTTAGCTAAAGACTCCTTTTAAGATTGCCCTCCAGAACGCTCACCTATACATATACATAAAAACAGTGAGCTAAAGCTCAGTGAATAACAACAAGGTAAAGAGGTAATGAATGATATTCCAAATTAGTAACTCAAACTTTCTAGCATATCTCATCAATACGTGTCACCCGTCATACCAATACTTGTAGACAGCCATATCAGTACAAGCATACCAGTACGGTGGTTCCAATTGGTACAGTTGAAGATCTCTGTGCACATGTAGACATGGTATTATTACCTCTAGGTGAGGGCCACGTGAATGTAAGCTACAATATTGTTACCCCCGAGCAAGGGCTACATGAACATAGACTTCGGTATTGTTTCCCCAGAGCAAGGGCCACATGAACATAGAGTTCGATATTGTTACCCCCGAACAAAGGCCACATGAACATACAAACATAAACCACGGTATTGTTACTCTTGGGTAAAAGCCACATGAATAGATGGACATAAACCACGGTATTGTTACCCACGGGTAAGGGCCACGTGAATATATGGAAGCCACATTACATTTCAGAAGAATAGACAATCATTCAGTTATTTCAGGATATAACGTTCAACAAAGCATATCATATCAGTCAGGAAATACATCTAAGTTGTTACTCACCGTAGCGTCCAGAAACAGTTGTGTCATCCTCGACTTATGACCTACAATCACAATGCACACAACATAATACATATCTTATCATTATACACATTCAAGTGGCTATCATGGCTTCTTATTCCTTTAGTCGGTTCTTCTTCGGTTTAATTTATTCGTTACTTCATTTCTTTCGTTATTCAAGCATGTCCATTCGTTCAATTCCGTGGTATGCAATTACATAAGGAATACACATGAAAACCATGCAAACGGAGGCCCAACAGTTAGGCTAACATAATAAAAATGAAACCGAAAAATTGCCCTGTTTGGCCGCACGTGCGGTGGCCTGGCCGCTCGTGCGATGGCCTTGGCTGCACAAGCAGTGGAACTTCAAAATCGAATTTTGGCCAAATCAAGGTTGGCCGCTCCAGCGGTGGCCCGGGCCGCTCAAGCAGTCTGGGTAAAATTTCAGTTCGAAAGTCTTGTTTTTGCCTTGAAACCCTCCATTTTCAAATCCAACTTCAATTTATACAAATTAAGGCCCAAACCCTTTAAAAACATGTCAAATTTTAGTATGTCTAACTTCATAAACAAATCATATATGCAAAACAAAACTCAATTTGTACTTAAAAAAGGAACAAAACTTGACAATATACATTTGAGGGTTCCAAGCTCCACTTTCATGGAAATTCATGGCAAAACTCAAGAGCTATGCATGAAAAACTAGTTGCTACACATTACTTCATGAATTGATGCCATGTATGCAAAGATTAAACATCCCTTTAGCAATATACATGCAAAGCTTCTATATAATCCATAAAGCCACCTCTATATCACATGATCTTCAAGATTAAAGAGTTAGATTCTGACCAATAACACTTGTTCTTGCTTACTTTAGACAAATCCAAGCCAAACTTGAGTTTCCTCTTCTCTTCTTCCTTTCTTCTCTTGTTCTCTCAAACTCCCTAGAGTTTTCTGTCTCTCTCTCTCTCTCTCTCTCTCTCTCTTAGATTTTTGTTTCTCTTTTAAAAGGATAAGTTTTGAGCTCAATATACCACATATATATCTATATATGTGACTAAACTAATAAGGGTTGTCCAAACACTACTTAGTGAATCAGACGGAATCAATTTTCAATTAAACTCCCCCAAATGGTTCCAAATATTTTGATTCTTCCATCTATGTGCTCAATTTCGATTTTTGGACCCATTAAGGTCGTCAATTTCAATTCTGAAGTTGAAGCCCTAACAGATATTTTCCCAATTTAGACAGATACTTCCAAATTAAATCATATTAATTCATAAGAAAATAAAGGTAAATTTGCCACGTATTTTGGGGCCGTTACAAGCAAACTTGTTCTTGTAAGTAAAACTTAAATAACCCTTTTGATCTTGCTCTCTGGAAATTATTTTCATATTGGTTCTTGGTTTGGATATACATATGTTTGTGCTTACAAAATAGAGCTTTTTGTTCATTGTGACTCTCATTAAAAGTTTTAAAACAACATAGAATTCATAGTCTACTTTTGCATCTCCATTTTCTCTCTCTACAAATGGGTTTCACTTTTCTTAAAGAAAGCATCTTTTCGGCAATTCAACAAAAATGTTCGGCCAAACTCAATTTATTTATTCTATATTATACATTTAGACTCATAGGTGGTGTTCAACCTTTATTGAATGACTTGACCAAATTTATAGATATATGTGCATACAAAAAAAAAAAAAGTAATGAATATAAATCAACCGAAAAATAAATAAATAAAATACAATACAGCAGCCGTGAGGACACCAAATTGTTTGGCACATCCATACATGGAAGCATCAAATTTGCCTCTGCTATACCATCAAATTTCTCCATTCCCTACATCGAATCGGCTCGGTATCATTATTCGGCCAACATTGCTTACTCAGCGTGTAATTATCTTAATATTTGAACTTACTTTTGAAAAAATCTTGCTTCATAATTAATTATTTTCTCTGAGCAACATTAAGATTCAGCGCGTTGCAGTAGTAAAACTCAGAAATTGGCATTTTTTGGAGTTTATTTATATATTATACATTGCATGTATTGGTGCTAGAAACTTGTGACAGTTGCATATCTTGAGGAGCAGAGTTCAAATGATAACAAATGGGTTTCCATGCTCTCTTTCTACAAGATACTTCCATAACTTATCTTAAGAGGAAAAGACTCATGAACTGCCAATGAGTGTGCACAATTTCTGACGCGAAAATAATGGAAACCAACATATATCTTGCTAACTTTGCCAAAGTGAGGCTCCGCCGAAGTAATGCTCAAGATCGAGAGGAAGCACCAGAGCCGCGTTTTGGCTAGCAAAAGAAGTTGCCAACTTGCTAACCGAGAGGTTTCGGCAAGTCAAAGTAAATAATCTAACTAAGAGGCTTCGATACGGCAAGAAATGCAGGAGTTGTCAGTTCATTGTATACTCTGCGGTATGACAACAGCAAATAACCAAATCACATCCATCAAGCCTGTAATAACCCTCACCGCTGATTACCGATTGATTACCGATTATTGCTAAACTGAGACTGATCAAGATGGATAATTGAATTGATTGAAATACTGGACTGACTGACTGGAATCTGAAGCTGAATTGATTAAGTATATCTGTTATATTGCATTTCCATCTGTTGCCTGTTTGATTGTCTGTTCATGTTTTTATGTTTAAACTGCAAATTGAAGGCCTTATCGGCGGCCGAACCAAGAATTGATTGATGTTTTAGGACCATCATAATTTATGTGATTTTATGGCATATTTATCTGAAAAGTGATTTGGTATGATTAAATTAGATTAAAATAAGTTAAATTGCATTGTTGGACTTATTTACCGAAATGCCACTCTAGTGGCCCACTACCTAGACTATATTTGAGCCTCATTACACTTAAACAACACAATTTCATCAGCCCCTTTTCTTGCACAAACTGACCAAGAGAAAGAGAGAGTGAGAGAATTGAGTTCAATTTGTTGATTTGCTTTGGGTATTAAAGAAATTGAAGGATAATTGTCTAATTGAGCCTCCATACCTTTAATTCAAGGCTTAAGGTAGATTTCTTGCCATCTTGTTTATGTTTTGTGTTGACTCTTGCATGATCCATGAGCCTCTAGTGATTTAAGCCTAAAATTGGTCCTAATATGTTGAATTGGAGCTTAAGTCATGCATGCATGTCTATATTGATGAATTTTGAGATGAATTCATAGAAATTGTTACATGCATGTTCATATTAGAGTTCTAGTGCATGAATTTATCATGTTTTGACAAGATTGACTCATTTGAGCAAGTAAATGAAGCTTTGAATTGATTTAAACTCTTGCATGTAACACATTCATCATGTTCTTGAAATATTGTTTGAAATCATGTTAAATTGATCTTCCTTTGGGGCTTTGATTTTACAATTGAGCTTTGAATCATGTTAAACTATGAGTTTTGAAGAGTTTTCTGGAAAATTAGCCCAAGAGGATTGATTTTGATACATTGGAACTTGATTTGAGCTTGAAAGTTCAAATCTGGAAATTCCAGATTTTGGACTCCCGCTCGAGCGGGGAAAGTGGCGCTCGAGCGGGAAATTCGTGCTCCCAGTACTTTGCACAGTTTTGAAGTCCGCTCGAGCGGAAGAATTGACGCTCGAGCGGGAACTTGTGTCTTACGCTCGAGCGGGTGTCGAGTGCCCATCGAGCGTGATTTTTGAGCATCCAGTACTTTTGACTGTTTTGCAGACCGCTCGAGCGTGGGAAGTGACACTCGAGCGAGAACCTTTGTCTGCATGTCCGCTCGAGCGGGACCCCTATTTTCCGAAAATTCTGCAAAATGTTTTAAAGTGCATCTTTGCATCCTCATTCCATCCCAGGTATTTTTAGGCCTAGTTTAGGGCATCTTAATGAGGATATAGATGTAGAACACACCGAGGCAATTAGGGATTAAGTTATTATCTTTCCCAACTGTGTAGCTTAGTGTGTGTTCGTTCTATAAACTGTGTAGGGTTGGCATCTGGGGACACGCTCTAGCCTAATTGTAGCCCAGAACTCTGTGAGTAACAACTGTGTAAAGATATGTTCAAAATGATTATCTTCTGAACAATCGAACTGAACTGTTTTCTGAACTGATACTGTTAATTGAATGAATGTATGTCCTATATTCTGAACTGTATTGTGGCATCCTTAACAACTACTGTTTACTGTTACTGTTACAGAGATCTCTGTCGGTTCCCTTGTTGGAACCACCACTGTTTATTGATTGATGGCCATCATTTACTGTTCGGTCTTTTAAGACCTACTGTTTACTGTACTGCTATGCTAATGAATGTACCACATATGACTGTTATGACTGAATGACTGATATACTGAATTAATGAACTGTTTTTATTACTGTAAGGACATTCATTCTAAACCTCTTTACACATTATGTTATTCACTGGGCTTTAGCTCACTGTTTATATATATATATATATATATATATATATATATATATATATGTAGGTGTTCAGGCACCAGACCGGAGCTAGGAGCGTGGGTTAGACTCCCCTTTTTGTCAAGCCAACTACTGTGCCTCACTGCAAGGTTCCGAGCCTGCCAAGCTATGGCTTAGGGGTGTTTTAGTCCCCTATCTGTCTCTGTATCTGTTTTGTTTACTGTGTATACTGTATAGACTGTTACTACTGTTTAATAGGGATTAGGTCCCTGAACTGAATGATTGTATATATGTACATACTGTTTTGTCACTGACTGTATATATGTATGAAAAGTCTTTTTACATACAGACTGTCACAGCTCATTGAACATTGTTTATTTACTGTTTTGGCTTCCGCCATGCCCCTGTACTCTATTTTACTGTATTACTGTTAAGTAGGCCTTCGGTAATCTCAGATTACTGGCTGGTTACGGTGCTAAACCCATAGGGGCGGGTTTGGGTCGTGACAGAGTGGTATCAGAGCGATACTTACCACGAGTTATACTGCACACACGTGTCCACATGAGCTATAGGGTGTCCTAGAAAAGTGATTAGGGCATTGCATGAGCATGATAAATGTGTGGCTATGACACGACTGAATATATGCTAATGTGATAAACTGTTTAAGTATGCAACTGCTTATGTTGATAATTGTTATAACTGCTTATAGTGAAATGGATAATACAAGAACTGCAAATGAATCTGAATCCTCATCCTCTGAGGCAAGAATGGCAAGACTGGAGAGAATAATGGAATTAATAACTGAAAGATTAGATCAACAACAGAACCAACAGCCCCCACCTCCTCCTCCGATACAGCTGGAACAGAATGTTAATGCTAATGATGGGGACATAATTGCTCTCACCCACAAGTTCAGCAAAATGAAACCGCCATCCTTTCAAGGAGGCCTTGAACCGTTAAAAGCTGAAGCATGGGTTCTTGAAACAGAAAAATTGTTTGAGGTTTTTCCGTGCTCTGAAGCACATAAAGTACTGTTGGCCACCTTTACTTTGCAAGAAGAAGCTAGAAGGTGGTGGATGCTTATCCGTGATGACAACACTGTAATGACTTGGGCTCAATTCAAAGGAGCCTTCTTCGAGAAATATTTCCCACAGTGTGTCAGAGACAGAAAAGTAACTGAATTTGAACAGCTGAGACAGGGCACAATGTCCATTGCTGAATATGAAACAAAGTTCACCGAGCTTGCTAGATATGCACCACACATGGTGGACACTAATTACAAGAAGACCAGAAAGTTCGAAGGCGGCCTGAATGTTGCAATACTGGATAGAATTAATGTGTTAAAGCTACCGAACTATGTAAATGTTCTTGACCGAGCTTTGATGGCTGAATCAAACATCGAGGCACTGAAAACTGAAACACCAGCGTCTGAATGGCGTGGTAAAAGACAGGGTTTTAAATTCAAGAAAGGCAAGCATAACCCATTGAACAAGAAACAGAATACGGGGTCAACAACTAGCCCCAGCCAAGGGAGTGGTTTCATACCACCCTGTTCTGAATATGGTAAGAATCACAAGGGAGTTTGTTATAAAATCTCTGGTGCTTGTTACAGGTGTGGCAAGATGGGCCACATGGTCAAAGATTGCCCTTCCACTCCTCAGGGGCATAGTAAAGCTGCACCAAGCGCAGCAGCATCAACTGCTACACCAGAGCCTAACCCTAAAGCTACCGGGAAAGAGCCTATGAGGCAGGGCCGAGTGTTCGCCCTAGTACCGGGAGACGTACAGAATACCGAGACCGTTGTGTCAGGTATTCTCTCTATTTGTACTCAGAATGCTTATGTTCTAATTGATTCGGGGTCTACACATTCTTATGTATCGCATGTTTTTTCGCGAAAATTGAATAGACCCTTAGAACCCATGAATTATCTCTTAGATGTATCATCACCCGTTGGGGGATCCATGACTTGTGCATACATGTACCCTGCTTGTGAAATTATTGTTGGAAATGCACATTTGTTTATTGACTTACTGCCTCTGAACATAGATCATTTTGATATAATATTGGGGATGGACTGGTTAACGAAATATCATGCCACCATAGACTGTGTAACGAAACAAGTAGTTTTCCGTCCACCGGGTTTGCCTGAATTTGTGTTTAATGAAAGTGGAGTGGTACCTCCCCCATATTTGATTTCATCTGTGAAAGCTGTTAAATTGATTAGAAAGGGATGTAAGGGGTATTTCTGTTCTGTATTGACTGTACCTACTGATGTTAAAACTGATGTGAACTGTATTCCTATAGTCAGAGAGTTCCCAGATGTTTTTCCAGATGATCTGCCAGGGGATTTGATTGACAGGGAGATTGAATTCACCGTTGATGTGATTCCGGGTATGCAGCCTATATCGAAAGCCCCTTACAGAATGGCTCCAACTGAACTGAGAGAATTGAAAGTGCAATTGCAAGAACTGTTAGACAAAAAGTTCATCCGGCCTAGTACTTCATCGTGGGGCGCACCTGTCTTGTTTGTGAAAAAGAAAGACGGCTTACTGAAACTCTGCATCGACTACCGTGAATTGAACAAGGTAACTGTGAAAAATAAATATCCATTACCGCATATTGATGACTTATTTGATCAGTTACAGGGTGCTCAAGTATTTTCTAAGATTGATCTCAGATCCGGATATTATCAGTTGAAAGTTAAACCAGAGGACATTGACAAAACTGCTTTTCGAACGAGGTATGGACATTATGAATTTTTAGTTATGCCTTTCGGAGTTACCAATGCACCTGCTGCATTTATGGACCTCATGAACAGAATCTTTAAACCATTCATCGATGACTTTGTTGTTGTATTCATTGATGACATTCTGATTTATTCCAAAAGTATAGCAGAACATGAACATCATCTGAGACTTGCCCTACAGACTCTAAGAGAACAGAAACTCTTTGCTAAACTGTCTAAATGTGAATTTTGGCTTGACCATGTTATGTTTTTGGGACATGTTATTAGTAAGGATGGAATTTCAGTTGATCCACAGAAAGTTAAAGCAGTAGTAAACTGGCCTAGACCAACAAATGTGACAGAAGTCCGAAGCTTTTTGGGTTTGGCTGGATATTATAGAAGATTTGTCAAAGATTTCTCCAAAATTGCCTTACCATGGACTCAGTTAACTCAGAAGGGGATATCATTTGACTGGACTGACCAAAGGGAATCAACTTTCCAAGAGTTGAAAACCCGACTTGTGACTGCACCGGTTCTTACCCTACCTTCAGGTACGGATGGTTTTACCATTTTTAGTGATGCTTCTCATAAGGGTTTGGGGTGTGTTCTCATAAGGGTTTGGGGTGTGTTTTAATGCAGAATGGGAGAGTTATTGCCTATGCTTCCCGACAGCTGAGCCCGCATGAAAAGAACTACCTGACCCATGACTTGGAACTCGCCGCAGTGGTATTTGCCTTGAAAATCTGGCGTCACTATCTTTATGGGGCGACATGTGAAGTATATACCGACCACAAGAGTCTGAAATATTTCTTCACACAGAAAGAATTGAATATGAGACAGCGGAGATGGCTAGAATTGATTAAAGACTATGACCTATAGATTCTGTACCATCCGGGAAAGGCCAACACCGTTGCCGATGCCTTGAGTCAGAAATCGATTGGAAACTTAGCTTGGTTGCTCACCGGACAGAAAGAGTTGCTTTGTGACCTTGAAAGATCTGAAATTGAGATTGTGTTGCGAGAACAAGGTGGAACAATAGCTGCGATTTCTGCTCAACCGGCACTGATTGAAGAAATTAAAGAGAAACAACAACATGATGACTTCTTAAAGAAGATCATCGATGAACGAGAATCTAAACCGAGACCGGATTTCAAATTTGAGAATAATGCACTGAAATTTCAGGGAAGATTTTGTGTACCGAATGATTCTGAACTGAAAAGAAGAATTCTGCAAGAGGGCCACAACTCAAAATTTTCTATTCATCCGGGGAATACGAAAATGTACCAAGACCTGAAACTGAATTTCTGGTGGCCGGGACTGAAGAAAGAAATTGCTGATTTTGTATCAAAATGTCTTCATTGCCAACAAGTCAAAGCCGAACATCAACGATCCGCAGGCTTACTGCAAACCTTACCCATACCGGAGTGGAAATGAGAACATATTACCATGGATTTTATTGTGGGATTGCCTCGCTCCAGTAAAGGTATGGACTCAATTTGGGTTATTGTTGATAGACTGACTAAATCTGCTCACTTCTTACCTGTCAAGACAATTTATAATGCGGACAAATTGGCTATACTCTATATTGATGAAATTGTTAGACTGCATGGAGTGCCTGTATCCATTGTTTCTGACAGGGATTCGAAGTTTACATCGAGATTCTGGCAAAGCTTATAGACTGCATTGGGTACTGAACTGAGACTGAGTAGTGCCTATTATCCTCAGACAGATGGCCAGTCAGAGAGAACCATTCAGACTCTGGAGGATTTATTGAGAATGTGCGTCCTTGATTTTCAGGGAAACTGGGAAAGCCATTTGCCTCTAACTGAATTCGCCTACAACAACAGTTATCATTCGAGTATTGGTATGGCGCCTTTCGAGGCATTGTATGGCAGAAAATGTAGATCTCCGATTTGCTGGGTAGAAGTTGGAGATGGGCCTTTGCTTGGGCCCGAGATTGTATATGAAACGACTGAGAAAGTAAAACTGATACAACAGAGATTGAAAACCGCACAGAGCAGACAGAAAAGTTATGCTGATGTCAGAAGACGAGACAGAGAGTATGAAATGGGTGATCACGTTTTTGTGAAAGTGACACCGATGAAAGGCCAGACTCGTTTTGGAGTCAAAGGCAAGTTAGCGCCAAGATATGTCGGACCGTACGAGATTATTGAGAAAATCAATCCGGTGGCGTATCAAGTTGCGCTTCCTCCTGAAATGGAGCATATGCATAACGTCTTCCACATTTCTATGTTGAGGGACTACCTCAGGGATCCTTTTCATGTGATTGAGCCGACCCGTGTAGTGCTTAGTGATGACTACACTTATGAAGAACGGCCTATTCAGATTGTAAACAGACGGATTAAAAAGTTGAGAAACAAAGAGATCCCGTTAGTGAAAGTTGACTAGCAAAACCATGGTGGCGTGTATGCCACTTGGGAAAGGGAAGACGACATGGCTAAAAGATATCCTGAACTGTTCCTACTGAATCCTGTTTTCTTCCAAAACGAAGGTAACTCGAGTTTAGAGGACTAAACTCTTTTTAAGGAGGGGAGACTGTAATAACCCTCACCGCTGATTACCGATTAATTACCGATTATTGCTAAACTGAGACTGATCAAGATGGATAATTGAATTGATTGAAATACTGGACTGACTGACTGGAATCTGAAACTGAATTGATTAAGTATATCTGTTATATTGCATTTCCATCTGTTGCCTGTTTGATTGTCTGTTCATGTTTTTATGTTTAAACTGCAAATTGAAGGCCTTATCGGCAGCCGAACCAGGAATTGATTGATGTTTTAGGACCATCATAATTTATGTGATTTTATGGCATATTTATCTGAAAAGTGATTTGGTGTGATTAAATTAGATTAAAATAAGTTAAATTGCATTGTTGGACTTATTTACCGAAATGCCATTCTAGTGGCCCATTACCTAGACTATATTTGAGCCTCATTACACTTAAACAACACAATTTCATTAGCCCCTTTTCTTGCACAAACCGACCAAGAGAAAGAGAGAGTGAGAGAATTGAGTTCAATTTGTTGATTTGCTTGGGATATTAAAGAAATTGAAGGATAATTGTCTAATTGAGCCTCCATACCTTTAATTCAAGACTTAAGGTAGATTTCTTGCCATCTTGTTTATGTTTTGTATTGACTCTTGCATGATCCATGAGCCTCTAGTGATTTAAGCCTAAAATTGGTCCTAATATGTTGAATTGGAGCTTAAGTCATGCATGCATGTCTATATTGATGAATTTTGAGATGAATTCATAGAAATTGTTACATGCATGTTCATATTAGAGTTCTAGTGCATGAATTTATCATGTTTTGACAAGATTGACTCATTTGAGCAAGTAAATGAAGCTTTAAATTGATTTAAACTCTTGCATGTAACACATTCATCATGTTCTTGAAATATTGTTTGAAATCATGTTAAATTAATCTTCCTTTGGGGCTTTGATTTTACAATTGAGCTTTGAATCATGTTAAACTATGAGTTTTGAAGAGTTTTCTGGAAAATTAGCCCAAGAGGATTGATTTTGATACATTGGAACTTGATTTGAGCTTGGAAGTTCAAATATGGAAATTCCAGATTTTGGACTCCCGCTCGAGCGGGGAAAGTGGCACTCGAGCGGGAAATTCGTGCTCCCAGTACTTTGCACAATTTTGAAGTCCGCTCGAGCGGAAGAATTGACGCTCGAGCGGGAACTTGTGTCTTACGCTCGAGCGGGTGTCGAGCGCCCATTGAGCGTGATTTTTGAGCATCCAGTACTTTTGACTGTTTTGCAGACTGCTCGAGCGTGGGAAGTGACGCTCGAGCGGGAACCTTTGTCTGCATGTCCGCTCGAGCGGAGTAACCTACGCTCGAGCGGGACCCCTGTTTTTCGAAAATTCTGCAAAATGTTTTAAAGTGCATCTTTGCGTCCTCATTCCATCCTAGGCATTCTTAGGCCTAGTTTAGGGCATCTTAATGAGGATATAGATGTAGAACACACCGAGGCAATTAGGGATTAAGTTATTATCTTTTCCAACTGTATAGCTCAGTGTGTGTTCGTTCTGTAAACTGTGTAGGGTTGGCATCTGGGGACGCGCTCTAGCCTAATTGTAGCCCAGAACTCTGTGAGTAACAACTGTGTAAAGATATGTTCAAAATGATTATCTTCTGAACAATCGAACTGAACTGTTTTCTGAACTGATACTGTTAATTGAATGAATGTATGTCCTATATTCTAAACTGTATTGTGGCATCCTTAACAACTACTGTTTACTGTTACTGTTACAGAGATCTCTGTCGGTTCCCTTGTTGGAACCACCACTGTTTACTGATTGATGGCTATCATTTACTGTTCGGTCTTTTAAGACCTACTGTTTACTGTACTGCTATGCTAATGAATGTACCACATATGACTGTTATGACTAAATGACTGATATACTGAATTAATGAACTGTTTTCATTACTGTAAGGACATTCATTCTAAACCTCTTTACGCATTATGTTATTCACTGGGCTTTAGCTCACTGTTTATATATATATATATATATATATATATATATATATGTAGGTGTTCAGGCACCAGACCGGAGCTAGGAGCGTGGGTTAGACTCCCCTTTTTGTCAAGCCAACTACTGTGCCTCACTGCGAGGTTCCGTGCCTGTCAAGCTATGGCTTAGGGGTGTTTTAGTCCCCTGTCTGTCTCTGTATCTGTTTTGTTTACTGTGTATACTGTATAGACTGTTACTACTGTTTAATAGGGATTAGGTCCCTGAACTGAATGATTGTATATATGTACATACTGTTTTGTCACTGACTGTATATATGTATGAAAAGTCTTTTTACATACAGACTGTCACAGCTCATTGGACATTGTTTATTTACTGTTTTGGCTTCCGTCATGCCCCTGTACTCTGTTTTACTGTATAACTGTTAAGCAGGCCTTCGGTAATCTCAGATTACTGGCCGGTTATGGTGCTAAACCCATAGGGGCGGGTTTGGGTCGTCTATCTCAGCAATATAGGAGCAATTATCCCGTGCTTCGCGGAGCACAATTCTCAACGATCTGAGCCATCAGTTTTATTTTGGTTACAATTACGCCATCAGGAGTCCGATTATAGCAATCCCATAGTCATTTCCAACTATTTGGACCCTTCTGAACACATCCGTACAATCCAATTATATAAATTCTAAGTCTCATATTGAGTTCAATACATCGGCCAATCAGGAACATTAAATACAAAATCAATGGTCAAATCATATCCGATCGGCATGCATTTTCAGCAGCAGGATCTTGGGGTTAGGAAGTAATCCTCTGTCTTCCCCAATCATTCATTTCGTTACCTTGGCCATTTATTGCCCACTAGGACATCTTAGTCAATTTTCTGCTTTCCAATTGAGGCACATCAGCCGATCATCATCTAGGTACCTCTGATATACGTGCATACTCGGCCAACTTGGTACAAACATTACAATGAAATTTACTTGAGTTACAAATTCCCGGTCTTTTTCACATCGCTCCAAGCAAGCGCCTATTTTGGGACAATACATTACACACTTGGCAGTCGACAGTTCACACTTGGCAGTCGGCAGTTCACATTTGGCAGTCGGCCGTTCGCATATTTTTACACGCCGTCATTTTACCAAAGCCAAATCTACCCCGCAACATAGGGCAATGTAGCAAGTCCAATCTACATTCCTTCCGACTAACACCTGTCATTCGAAAGCAATTAGGCAAGTCTACATTGGATTAAGCGCAAACCGAGCAATGCTAATTGGCCTAAAATTTACTCGGCAATTAAATAGTTCACCCAATATTTACTTCGCAATTTCTTACAAGCAGAGCAATATTATTTGTGATTAACACGTCTATCTCATTTGGTACAGGCCATCACTGACACATAATGCATTATTCAAAATCCTTGCAATATTGGCACTTGATCGCCACTTAAAATCAGCAAAAGTCTCTGAGTACAGCGTAATCTTCGTACTCGGCATGGAGCGCCATCAGCAAAGGCCTACACCCGTGCCCGGGTGTTAGAATACCGCGGCTTACACCTACACCCGGAGGTTAGAATATTGCGGCCTACACCCTCACCTGGAGGTTATAATACCGTAGGTCTACACCCTCACCCGGGGGTAATAATATCGTAGTCCATTTTTTGGCTGATATATCTACCTTATCTAATATACATTATTTGGTTTAGGCAATCATTTCCGTACTCGGCACATAGAAATATTTTTAACTCAGCACAAAAGTCCATATTTTGAAGCGCTCTTCGCACTCGGCAATATACTACACCCTCGCTCGGGGGTTAGAATACCGCGGTCTACACACTCTCTTGGGGGTTATATTATCGCGGCTTACACCCTTGCCCGGGGGTAACAATACCGTGACCCATCGTTATGATTTGTTCGGAACTCATGTGATATAATTTCGTACTATGATCACCATCATTTATTTAACCTCTCTCCCTTATATACATATATTTGTACATGTATTCATACAGTTATCCATTCATTTATCAAAAGGCCTAACATTTATTTGAACAAGGTAACTGATTAAGGCCGAATTGTACATCATTGAGGCCGTTAATTAAAATCTCTTAACTTCACTTGCTGGTCAAACTGTATACTTTATGTGTGTTGAATATCAATCAGGTTGTATATCGTCGGAGCATAAAATGGGCAAAAAGACAAAATTTAGACAGAGTTGACTTTTTCTGAAAAAGTCAAACCGATGTTTTAAACCTGTTTGGAAGTGAGTAGAAGTATAAAAAGAAAAGAAAAAGACTTTTCTAGGGTTCTGAAATTGTTTTGACCTAAAGAGAGAGGCTAGGGTTTGGGAAAGAGAGGAGAAACAAAAGCTTCAAGGATGTCTCCCATGGTGATTTCTTCTCCATCTACCTCCTTCCACTCCTCCATGAGTGGCTAGTCTTCTTTTCTAAGGTTTTGATGAAACCCTAGCCATGTAATTATTTTGTTTTCTTTTTGATTTTTAATTATGTAAAGGTTTGAACATTTGTATGGTGATTTAGAAGTTTCTTTTATATATTTTTCATTATCTCTTCGAACATTTGACTTTCTGTGATTGTTGAATGTTATCCATACATGTGTTTTCTATTCCTTCACATTCAAGGTATGAGACGAACCATACTACGAGGAACGAGTCGTATCACTACCTTAGTTTAGAGTGAACGATTCGTATTACTTGAGATGGTTCGTGCTCGTACATTGAAGTAACTCGGTAAGAAAAACTCTCATTCCTTCTACCGCAGACAATGAAAGTTTTGAGACAATTGTGGAAGCCAGAAAAATATATATATATTAGCTTATTGGGACTAATCCAAACAAGGCCTACAAATGGGTCTAACTCAAACAAATATCAGACCCCCTCATCTATATAAAGGGAGGGCATCCCAGAGAAGGGGGTAGGTGACCTCTCTGCCCCACATAGCACACACACTCTTCATTTCTATACATTCATTCTTTTAATCAAAGGACTAACTTTACCATCGGAGTGTCTCCGGCAGGCAACCCCGGTTGCGTGGCGCCGATTATGCTTATCTTTGCAGATACACAGGGACAAAATTTATCTCTTTGTTGGATCTCTACAATCCATGTGAGAGGATATTTCATGGTTTCACATTTTTGTATTTACATCATAGAATTCATTTGAAATTATTCTAAATTTGTAAAATTTCTATAGAGAAATTCTAAGAGGAGAAAATAAATCACAAAATAGGGGCCCATGGGACATATTGGTTCATGGTACGTGGACCATCCTCCTACATATTTAAATCTAGCCCAACCTGAAAAATAGATGGGCTCAAGGAAAAAATCTTGAGTTTTTAAGTTTTTAGTGTGGTGTAACCTTTGTTTAAAAAAAAATAAAAATAAATGTGGTGCAGCCAAAAATAATAAAAACATAAACCCGTACAAAAAATGATAATGTCTTAAAGTTAAACACATGCTTGATCATTAATATATATTTATATACAAGAAGTGGATTTTCAAGGTTGTAAAAAATGAATTTCAATTCTCATTTTTATATTAATTAAGAGGTTAGACATTAATTATTTGTTTCTCGTTATAAAATTTTATTGTATAGAATTTATTTTCACATTATGGGACTTTTATGTGTTGGTGGGTGAGATTATATCCAGTTTAATGTAATTTTTTTTTATATATTTATAAATATTTTTTTCTAAATTGACAAATATAAAATTCTGAAACAGAAAAGGATGGTAATTATTATTGCAAAAACATGAGGTTTTTGAGGAAAAGAAAATGGTCTATCCTCACCCTTCAACGTTGGGCCATCTTGCAGTGTCTTCAAATAGAAAAATTATTGGTTGGTCCAAGTACCTCGTGGCTATATCTCAGGCTAATCACAAATCTTCATGTCTTTTAATGTTTTTAATCACTTAACACAAAATTGTAAGCTCTACCCTCTCTACCAATCACAATACATATACAGTATCATATCACGCTATTCTGGACCAACCCATAACTTCTCCTCCAAATAACTTTGTACAAAGGTTTATGTAAATAATTACTGACTCGTAATCCAAAAATAAAGAAATTACTGAGTGTGATTCCCAAACGGCCTATGGGCTTATTTAGCAATTACAATGGTTTTTTTGAAAATTGATTTTTTATTTTTAGGAAAAAATATATTAAAAAAATAAGAAAATAATTTATTTTTTATAGTATTTTTTAACTTTTTAATTAAAAATGTAACTTTTTAAAAATAGACCTTAAGTGCATTAATCCTGTTTTTTTTGTTTTTTTCTTTTTTCTTCTTCTTTTTTTATTTTTTTTATTTTTTTTATGACCACTTGGACGCAGAAATGTGAACTGAACCGTCGACCACGTGCATTACTATCACAACACACACACAGAGCAATTCACTTAGGTCAAGTTTGGGAGCCTGTAAAAAAGTTAAAAAGTTAAAAAGTTACTTAAAAAGTTAAAAATTTAATATTATTCACCAAAAGTCAACAATTACGGTTACACAATTTTCAATTTAAATTTTTCCCTACAAATTAATTTTTACAATTTTTTATTCCACATTTTTTCATAAAAAGTCAAAAAGTTAACCCAAACATCCATATTTTTAACCTCAATTTTTTAGTCCAAAAAGATAGAAAGTACACTTATTTAGGACACCCCAAACAACCCCTTAAAGAGTTATTTGGATCATCTCTAATAATTTGTCCAATCTATCATTAAATTTAAATTTGATTAAAAAAATTAAAAAAAATGTCTCGTAGCTCAAATTTTGTGGCTCAAAAGTGGCTCAAATGGCCAAAACGACGTCGTTTTGGCCATTTTTATAGCCATTTTTATGTTGTTCTGTACTCAAAACGACGTCGTTTTGGCCATTTGAGCCACTTTTGAGCCACAAAATTTGAGCTATATAGCATTGCCGAAAAATTAATTTTTACTCCTTTAACAGTTCATCAAATCTATCATTAAATTCAAAATTTTACTTTTCTTTCATCAAATTATAGACTAATGTATCTTTCATCAAATTACTGTTCATTGCTGTTGAATTTTCACCACCGGATGCCCCTTGAATTAGGGGTGAGCATGGACCGGATTGGTCCGAATTGAGAGAAAACCAGGACGAATCCGTTATTTACGGTTCCTGAAAAATTAAAACCAATGCAATCCGTTTAAATTGTGGAACCAATCCGAACCAATCCGTTGAAACACAGATTGGATCGGTTTAGGACCACAGATTTAAATAATTAAATAACAAAAAAAATATAGACATTACATTTTCATTCCAATAGCAACATAGCTCTTGAAAACCTGTAAACAATATAATTAAACATCCATTCCAATAACCCCAAAAATAATAATAATAATAATAATTTAATGCCTCATTTGGCAGTGCCAGCAATTTATACCCCTAGAGCTTAAAAATTATTTATTTATTTTTATTTTTTTTAAATGCACTTCTTGATGAAGAAGTTCAGAAGTATTCTTGTAGAGGCTTTCCCCTGGTCCAATCTTAATGCCTCAACCTGCTTGAGATTGATTACAAAAAAAAAATAATAGCAGCAACCAACATAACAAGAGCATATAACTTTTTCCTTTCTTCCAATGTCGAGAAAATATGGAAAAAATGGAAAAACAAGAGCATATAACAACTCCTGTTCTATAATCTTTTTCCCCTCATTAATTAAAGATGGAAAAACAGAGAAAATATCTACATGAAATACAATCAGACTGATCAAACAAACAACACAAAACAGAGATGAAATCAGAAAAAAAAATAAAAATAAAAACAGAAAATAGAAATAGAAAACAGGAAGAAAAAAAAAGTATAAAAATAAAATGAAAACAGAAAGGAACAATCGATTTAATGAGTGAGGCTGGAAACCCATTTCAGAGTGTTAGAGAGGAGCTCACCGAAAGAGAGACACAACAGCTATAGCTATCGATCTAATCTGAGATGGATGATCTGGGAACAAAGGAACAAAAATAGTCACCGATCCGAGAGAGAGAGAGAGAGATGGGAGATGAGAACACCGAGAGAGAGAGAGAGAGCTCACCGACAGAGAGAGACGAGCAGCAGCACACCGATCTGATCTGAGATGGATGAGAGTGCGAGAGAGAACTCAATCTGAGATGGGAAAGAGGAGAGAGACACCATCGATATAGAGACCTGAGATGAGAGTGAGAGGCGTGAATGAGTGAGGCTGCTGGATTAGGTTAGGTTACATTTTAGTTTTTATATCAGACAAGAAATTATATGGTGTGGGAAGGTATATAGTATAAAAATATAGATTATTTATAGATGGTCCGGATCGGTTCCAATCCAGAATCGTGGGGTTCAATCCGGAACCGATCCGTGGCTTACGGATTTTGAAATTTTCAATCCGGAACCGAACCACGGATTCAAAAAACCAATCCAAACCTATCGGATTGGACTAGACCGGATCGGAATACGGATTTTACGGATTCCTTGCTTAGCCCTACCTTCAATGACCACCTCAAGGCAAAAATTTGTGAAAAAATTACACTAACCGGTCGACCTGCCGTACATCCATTCGGTCGTCCGCCTAGTGTTCTGATGAAGTTTCAAAAACTTTAGTTGGAGCACTTAATATCAAATGAACCTTTTACTCAAATTTGGTGAAAAACTTGGTATATCGTTGAAAATGCTCTCAGGGATTCTTTGGAAATGTTCTAAATAAGTACATTTATTTAGATCATATTATTTTTTTATATATATATTTTTTTGTAATAAATTACAAAATGTATCAAATAAACAAATTCTAAATAACCCGTAAATAGAAGAAATTAAGTGGGAATTCCATAAATGTTTTACAAATTCATAAAAATTATTATAATTATAATTATTAATATTTAAAAAATTTATCATTTATTTGTAATTATCTTTCAAAATTCTTTCTTAACAGTAATTTTCCCTACTAAATATGTATATATAAAAAAAAAATTTTAAAAAAAGATGCTAAATAAATACGTTGATTAGAATTACAATATAGGAAGATGTTAAATTTGAAAATATATTTGTACAATATTTGATTTATCTAATTTATCATTAGAAACCAATATGAATAAAAAAGCTTATGAAATAGGAGGATTAACCAATAAATCCCATATCATGGATTTGTCATCCATTTAGTCATTTTGAATGTGTAATGACTAATTTGTCATTATAATCTCCTTAATTATTGTTGTTTGTTGAAGTGTTACAATTGAAAAAAAAAAAGTACGTTAAGAAATTTTTTAACAGACCTTCTAGATGTATCCAACGTCACATCATACTTGCTACATTGAAGTGTTACATTTGGAAAAAATACATTGAAGAGTTTTTTTTGGAATATTACATTAAGAAAAAGTACATTAAGAAATTTTTTTCCTAATGTCACATTATACCCGCCATATTGGAGTGTTATATTTGAAAAAAGTACATTAAGAAGTTTTTTAGTAAACGTTTTTGATATATCCAATGTCAGATCATATCCATCACATTGGAATGTCACATCATACGTGCTACATTAATAAAAGGAAAAGAAAAATCTTGATATGATATAAAAATCTAAAAAAAGCTCATAAAATACCTTTTTGAAAACAATAGGACTTATGTGGTTATAAGAAGGAATAAGAAAAAAACAAAAAAAAAACTTATAAGTATGCAAGATCCTGAGACAGGACTTTTTGATAAATTTCCCTATGAAAATAATTTTCTAAAATAAATTTTGGTAAATAAGTAAAAGAATATACCAATGCCTGATTGTCTGCAAATGGGGAGAGTTGGGATTAGCAAGCATGATTTAAAAGTTTTTCAAAATATATTTGGATTTTGTTTATTTAGAATTGGGTAAATTATAAGTACACTATGAGATTACTTAAAATATGATTAGTGTTTTGTGGTTTTGGAAAGCTATGTTTGGTTTTGGCTTTTTAGCTAAAAAAATATAAAAGATAAAATTTGTTACATAAGTCAATAAGATAAAATGTCACATTCAAATTATAATCATTACAACTTTTCTTTTACAAAAGTCAAAAAAACTAAAAATAAAAACCAAACGAGGCTAAAAAAGTCAGGCTAAAATAGCCAAAAAATCAAAAAATAAACTATTTTAGCTCTTCCCAAACGAAGACTAAGTCTTACTCTTTGAAGTTTTTAATTTCATAACAAATAACCTATTTTATTAATAAATTATCAAGTCAATTAATAATTTTTAATGATATTAAAAATTTATTTTAATTAATATTTCAAGAAGAGCAATTAAAAATTTTATTTTTTAATTAATTCTATTAAATAAAAAAATTAAATATAAAAATATTTATAATCTTTTAAATCACGGACAACAATCTATATTTTAAACCATTTGAATTGAATTCGAAAGAAATAATCGAGTCAGTTACTAATAGAGTTTGAGTAATTTAGCCTTCGTTTAGCATAAACTAAAATGAAATTTTTTGGCTAAAATAGTCTCAAAAAGATAAAATAGACTTTTTAACCCAATAAGATAAAATGTCACATCTAAATCATAATTATTTCATTTTTTTTCTCACAAAAGTCAAAAAGTCTATCCCAAACGAAGCTTTTTAGCCCCAAGCTAAAATAACCAAAAAAAGCCAACCCACATCCCAAAATTTTGAAATAGGGATAAATTACACTTACATTTTCTGAAATTTAGATTTAATACATATTACTTCTTAACGTTTGGAAAATTATACTATGTAACGCCTCCAAAATTATGCAATAAATACAGTTCATAAGCGGAAGAATAACAGAAATAAGATACATTCATCCATTAGAGTTCAGAGTTTGTTTACAAAGATTAACACATGCGACATACATTCACTAATGTTCGTCCTGAACCTATAGCATATGTTACAATGTTGAGAGAAAAGAAACTAAACATATAGTCAGATGTCTTATAGGTTTACGTCTTTCCAAGTAATTGCTTGATTACACAAAAGTGAGCCTAACTCAATACAATTAAAGCCATTAGCTATACAAAAGAGTAAAAAAAAACAAAATAAAGAAGCTCTTACTTCCCAAAAGTCCCTCCAAGCTATTGCCTTGGCGGAGGCATGTCACCAGCACTTGAAAATATTTTTCCCAAATAGGGTGAGGCAAAGCCCAGCAGGAATAATATAACACAGTACATGAGTTTAGCAGAGATATAAGTACAATGTGCATACACAGTGCTTGTGACAAAACATTCACATTTTTATAAGATCATAAAGTACCAAAGTTCGTATTTCAATTCATTTTCCTTCAATTCATTTCAAATTAATTTACCCTTTTTCAATTCATGAACCAATTTCATTATTTTTCAACTACCGAACTAAGACTATAACTCAGTGGTTTTTCCAAGTCAATACAATACCACACAAACTCTTCAATCTGCCATTTTATGGAAATTTCGTCAGCGGGATTGGCAGCCATGTATACACAAGATTTCGTGACTTTTACCCTGGACACTTCGGCCAACTTAATTTCAATGGAGTCCATCCCCTATCTTCTCCCAAATAATGGAGTACATCCCCCTTCTCCTTCCATACATCATACATATACAATGTATTAAAATATAGTCATATTCAATGACAACCAACAATAGATTAATTTCAATTTTCCTAATTCTCATGCAATTTCTACAACAATCATAGCTATCATCTACTGATAGCCTAGCACAGATATTTTCTAAACAGATATATATAATCTTCTCAATAGATAAATTAATCAAGTTTTCATAGGTGAGAGACAACACGCGTCCAACTCCACCATTTATATCAACAATCTTCCAATTTTACATTACCAATGTCAATTTTTGTTAATTATACAAAATAACTTCACTACTTTAGGGGCAAAACTTCCCATTTTTTCAAATATCAACCAAAGTACCAAAATCAACAAATTTGACACAAAACAACCTTATTTACAAACTCCATAACCATTTATTTTCCATTCATAAAAAATCCCTCTTTTTATTTCACATCCGAACCCTAGGTTTGTTCAAACTACTCCCAAATCTCACCATAGTTATACAACGACAAATAACTAAACTAAAGATCATATGAAAATGTAGAAAATTCCTACCTCAAAGAAAAGAAAACGAGCAAAGTAAGGTTGAAACTCCAAAGACACCGAAACCCACTTTCGTTTGGATAAAAATATAGCCCACAACATCCTCTACCTTTTTCTCAAAGTTTCTAGGGTGAAGAACCCAATGTATCTAGGTGAAATAGTAAAGAGAAGATGAGTTTTAGAGAGAGAAACTCAAGATCTAGGGTTTTGGAGAGTTTTAGAGAGAAAGAGAGAGAGGAATGAAAAAGTGATGAAAAAGGTCATTTTCACGGATTGTTATACACGCAGTCCGCTCGAGTGTTAGACACAATGTTCCGCTCGAGCGTAAGAAGTGACGCGTGAGCGTCAAATACACTCTTTCAACATTTGCAGGTCTGCAAAAATATATTGAGAGTTTGCAAATCCTGCTCGAGCTGAGGAGAAAAATTGCAAAGCCCGCTCGAGCGAAAGAATGATTGCTCGAGCGGAGGAGTAAAAATCTGGGCAACATAGATTTGGAAAATCAAGTAACCAACTTGTTCCAAACACACAACTACAATCCAAATGACTAATCCAAAGAACAACAAGGGTAATAAGAGATGGACAACAACATTGAATCATGAAACCTGAGTCCAAAACATAATAAAATGTCAAGTCAAAACCGGAGTCGCTATATATTAACTTCTCTATTATTATAATTATTTAAACGGAATGAAAATATTGAATTCACACTCTCTTTATTTTCTTGCTTTGTTTTGTTTTTTTTTCTTTTTCTTTGATTTACTTTATTTTTTTAATATAAATTTTTTTTTTCTACTAAAATTTATTATCTTTTATATAAGTAAAAGGTATGAAATGAGACTATTAATCATAACAATAAAAATATAATTTTAAAAATATCAAGAAATGAAATGTAATTAAACCAAATTTAAGTAACGTGTCTCCACTACAAAGCCGGGTGGGACCATAGGGACCTACTGAAAAGGAAAACCACACTGTCGCCATGTGGCCGCCTCTTATTAAATAAATGAATAAATCAAAGCGGTTAGGGGCTTCACGTGGTCAGTCACAGAGATGAGTTTGTGGGGTCTGCCCATTTAACTAATCTCCTCCTCCTATCTTTCTTCTTTTTTGAACGATCCTATTGTCTTCTTCCGTTGACGTTATTTTATGAGGTCTCGGAAAATAGGTTGGGATTTAACTTATTAAAAAATAAAATAAATTAAGAAATTAATAAGATAAAATATTATATTTAACTTATAATTATTTTATGTTTTTATAAAGTTATAAAAAGTTAAAAAAAATTAAAAAATAAACTAAAAAAATTCTTTCCAAACGAAATCTAAGTCTCACCTATCACATTAGTGGTGTGGGTTTTGCAGTTTGAGAATAAATTTATAATTGAAATCGTGAATGGATGATTGATAAATAATTAAATTATAATTTGAGTAGTTTAGACGGTTTCAATTTAATAGCGATTGAAGAATAATTTTAAATAATTATCAAGCATACATATAATAGATGACATTAATTTAAATAATATTTTTCATATATATAACACTAATTTAAAATAAATTTCATATCTTAAATATTTCTCACATAGATTTTATTTTGATATTTCATTAAAGGTAAAAAAAAAAAAAAATACGTGTATTAACTACAGTGAATGATTTCGAAAGCGGATTATAAATTTCAAACAGTGGGTCAAACTAACCCGCGATTAGCTAGTAGATCGATGCAGATTAGGTGATTCGGTGCAAATTGGGTTGTATCTTGCACAGCTTTATTATATTCTATCACTAAAAACAATACATATTTATAAATAAAAAAAAGAGACACAATTTATATTTAAAATTTTTTTTTACCAATGTGGTATTAATTTTAAAAAATAATTATCAATTTTTTATTTTATTTTATTTTATTAATTTAACACACTACATCAATACAATTACATCATGTACTGACCTACTAAATAATTCCTCCTTGCTTTCACATATTTGAGATTCCCCTCATGTACAAAAATATTGGTGACTCATCATCAAAAATAAAAAATAAAATAAAATAAATATTGGTGATCAATTAATAGAATCGATTAATAGTTGAACAAGATTGATCTTCTCTTCCAGATCAAGTAATTTTTATCTTAGCTATTCATTGATCAAATATAAAAATGTTATTTGATATTATTATTGTTTCTAAAATTCTTACTACACTTTTTCATGCTCATCTTAAATTAAAGATAAAAGAGTTATTAAGTTTTGAGTACTTAATTCTCCTAATATTTTCAATTAATATTCTCCTAATGTTATTTAATATTTTCATCAAGGTTGATCTTGATGAGGTTATTGTCTGATTTTCCTGTGTAGTTTTTTCGTTTTGGCCTTTTTCTATCTAAAAAAAATAAAAACTCTCCTAATATTTTCAATTAACTTAAAAGAAATACAATGAACTTTGTTAAATAAAATATCAACACACTTATTTTCTTTTTGTTATATAAGATCTATCCTAATTATTCCAAGCCGACTCAAAAAGTACATGTATTATAAATAAAATTAAGGATAAATTACAAAATACACTCCTGAGATTTGTTTAAAATACGGATTACTCCATATGGTTTAGAAAATTATAAATATCTCATTGTCACAATTTTTTATTTAACATAATTAATTAAAAAAATAAAATTACTAACTGCTTTTTTATACAATAAAAAAATTATCTGAATTAATAACTGAAATAAATTTCTGACATCATTAAAAACTCTTAGTTGATTTGATGATTTATTAATAAAATGAGTTATTTGTTATGAAATTATAAATTTCAAGAGGGGGATGTAATTTCTAAAACTACGGGGGACAATTTATATTTTAAGTAAATTTTAGAAGGTATATTTGTAATTTATTCTAAAATTTTAATTAGATCGTGTGACTCATTTGATATTTAAATATAATATTGATTATGATTTTGGCACTTGTCAATTTAATTGAACATGACTAATAGATGATTCGACTATATGCTACTAATTAATACCTTTAAATATAAACTCCATATATTTCAATTTGCATAATGAGCACACCAGCACACAAATTTGTAGAAAAATATTTTATTTATTTTTATTAATTTAAATAGTATAATAAATCTTATCTAAAGTGTGATGAAAAGATTTTACGATTTTAATGAATAAAATAATGTTTTCTTTTGATGAGAGGTGAATAAAATCAGACTCAAAATTGTCAAGAAATATCCTATTAAATAAAATATAATCGTCAACAAAGTAGGTGAAGAAACACTTTTTAAAATCAAGTTTGGCTTTCTGTTTGATTCAACTACTCCCCCATTATATGGCTAAATTTTTTGGAATATTGATAACTACAGGATGGCCATGATGGTGGTGTGTAGGGAATCCGTTCATATCCAAATGAATATGTTCTTTGTTTTAAAATAATAATAATAATAATAATAATAATAATAGTAATAATTTATAGAGTCCGGATCCTTGGCCGTACAATCCTACCGTCATCCTTGCGGTACTCCCAAAACGACGTCGTTTTGGAAAAAATTTCAATTTAAAAAAAAAGAAAAAAAAAGAACAGAAACCAGAGGAAAAACCAAAGGAGGAGAAGAAGGAAGGAAGAAGGGAGAAGGAAGGAGAAGAAGAGGGGAGAAGAAGGAAAGCAGATCTGAGCAAACCAGAGAGGGAGAAGAATGAAGGAAGAAGAGAGCAGAAGGAAGACAGCTAGCTTTCACCCACCGCAATCGCTGCCCACCTGCTCCTCTCTCTCTCTTTCTCCTTCAACATTGAGGCTTCGATCCAGCCCCTCTCCGTCCTCTCTCTCTCTCTCTCTCTGCAAAAAAGACCCAAAATCATAGTCAATGAGATAATCTGGATAAAACCTAGAAATCTTGCTTTTATAGAGAGAATTAGAGGAGATGTGGGGTTGTTTGTGTGGTTGAGAAGGAGACAAACTTCATTTGGGTTTGTGTAAAGAGTTAGGGTGGGTTTGATTTTGGGCCCCCTCCGTCCTCTCTCTTCTTCCCCTCTAGTTTCTGGGTTTGATTTTGGTCCCTCTTCCGCCCTCTTTCTCTTCTTCCTCTCTGGTTTCTGTTCTTTTTTTTTTTTAAATTGAAAATTCCCCCAAAACAACGTCGTTTTGGGGGTGCCGCAAGGATGGCTGTAGGATTGTGCGGCCGAGGATCCGGACTCATAATTTATATGTCTAGTTGAGTAATGTTAAAAATTGATTAATGCTAAAGACTCATAAATTTGACTTACAAATTCACCCACGATAATGTAGCAAAAGAATTGGACACTCAATGATTGAATGTGTAACAAATCAAAAGTTAATATCTGGCATATAATTATGGGTATAATTGTAAAAGTTTTTTTGTACTCTTAAATATTTTCTTGTATAACAAATCAAAAGTTAACATATATTCTATCACATCATTGTGAATACTTTTTGAGAATCTCAAATATTTTTCCTATCTAGGGTTAAAAATGAGGAAAGGGTAGTTATTAAGTGATGATTAGAATGGGTAACAAGTTATACTGTAAGAATAATACTAGGAATCATGAAAAAAATATTATGAAAATAATCATGAAAGATTTTCTACCTTTAGATTATACATATAATAAAACATTACATACTAATCAAAGGATAAAAAATTTTCGTAATACATTTCATGATATTTTTTTCATGATTCATAATATTATTTTGTACAGATATAAGGTAGAGGAGTACTGCTTGTATCACCTAATCTCGCTTCCGGTGAGAGTCGAATTCCCTACCTCATGTATGTGATCGGTCGTGAGATGATGCTGGATCAAAAGCCCGTTGGCATGATCTGGTTGTTGTTATTATAGTGTTTGATTGATTATGATGAAATGTTTGTTTTATTAAATATTTATTTTCATGTTTGATTTAGTAAATGACTACTAAAAAAATAAATTATAAATAGAACCGACATTAACTATTGTAATTAATTTATTCCATTTCATTTTCATTTCACCTTCACTCCAGTCAATCAAATATTACTTTGGAGTATAACACATAAATTTTGGTGACAAGATCTCATTCTATTATGAGCTAGTATTAAAATGTTTAATAAGATTACAACAATTAAATTTGAATAATAAATTTACGGTAAATTATATTTACCTCCCCTGAGATTTCTAACAAATACAGGGACCTCCCTTGTGATTTGAATAATTACAGTAATCTTCCCTACTTTACCTGACAATGTTAAGATTCTCTTCTTCTATCAAATTATTCCAAACGATATTACTTTTTCTATAGTAAATTAACTTATTGCCCTTCCTTTTAAAATATTAAAAAATATTTTTGGATTAGAGGATAGGTTTGGAATAAACAAATAGTGTTTAGAATAGTATTTTTGGATTTATTTTTTTAAAATATTAAAAAATGTTTAAATTTTTTTAATTTTTTATTTTAAATATATAATTTTTATTTTAAATATTTTATTTTATTTTGTAAATATTTTAATTTTTTTAATTTTAATATTTTAAACTCAAAATACAAATTCACACTCAAATCGTAACTAAACACAACTCAAAACTCAATTCAAAAATTATTTTCAAACCTCATAACTCGACACTTTATACTACTTTCAAAACCCTACACTCAAAACGTAATCAAACGCATAACAAAAAATTTAAAATATTTATAAATATATTTATAAAATAAAATAAAATATTTAAATAAAAACTATATATTTAAAATGAAAATTATATATATAAAATAAAAAAATAAATTTTTTTAATTTTTTAATATTTAAAAAATATATTTAACATAAGGTTGCATTTTTTTAAGTTTGTGTTTGGTTATGAGTTTTGAAAATAATTTTTGAATTAAGTTTTGAGTTATGTATTTGGTTAAGACTCTATTAGTTTTGAAAAGATTTTTGAAAATTTCTAATTGGAATTGTGATTCTAAAAGAGAACCAAACATGTTTCTAAAAAAAAATCTTTTTTTGGAACATGTTTTTATTCAAAACTCAATTCAAAAATTATTTTCAAAACTCATAACCAAACACAAATTTAAACCTCAATTCAAAACTCAAAATTCTTTTCAAAACTCAAAACCAAACTTTTTCAAAAACTCTATTTTAAAAAAAAAAAAATTCAAAAAAATTTTTATTTTTAGAATCATGCTCTGAGTGTGAAGTCGTATTTTGAGCTATGAGTTTTGAAAAGAAAAAATTTATTTGGTTATGAATTTTGAAATTTTTTGAAATTATTTTTTTAGGGTAAATATTTTATATTTTAAATATTTATTTATTTATTTTAATGTGCATTATATTTCATACATCTAAAATATTAAAAAATTTAAAAAAATTTATTTTTTATTTTAAATATATAGTTTTATTTTAAATATTTTATTTTATTTTATAAATATATTTTCAAATATTTTAATTTTTTTATTATGCGTTTGGTTACGATTTGAGTGTAAAGTTTTGAAAGTAGTATAGAATGTTGAGTTATGTGTTTGGTTATGAGATTTGAAAATAATTTTTGAATTGAGTTTTGAATTATGTATTTGGTTACGATTTGAATGTGAAGTTGTGTTTTGAGTTTAAAATATTAAAATTTAAAAAATTAAAATATTTACAAAATAAAATAAAACATTTAAAAATATTTAAATAAAAATTATATATTTAAGATAAAAATAATTTTTTTAAAACATTCTTTAATATTTTTAAAAAATAAATCCAAAAATACTGTTCCAAACATTATTTGTTTCTTCCAAACCTATCCTTCAATCGAAAAATATTTTTTAATATTTTAAAAGGAAGGATAATAAGGTAATTTATTATAGAAAAAATAATACCATTTGGAATAATTTCACAGAAGGGGGAATCTTGACATTGTTAGGTAAAGCAAGGGAGGTTACTATAATTATTCAAACCACAGGGGAGGCAAATGTAATTTACCCTAAATTTTAAATACCATTTCATATGGTTAGATTTACATAAAAATAAAGGGTAAATTACATTACCTCCCCTGAGATTTTTGATAATTACAGGGACCTCTTTTGTAATTTCAATAATTACAGAAACCTCTCTTACTTTTTCTGATATTGTTAAGATTTCCCCTCTCGTTAATTTAAGCCAAACCATGTTAACTTGGTTGTGCAAATGACCATAATACCCTTTACACTTAATACCCTTTAATTGTAATTTACCTATATATTAAATTATCATTTTATTTCTCACAATTTTTTTTAGATTTTAGATGTAATAAATAAAAAATTATTTGAGTATTTTATTACTTTCAAATAATTTATTTCTTCAATTAAAATTCTATTTTAATTAGATGTAAGAAAAGACAAATTTAAATAGTTTATTATTCTCAAATAATTTCTTCATCTTTCATTCCCTATCATCTAATTTTAATTTATTGTAATGTGTTTAGATATTTTTTCACTTTTATATTTATTTTAAAAAATATTATTATTAAGGTGAGAAATATTGACTTATTTTTCTAATGATAATTAAAATTTGAGAATAATATATGATTTTGAAAAGATAAAATGATAATTTTTTTTTTTTTACATATTTATGAGGTAACATTTGGTAATTTTTATAGGTCAATTTTTTTATTATAAATATGAAATGTTATTATGTTTATTTTTCTTTAAAAAAAAAATTAATACACAAATATGTTTACAAAAAAAAAAAAAAAAAAAAATCATGTTTCATAAGTTGCTATGATATTGAGTGATGTTAGCTAACATGAATGAAAGAGAAAAAAATGATGAAAAAAATTGAGGAAAAAGCATTGAGAAGAGAACTAATAATAATAATAATAATAATAATAAAAATTATGTGGTGTTGCTATTTGTTACAATGACACTATTAAAAAATGGATGAGAAAATAAATAGAAAGAAAAATGAAAGAAATAAAATAAAGAAAATGGAATGAAAGGGATAATTTCTCCAAATATGTATTTTTCATATGGAAAAAAAAAATCAAATACCTATATGTATTTTTAAATTTTTATTCAAACTCTAATTTCTCAAAATAATTATTTATAAAATTGGTGGTCTTTTTAAAAAATAAAACATCTTTTATATTTTGTTTCATAATTTTCAAATAAATGATTGTATTTAATCTAGTATAAAGTTCAATGGTGATCAATTTATTAGCTTTTTATTTATTTATTTATTTTATAGATAAGGTAATGTTTGGTTATTTTACTATATATATGCTTACCTTAACAATTTAGAAGTTTTTTTTTAAATATTGTATAGAATTTAATAATTTTGTTTAACATTGTTAAAATAATGCATAGTCACTATTAATTTTTTGTAAAACCTCATGTGAGGTGAGTGAGTTTACTATTTGAAGATATAAAGGCAATCTTGAAATTTTTTACTCTTAGTACATGACGGTAGCATATTCTTGTTAAATAAATTAACAAAAAATTAACGGTGGGAGAATTTTAATAATAGTATCAAAAGTAAGAATAATTTCTGTAATTATTAAAACTATAAGAAAAGTCTTTATAATTATTAGAAATTTTAAGAGAGGTAACTGTAATTTACCCAAAAAAAATAAAAGACGAAAACACAGCTGTTATTATTATAAGATGATGCTGTCACGTATGAAATCAACCATGATTACATGCGACCCTTTGTCATGAAAATTAAAAGGAGATTGATCACTAAATCTCTTATTTTAGATTTGTAATTTATATAGTTTTATATTTTTTTCTTATGATTTATTTAGTCATTTTGAATGTGTAATGATGCATTTACCTGTCATATTAGAATGTCACATTTGAAAAAAATACACTAAAGAATTTTTTAATGTCATATCATACCTACCACGTTAGAGTGTCATATTTAAAAAAAGTACAATAAAGAGTTTTTAATTTTTTTAGAATATCACATTATACTTGCCACGTTAGAGTGTCACATGTCATGTTTGGAAAAAGTACACTAAGGGTGCGTTTGTTTGGACGGACTGGATAAGAGAGGATTGTAATCCATCGGACTATTAGTCTTGGGATACATTGTTCCGGGACTATTTGGTTGGACTGAATTTGTATCCTATGTTTGTTTAGTCATGGGATTAGATGTTTGGATTGGACTATTTTTAATTATCTAATGTTTGTTTGGGATATTATGGAGAAGGATAAATGTTTAAATGAATATTTTATCATTTTCAATTATTTACTAAGTAATAGTAATATTAAACAGAGCTTTAATATTTTAATTATTTTTTACTAGATTAAATAAAAATTTATTTTATTTTATTTTTTGCACAATTAAATAAATTTATTTTTAAAAAATTAAATAAATTAAATATAAATAAAAATATATGTTATTTTTTTAATTAAAATTTTAAATAAATTTATTTTAAATAACAATAATAATAATTAAATAATGAAATAAAATAAAACATCTATTATAATTTAAATAATGAAATTAAATAAAATGTAAACAAAATTTTAAAATAAAACATCAATAAAATATCTATAAAAAAATATTTAAAAAAATTAAATAAATAAAACAAAAATAAAAATTAAATAAAATTATTTTATTTTCAAATTGAGACATTTAAATTTTTTTGAATTTTACTAAATATAATACATAATTAAATACTAGAAGGCAAAAATGTAATTTTATTGTCTAATCCCATAGAATGAGTTATCACATGGTTTCTATCCCATCACCCCATGGGATAGGATAGTCTCATATTTGTGGGACTAATAGTCCTGAGTAAAATTTTTCAAACAAACAATGGACTATTTCCCACACCCTAATCCTTCAAAACAAACACACCCTAAGGAGTTTTTAATTTTTTTTAGAGTGTCACATCATACTCGTCACATTGTCATGTTTGAGAAAAAGCATACTAAGGAGTTTTTATTTTTTTTAAGTGTCACATCAAACTCGTCACGTTATCACATTTGGAAAAAGTACGCTAAAGAGTTTTTTTTTATTTTTTTTGGAATAAAAATTTTGGAATATCACATCATACTCATTACGTTGTCACATTTGGAAAAAATACACTAAATTTTTATTTTTATTTTTTTGGAAGTAAAGGTTTTGGAATGTTACGTCATACTTACTACGTTGTCACATTTAGAAAAAGTATACTGTGAAGTTTTTTATTTTTTTAGAGTGTTACATCGTTAGAGCGTCATATTAATACCTGCTATATTGGAGTATCATATCATATCTGTCACATTAATAAAAATGTATAGTCCACCAAAATAATATCAAAATAAAAAATATGACCATACGGAAAAAAACTCTCCACTAATAGGGCTTAATAGATCAATAAAAAAAATTTAATACTTATTAGAGTACTTATTTGTAAGATTGACATTTATTGATAAATATTCTTAAAATTCTCCGACCAAAAAAAAAAAAAAAACATTGGAAGTGATAGAATTGCTCTATAGTGTTGTCGTAAATGGCGTAGATTGCGCCCCCACTGTCTCCTCATTGTGGGTGTTTGGGAAGTGAATTTTTATGTAGATTTTAGTAGATATAGGTTTTTATGAGATAAAATTTTTTTAGTGTTTGGGAAGATAGTTGAGTTTTTATGTGGTTGGATGTGATGTTTGTGAGAGAAAAAGTGAAATGATTATGGGGTTGGATGTGATATTTTGTTTGGATGTGTTTTTTTTGGTTTTGCAAAATTTTTGTCTTTTAGTAGTTTTTATGAGATAAAAAATTTGGGATGTTACTTCCCAAACACCACCACCCAACTATAAAAGTTTACCGATGCTAGTCCTAAATTTTTTTATCAAATTCTATTACAAGTTTCTATCGATTTGTGTGAATTTTACATTTATATAAGATGTTTGATAGAATTTTTAGTAAAATTTTTAAAATCTTCAATATTATTCTAAAAAGTTAGGTAAGTGGTTTATGTTATATAAATTAAAAATTTATATATAATTTTTATATATAATATTGTGGTTCATTATAAACTTTTCATTTTAAAACAAAACATCATTAAAAATAGATTTATTTATAATAATAACATCAACATATCATTCTTATCAAATTTTTTATATAAATTTTATATATATTAAAAATTTTCCTATAAAGATTATAGGTTACACTCTTTAAAAAATGAATTATGTATTCTTAACTAGTTTAAATAATTGAGTTGCGAAATGATTATAGGTTATTTGAGCCACAAAGATTATAGGTTATTTAAAATTTTCCTATAAAGATTATAGGTTACACCAAGTGACTCTATCTTGACAAAGGTTTTTCGTTATTAACAAAAAAAAAAAAAAAAAAAACCTTTCTTTGTAAGGACTAAAGATTCCCTTAAATTTGTCTCAAAATACTTTGAAATATTTTCAAATATTTCATTAACTGTTAATATTTTGAGATAAGTAATAAAGAATCATGCATCCCTTGTTAAAAAAACACAAATTTGTTTTCGAAATCTCATCGCCATATTACGCAGTGGCGGAGGGAGCATGTGACCGGGGGTCACGTGCCCCTAGATTTTGGGAATTTTTTTTTTATAAATATAAAAAGAATATTTTAAATAAAAAATTATAAAAATATTAATAGAGTGAAATATCAATGATATTTTAAAAATTATGAAAACAATAATGGTTGTTTTGATTGAAAATGAAAAGACTATTATAAATAAATTATATTAGCTATGAAAAGTTTTGAATGCAACGGCGATGCCATTATTAGTGATATGTAAGTATAAGTAATTTCACTATAAAGATATGAAATTTATTAGATTGTTAGTTACATTTGACATGTGAGGTTCACTCTTTATGCGTTTATTTACCATTAGTGGGTGATATTACATACCAATGATAACATGGTATTACCATTATATTGAATTTTTAATCAAATTTTGTAACAAAAAATAATGTCATTATATAATTTATTTTAAGACTTATATCCATATTTTTTTTTATATTGTCCATGATACACTAGTTACAAATAACATTTAGCTTGTTTGTTTCCAGTTTTCAGAAAATTTACTTTTTTTATTTTGCGTATTTTAATGTTTTGAATGAATTTTTTTAATATTGTAAGCAATTTTTTTTTTAAATTTTTAGACACACCTAACATAAATACACTTAAAAAGTATAATATTTGTAAAAAAAAATATTTAAAAAATACATTAAATACCAAAAAAATAAAAAATAAAAAATAAAAATAAAAAAACAAATTCAATATATTTTTTGTATTTATTAATTTTTAAAAATATTTTTTTACAAATATTTTACTATTTAGATACATCTAAGTAAGGTGCATCTAAAAAAGTAAAAAAATTACTTAAAATTCAAAAAATATTCACTATAAAAAAAAAAAAAATTTAATTTTCAAAAAACTGAAACCAAACACACTAATTATTATTATTATTATTATTATTTTTTAATATTTCTTGAAATTAATAATAAAATTTTATGTGAAATATTTTTGTAAAAATTATTATAATTAATAAGTGTCCCTAATTTAATTTTCTGGGCTCCGCTCCTGATATTCCGTGCACTCTAATGACTTTTTATTGTGTTTTGAGATGTTTACAATATCGTACAGTTGTCAATACAGTATAACTCTATACAAAAACAATCCTGTTGCAGACCTTTAATTAGAGGTCATTCCTTTCCGCTCTAATGAACTGTCTGGGAATAAAAAAAAAAAAAATAGTGAAATAAAAGACAAAAATAAGAGAAGAAAAAGACAAAAACACATAATTCAGAGATATCACCCAAGAAACTCAGCTTTATTCATATAAATTAATCAATTGAGTCGGTTTATGGTTTTTTTTTTTTTTTTATCCTCCTTGTCAGGAAACATTACTTTCCCATAAATAACTGTCCGTGTTGGAAGGAGAGCATAGCCTCAAATTCTTCGTTTTCAGATTGACAATCTTTATTTTATTTTATGAAGGTTTAATATAGTCTTGGAAAATTTGTACACAAAAGTTGTCAAATCCATTCATTACGAAATTTCTCAAGGTATTTTTCTTTTGGGAAATTAAAAAAAAAAAAAAAATTTGCATGGCAAGGGAAAATGAACCGTTAGTTACTTATAATCCAGAGTGACACAAGGGACAGGAAACACTGTGCTATCTTCAAATCTTATTTTGGATCCGAAAAAAGTTAGGGATCATGAAATTTTTTTCATGAAAATGAACCTGAAAGATTTATGATCTTTGGATTACCTTGATTAGTGTATGGTACTTTATTCTAAGTGTAATCCATGGGTCACAAAACTTTCTTAATTATTTTCACAAATTTTTTTTCATGATACCTAATATTACTCGATCCAAGAAAAAAAAAAACTCAGTTTAAGATATGTGAAAATTTGTGAAGTAAAAAATTGCCAGTTTAATTGTATTTTTGTTTCTTTCTTTTTTTTAAAAAAACAAACCATAACAAAGTGTTTTGCAAATTGTTTCTGAAAATTATTTTCGAGATTTTTTTAAAAACTCATTTTTTGAAAATACTTAAAAAATTCTTTCTGAAACTTTAATAATGACTTTCACATAAAAATAAAAACGATATGAAAATAATGAATATTTTTAAACTTTTCCTTATTGGATCATGCTAGGTTTCATGAAAAAAATCATAAAAATCATCATGAAAAGGATCTGCACCGTTAGATCAGGTATGATATTTTTTTGTATGCCTGATCTAACGATGCAGATCCTTTCATGATGATTTTCATGATTTTTTTTCATGGAACCTAGCATTTCCCTTCATTACTTCTATTTCCGAAAACCCAAAAATGAAAACAAAATCACAAGGAGCTTCATTTATCTTTTTTCTTTTTTCCCCCCACAAATCCAAGCACCAAACACACCGCAAGTCATATCATTTTGGGGGGAGAGAGAGAGAGAGAGAGAGAGAGAGAGAGAGAGAGAGATTGAGATTGAACCAAGCTTGAGACAAGATATCATACAAGACATTCCAAACCTTAGTTGGACAAAACATAGTAACATTTACAGGGAAAAAAGCCAGAGAACAACAAAATTAATCCATTTCCATGGATAGAACTGGAAACATATTACAAACTTCACAGTACATATATAATTACACAACCATCATTCTGAGATCTCAAACAAAACCTTAAGGCATGTTCTTAGTTCCAGAAGCTCGGTGTCGAGTCGCGAACCAATTAACCAAAGCAAGAGCATTGCTAGTCACTTGTGCAACAGCAATGATCTTTCTCTTAATACTAGCCTTCACATTTCCATCCATGTCGGGCCCTGCAAACCCATCGACACAAGTGTTCTCGTCGGTGAGCGCAGCGCTGACCCACGTCTGAACGTTGCTCATGTGCCACATGAAGTCCTGACCCCCGGCTCGACCAATCTGATTGAGCTCTGGAATCGATTTTTTGAGCTGGTCCACCGTATCTCCCATGTTTTCAATGCAGTCTTTCACAGCTTGGTACTCTCTGGGCTTAATACCCGAGACTTGGGTCATTTTTGACACGAACACTGCTGTTGATTGAGCCTTGGATAAGCTCACCGCCAACGCTGCTTGAGCGAGTTGTTTCGGGCTTCGTTGGATTTGACTGGCATAGCTTGAGAGGCACTGGACACAGAGGATGGGGTAGCGGGTGGCTCGGCATGAGGCTTTGATGAAGTTTATAGAAGTGGGATCTGGGGCAATAGTAGAGTCTGCCATGGTCACGATGTAGTGGACAGAGAATAGTAGTAGTAGCAGCAGCAAGAAAGTTCCAAGTTTTGCCATTCTTTTGAAAGATAGAAAAGGAGAGGATATGGATGGATATAAAAGAGAGAGCTTGGAGAGACTATATATATATAGGAAGGCCGTCCCAATGTCCTCGGCCTTGCCCTGGTTGTGTATACACATAAGATTATTATTGATTGATGTGTCACTTTCAAGCTGTATGAGAGGGTTCAAAAACGTCATTGGAAAATTTGAAGATCTTTGAAGATTCTTGAAGAAAAATTCGAATTCTTTAGAAGATGATGAGAGACTTAGATTCTTCAATAGTCTCAACTAAGAACACAAAAACAAAGAGATGATGGAGATAAGAGATTGGGTGAAGAAGAAGGCAAAGTAGTTAGAGAGAGGATAATGGCAAGGCTCTCCTATGGATCTCCCACTTTCACTCTCAAGGTTGATAATGGAGATGGGAAATTAGTTATTTCCCAAGAGTCATATCTCCAAAATCCATCCCTTGTAAAGCTATGGGTGGGTGCTATTTATAGGCACCTCATGATGTAGGATGGAGCCCATGTGCAAGGCACATGGGGAATATTCTCTCTAACCACCTTGTCCGAGGAGGTGACCTCTCCGAGGATGAGGAAAACCCCGAAGAGGAGATCAACCTCTCGGCGAACCCTTCTTCTTAGACACACCTAACCAATGATTCCCAATCATCCAAAAGGGTCAGGGGTAGTCCTAGAGGACGTCCTGCCGCATAAGGGTCAGGGGTAGTTCAAGAAAACGCTCTGCCACAAATATTGCCGAGTCTCAGAGACCCCCTAGATTGTGCCACCTCAACTCGGGTATAGGCTAGTTTAACCGAAGAGTGAATTTATCTCCACTCACCGTCCTCGGGATCGGGTCCTTTGTTCGGACTCCATTACACCCATGGTTCTGGTGTGTAGATCCCGGAAAGCTCCGAGCCCGCAAGTGTTCTGGGACTCATTAATAGAGCGGCTTCTAGATTGCGTCTGAATCCGTTCGAAGCCAAGTGCTTCGGATCTCTAGGTTTGTGGATCCGAACCCTTTCGAGGCTTAGGGCGATTCGGCCCGTTTGATGGCGATAAATCCGGGCCCACCAATCTTGGACTTGAGATAAATTTGGGCTCACCAACCTTGGACTATTGGGCCTGATTAATTTAGTGAACTCAAATTAGCTCCTCTTACACAAACAAGTATGAAGGAGAAAAGTAATTTATAAATAAAATTTATATATACATATATATGAAGTGTATATCTTAATCTAACCTGAAATTACGTAAGATTAACATATGCAAATAAAATTTTTGTATAAAATTAATGTAGCAGAATGATGATGTGATCTTTTGAAAATTTTTTACTTCAAAGTAAAAGTTTGTCATTATTGTTTAATTTTAAAAATGTCACCCTCACATAATTCTTGTTGAATTTTATGTAAAAATTATGTACGCAATTTTTTTTCAATAATTAACAATAAATATATTACTCAAATATTGTTGCCGACTTTGAAACATTTTGGATATTACTCAAATATCAGTGATGCACAATCAGCTTTCATTGGTGGTAGGAACATTTTGGATGGTGTTTTAATTGCTAATGAAATAGTGGATGGTTGGAGAAAAACTAAAAGGAGGGGAGTGATTATCAAGCTTGATTTTGAAAAGGCTTTTAACTTTGTAAATTGGTGCTACTTATCATCTATGCTCTTGAATTTTGGGTTTTGAGCAAAATGGATTAGTTGTATTAGAGAATGTGTCACCTGTGCCAAACTCTCTGTGTTAGTAAATGGTTCACCAACGGATGAGTTTTTCCCTCAAAAGGGTTTAAGGCAAGGTGACCATCTATCTCCATTTTTGTTCAACATAGCAGCTGAGGGCCTTAATATACTTCTGTCAAGAGCACAACAGAATGGCCTGATTAAAGGGGTGAAGGTGGGTTCTAGTGGAGTGTTGCTATCACATTTACAATTTGCGGATGATTCCATTTTGTTCTGTGAAGCTGAGGAAATAGAGGTATGCAATATCAAGAGGGTCTTAAGGTGTTTTGAATTGATTTCTGGGCTGAAAATAAACTATCATAAGAGCCAACCAGGTGTGTGGGGTTAATGTTCATGAGGAATTTTTATCCAGATTTGTAGCAAAATTACATTGTAAATCCAAGGCATTACCTTTGAAGTATTTGGGTTTGCTTTTGGGAGCTAATCCAAATAAGAAGGCAACTCGGAAGCCTATTCTTGATAAAGTCAGAAGCAGACTTGCAGGTTAGAAAAGGAAGCTGCTATCATTCTCAGGGAGGCTCACTCTTTTAAAGTATGTGTCATCTGCGTTACCACTATTTTATCTATCTCTATTTGAAATAGCTATAGGGTAGCTAGAGAATTTGAGAAGTCGTAGGCTGCTTTCCTTTGGGGAGGGTCAGAGTCAAGAAAACCAATTCACTTGGTTAAATGGGATGAATTAAATAAGGATGTGAAGCAAGGGGGTTTAGGCATTAGGAAGGTTAGGTTGGTTAATGATTGTATGTTATTAAAATGGTGGTGGAGATTTGGCACAGAGAAAGATGCTTTATGGAGAAAGATTATCTACAGCAAGTATAATCTGGATGATAAAAGCAGGTCCCCCTCTTTTATCTCTAGCAACAGGTTCTCTTGTGTGTGGAAAGGAATCACCTCCATACCAGAGAGGAGTAATAGTCTAATGGTGTTCTATTGTAACAACGTTCAAATAAAGGTAGGGGATGGTAAAAAAACCAATTTCTGGAAGGAAAATGTAACAACCCTCGTCACTGTTTACTGATTACCTACTGATTACTGTTTACTGAGACTGAACATGATTGATAATTGCATTGATTAAAGTACCGAACTGACTGACTGAGATCCGAAACTGAATCGATTGACTGTAACTGTTTAAATGCATAATCTATCTGTTTGACTGCCAAATTATATGTTCTCGTCTTATGCATTAAACTGCAAATTGAAGGCCTTATCGGCGGCCGAAGCCAAAATTGATTAATGTTCTGTGTTCATCATAATTAATGTAATTTTATGGCACATTTATCTGAAAATTGAGTTGGTATGGTTAAATTAGATTAAAAATGGATAAAATGTAAAGTTTGACTTATTTACCAAAACGCCACTTAGTGGCCACTACTCTACATTTGTTGAGACTTGTATTCATGGAATCAAAAACACTTCATCAGCCCATTTGTGGCCTCTCAACCGAAATTAGAGAGAGAGGGAGGAAATTGAGAGGGATTTTGGCTATAATTTGATAATCCTTGAGGAAATTGAGGCATATGTTGGCAAATTGAACTTCAAGGCTAGTAATTGGAGACTTAGGTAAGAGAATTTAACCTTTTATTAATGTCTTTGAACTTGTTCATGCTTAGTTCTTGAGTCCCTAGTGATTTGAGCCTTGAATTGGTCCATATAATGTTGAATTAGAGCTAAATTGTTGCATGCATGTGCATATTGGCAAGTTTTGAGGTTGTAATCCATCATTCCTCACATGCATGTTCCTAATCTTGCAATGGTCCATGTTTTCAACTTGTTTTTGGAACATTTGGCTCACTAGAGCATCAAATTGAAGCTTTGTAATGATTTGAATTCATGCATGTTTGCATGTTCTTCATGTTCTTGAGAATGGGTTTGAGACTTGGATTTAATTGACTCACTCTTGGCCTTTGAATTCACAAATTGAGCTTTGGAACTTGTTGAATATTGAGTTTGAATGTGTTTTCCAGAATTTGGGCTCAAGAGGTCGAGTATAGAGTGGAAGAATGTTTGGTTTGAGCTTGGGAGGCAAATCTGGAAATTCCAGAATTTGGCTTCTTCGCTCGAGCGAAGGATTCCTCGCTCGAGCGACCATCGTTTGTTCAGAGCACCGCTCGAGCGAAGAAATGGTGGCTCGAGCGTAAAAACTCAGCATCCAGTACTTTTGCATTTTCGACAGACCGCTCGAGCGAAGGATTTCTCGCTCGAGCGAACCCTTTGATTTTGCAAGCTCGCTCGAGTGAAGGAAGGCTCGCTCGAGCGAGACCCCTGTTTTCAGCAAGTTTTGTAAAATGTTTTCTGAGTGCATCTTTGCATCCTCATTCCATTCTAGGCATTCTTAGGCCTAGTTTAAGACATCTTAATGAGGATATAGATGTAGAACACACCGAGGCAAATTAGGGATTAAGTTATTGATCTTCTCCAACTGTATAGCTTAGTGTGTGTTCATCCTGTATACTATGTAGGGTTGGCTTACCGAGGGGACGCTCTAGCTTACTGTAGCCCAGAACTCTGTGAGTAACAACTGTGTAAAGATATGTTCAAAAAGGATTATCGTCTGAACTGTTTACTTTATTGAATTGTTTACCTTATTGAGCTGTCTACTTTATTGAACTGTTTGCTGAACCGTTCACTGAACTGAAATGTTTACTAAATTGAACTGTTTACGAAACTGCTTACTGAATTGAACTGGTTACTGAACTGTTTATTGAACTGAACTGTTTACCGAATTGATACTGTTTACTGAACTGCTACTGTTTACGGAATTGAACTGTTCACTGAACTGATACTGTGTACTGAATGAACGTATGTCTTATATTCTGAACTGTACTGTGGCATTCTTGGCACCTACTGTTTACTGTTACTGTGACAGAGAGACCTCTGTCGGTTCCCAAGTTTGGAACCACTACTGTTTACTGTTATGATGGCCATTCTGTATTTCTGATATGGAACGAAGTGCTGTACGGAACTAAGTGCTACACTGTGAGCCACCTCTAGAATCTACGGAACTAAGTGCTACAGTATGAGCCACCTCTAGAATCTGTGCGAGACACCTCTTGAATCCGCAAGTACTGTACTGTCCTCTGAAATAGTACTGTTACTGTTACTGTTACTGTTACTGTACTGCTACTGATGGCCATCATTTACTGTTTGGTCTGTTAAGACCCGGTCTTTTAAGACCTACTATTTACTGTACTGTTATGCCAATGGATGTACCACATATCACTGCTTTAACTGAATGACTGTTATGTCCTGAAATATGAGACACGAACTGAATGACTAATAAACGGACTGAAATGACTGTTTTCAATACTGAAAGGACATTTATTCTTAATCCCTTTACGCATTGTGTTATTCACTGGGCTTTAGCTCACTGCTCATATATATATATATGTAGGTGTACAGGCACCAGACCGCAACTAGGAGCGTTAGGCAAGCTTTAATTTTGTCAAGCCAACCACTGTGCCTCACTGCGAGGTTTCGAGCCTATCAAGCTATGGCTTAGGGGCTTAGGGGTGTTTTATTTCCCCGTTTGTCTCTGTAACTGTTTTGTTTACTGTATAGACTGATATCACCGTACTGTACTGTTTAATAGGGATTAAGTCCCAGTTTTGACTGATTGTATATTTTGTGCATACTATTCTGTACTGAAAGTATAAAGGTATGAAAAATCTTTTTGCATACAGACTGTCAGCTCATTGGACATTGATTATTTACTGTATTGGCTTCCGCCATGCCCCTGTACTCTGTATTACTGTCCAGCAGGCCTTTGGTAGTCTCGGATTACTGGCCGGTTACGGTGCTAAACTCATAGGGGCGGGTTTGGGTCGTGACAGAAAAATATTGTAGCAATTATTGCTTGAAAGATGAATTCCTAATTCTTTATAGATTGGTGTTGGAGAAGGAGGAAACCCTGAGATCAATGTATGTCAGGAGGGTTGATTCAGGGGATTGGAACTTTCAATTCAGAAGGAGGTTGTATGAGCGGGAAGAGAGGGAAGTATGTAGGCTCAAAGTGCTCCTAGTGTCTGCAACTGATTTATGTAATGATCTGGAGGACAATCTAGTCTGGTTGGCTGAAGGATCTGGTCTATTTTCTGTCTCCTCTGTCTATAAAAATGAAATTGACTCCCTTGGCCCCTCACTTATTACTTGTAAGTTTGTCTGGAACACATTTGCCCCTCCAAAGGTTCAATTTTTTTGCTGGCTAGCCTGGAAAAACAGAGTCAAGACAGTAGAGTTTCTACAGAAAATTAGAGTGATTCAATATAACGCCCCAAATTTCTAGCCCAAATGATAATACAAAAATCATGGCTCTTTCAAGGAAAACCGAATATAAATCTCCGAACTTACATTACAAGATATAATAGTACTTCATGCAAAAATTTGATGGGTCGTTGAACACATCAAAATCAAATACTAAACTATACCAAATTCAATTAGAATAATGGCAAGTCCAGGTATTGATCCATAAGGACTGTTGTGAAATTAAACTAATTTAATTGTTAAATTCCTAAATTAATTTTGATAAAAAGTTTGATTGTTCATAGCCTAAATTAATAACAAATAAATTAAACTAAGGAATTAAATTATCAATAATAAATGAAATTGGGTTTACTGAATTGGGGAAAAATCCTAGGGTAGATAATTCACCACTAACCACATAATTAGGGTTTCCAATTGAAATCAATTATGCTATGGTTTGAACGTATTAATGTTTCGCAACTACAAGCTCGAAGCATTTGACAAGAAGATCATCACATTTAATGTACGAGCACGAACCATCTCAAGTAATACGAATCGTTTACTCTAAACTAAGGTAGTGATACGACTCGTTCCTCGTAGTATGGTTCGTCTCATACCTTGAATGTGAATGAATAGAAAACACATGTATGGATAACATTCAACAATCACAGAAAGTCAAATATTCGAAGAGATAATGAAAAATATATAAAAGAAACTTCTAAATCACCATACAAATGTTCAAACCTTTACATAATTAAAAATAAAAAAGAAAACAAAATAATTACATGGCTAGGGTTTTATCAAAACCCTAGAAAAGAAGACTAGCCACTCATGGAGGAGTGGAAGGAGGTAGATGCAGAAGAAACCATCATGTGAGACATTCTTAAAGCTTTTGTTTCCCTCTTTTTCCCAAACCCTAGCCTCTCTCTTTAGGTCAAAACAATTTCAGAATCCTAGAAAAGCCTTTTCCTTTTCTTTTTGTACTTCTACTCACTTCCAAATAGGTTTAAAACGTCGGTTTGACTTTTCCAGAAAAAGTCAACTTTGTCCAAATTTTGTCTTTTTGCCTATTTTATGCTCCGACGATGTACAACCTGATTGACATTCAACACACATAAAGTATATAGTTTGACCAGCAAGTGAAGTTAAGAGATTCTAATTAACGACCTCAACGACGTACATTTCGGCCTTAATCATATCTCCCAACTTATTACTTGCTAGTCCTCAAGCAAGTAAAATAAAATAAAATTAAATTAAACAAAATTTATCTATTTCCTCTTTCGTGGGAAAACGGTTGCATTTAGCATATGCAACAAGCCTTTAAACTACAAGGTTACCCCAAGTGAACGAGTAAAGTCTCGTGAGGGTTCCAGAAATAATACCCACAAACATTAACATATTCATATATATTCAACAACAAATGACCACACTACTCCGCTTAACAATCAACTTATGTGCCACTACAGTGTGATATTGAGACATCATGAGTCATTAAAGGCACAGTGGACAAGCATGAAGGAACCTATTGAGTCAAGACCACAATTCAGTTAATGCAAAAGTAAAGTCCCCTGTACTTGTCCATGCTAGTAAACAAGTCATGAGTACCCTTGGTGTAAAGTGCAATCTCCATATTAGTTAACTGTTCACTATAATAGCTCAGTGTAACTCATAATAACACCCAACATATACAGAAAATCTAACCTGTTGCAGCCAAGATTCTCAATTATTTTTTTTTATTTTTTTATTTATTTTTTATTTTTATTTTTTTATGACTGTGCAATGTCCTGATCCATTAAGCTTTCTAATCAACCCATGTAGCAAGTTTTGGGCCAATGACTCCCAAACCAGACAGTTTTAGGGCATTAGGTGTAGAGACACCCCTACGGGCTTAATAACTCGAGTTGAAAAGGTTACGAATCCGAACTAGTCATTCTTCTTATTTTTCCTTAACTGTGCAATGTCCAAATCCCTTAAGCTTTCTAATTAACCCATGTAACAAGTTTTGGGCCAATGACTCCCAAACCAGACGGTTTTAGGGCATTAGGTGTAGAGACACCCCTACGGGCTTAATAACTCGAGTTAAAAAGGCTACGAACCCAAACAAGTCAAGTGTTTTTTTTTTTTTTTTTTTTAAGAATTTTGGCTCCTCATTTATTCTTTTCTGCAACTCTAGCTATTATCAATGACGTACACTAGGGATTACAATAAAAAGATCACCGCTATGATAGTGTGTTCATGTGAATTAAGGTATACTCATGACAAGTGTACTAATACCACAAACACAGACAACTCTCCTCGTGCAAACATCGCATGCAAATATCTACCCAATAAACCCTGTTCATACAAGTCTACTATGATCTCCAATTAACATATGCAAATATCATCACCCTACTAGCAAAAAGTCACATCAAGTGAAGTAATGCAATCAAGTGAAACAGGTATAAGCATGAATTATGAGCCAAATAGAAATGCACAAAATAAAATATATCCCTCATCCCCCAACTTGAATATGACATTGTCCTCAATGGAAAAGTAAAGAGAAATGAGAGAATATTACCAGAATTGTAGGTGCACATTCAGGTAGGCAGAGAGTGACATATATACACTTCACACTTTTTTTTTTTTGTAAATAAAAACGAAAATAATTAAATAAATGAATAAAAATGACCTTAAACTAAATTAACTAAATTATAAACTAAACTAAACTAAAAAATAACTAAACTACAAAAGAGACTAAATTAATAAAATAACCTAAACTAACCGATTTTTTTATATATATTTTTTAACATTATATATATAAATATATATATATATATATATATATATATATTTTGGGTTAATAGAAGAGAAGAAAATAAAATAAAATAAAATAAAAACTAAACTACTTATTAATTAAATGAACAATTACAGTATAGAAGAAAAATAACATAACATCACTAACTACACAAGTATAATAAAAATAAAAAATAAAACCAAAATCTACTAACTAATTAAACTAACCAGAATCACTACGAAGCAATTTAAACTAAACAAATATAGCAAATAAAAAAAAAACTAAATTAAGATTATTGTTAGCACCATGATTTCTGAGGTTTTATTTTTTATTTTATTTTATTCGAGAATAGAAAATAAAAAATAAAAATAAATAAATAAATAACTAAATAAATGAAACGAATTTTTTTTATATAAAAAATTATAAATAAAAAATGTATATTTATTTATTTATTTTTAAAATTTATTTATGTATTTATTTACTTAAATAAATTAAAAATGAAATTAAAAAAAATAATAATAATAATAATAATAATAATAATAATAATAATAATAATAATAATAATAATAATAAAACAAAACAAATGCACCAACTCACGCACCAATCACGCACCTGCGACGATTCACCCCTCGCGCAAAATTTTTTATTTATTTATTTTTTGAATCGTCGTCCCGTACGTGCAGGGCCCAAGCCGCACGTGCGGCTTGGTTGAGGTTCTTCCCACCGCACCTGCTTATTAAGCAGGGGCCAACTTTTGTTTTGTGAGATTTTGCCCCATGTGCGTGCACAATACCGCACATGCGGGGAATTTGTGTGTTTTTTTTTTTGTTTAAATTTTTAAAATTGAACAAGTATGACACTTTCTTTTTTATTTTTTTTTGAATGAATGAATGTGGTTAAATACTTGATTTCCCATCTACCACAAAGTAGAAATCAAGGTCTTACCCAGGCTAGGGAGGGTCCCTTCCACCCACACGCATGCAATGACCTTTTTCTGCTACATTGCAACAGCATAGTTTAACAAAAACCAGAAGCACTCGCAAGCGTACATACTTCAAGAAAATGAAAAACTAACTCCCAACACCTAACAAAAGGCACCAGAGATATGGCATAAAGTTGCCACTTCAGAATCCCCCAGGTAATAAAACCCAGCGTAGTTTATAGCCTTCGGGCTAGTACAACCCACAATATACTTAACCATTTCTACCTTCAATTGACATCCGAAATAAATATAGCACATAAGAACATAATGGAATGCCCACTAAAGGTATAATCTTCACGTGAAAACTACGGGTACTACTTTTCTTCCTAACTGTGTTTGTAACTTTCCCTATTCTTCAACAGGGTGAAAGACTAGGTTGATTCGGTATCCAGAATCGAGGTGCATAAAGCTACCTCAACCTATGGGGCTGCCATACAGAGTTCAAGCCGAGGTAGTTTTGAAACAATCTCCACACCCCTAGGTATTTAAACCAGACTTTAGTCTCGAAAATCCCAAACCTTTGTGTTTTAGGCTTTGCCATTCGAACTCTAGTTTCCACCGTCTCAGTTGGTCTCCTAGGAACTCACTACAAACACGGTTAGGTGGCTATACCAGACCGTCAGATGCCGTTCGGGCACGACAAACACCAAAGGAATTACACCTTTAGAGAATTTAAAGTCTCCTAGACGCAAATAAAGCATGACGAGAACAAAGAAAAATAAAATAGCATAGAAGGGAAAGAAAAGAGAACAAGAAATTAATCTATCAATCGTAGTAAAATGGGTCCATTAAAGTAATGGACTCAATCATATCCCCATTCTCAATCCCCTCTATATATGGTTTCAATCTTTGGCCATTCACTTTGAAAGTGTGGCCAGTCTTTGGATCTCGCACCTCAACGGCGCCATGAATAAATGCCTTAACAACTACAAAGGGGCCATCCCATCTTGATCTTAGCTTACCCGGAAAGAGTCTCAATTTTGAATTAAAAAGCCACACTTGTTGATCGGGTTCAAAGGATTTCCTATTAATGTGCTTGTCATGGAATTCCTTAGTCCGAGCTTTGAAAACTCTCGAACTCTCATATGCATCATTCCGGATTTCCTCCAAAAAGTAATACCTGACCTGTGAAAAGAATCGGTCTTTGTCTTGCTTAGACCAATTCTGCGGAATTTGCCCAATGGCCAAGTAATTCACAATATGTGCAAACCACGGGGGGCTCGCTTGTGACAGCTCAAAGAGTTGTTCGTCCAGAAACGAATAATGCAAAATGAGTGTGGCCGGGAGTGGCTTCAACTCAAGTGTAGGTGGTGTGACCAAAGATGGTATGGCAGGCTCTCTTGACAGAGGAAGAAGTGACTCAAACCGGGCTTTCCATGGAGGAAAATCCGGTGTAGAAGAAGAATTAAGCAAGACATTCACCTCCTCAACTGACCCATCAATATCAAAATTTTCAAACCCAAAATGAGCTAGACAAGCCTCTAAAGGGTTCTCTACAAGAATGGAGGGCAAAGCCTCCTCCACAGTCTCATCCACAACATCCACTAATAAGCACTCCTCTCTCTCATGAGGTTGTTGGGATGCTTGGAAAACATTAAGTTTCACTTGCATGTTGCCAAATGAAACTTCCATAACCCCGGTTCGACAATTGATGCATGCATTGGCCGTAGCCAAGAAAGGTCGACCTAAGATCACCAGGATTTGTTTCTTAGACCTGGCTACCGGTTCCATATCTAACACCAAAAAGTCAACAGGGAAGTAGAACCTATCAACCTTAACTAGCACATCCTCAATCATGCCACGTGGCACTCTGAGGGACTGGTCAGCCAATTGAAGAGTGACAGTAGTGGGCTTCAACTCGCCAAGCCCAAATTCCTCGTACACAGAGTACGACAATAAATTGACAGTAGCCCCTAAACCTAATAAGGCCCTATCAATGAAATGGTCCCCTATAATGCATGCAATGGTTGGGGCACCCGGGTCCTTAAGCTTAGGAGGTGTGTCATTCAACAAGATAGAGCTTACTTGCTCCGTGAGTAGGACCTTTTGGGACACATGTGTCCTAGATTTATGCTTTTGCGTACAAAGGTCCTTCAGAAATTTGGCATATGATAGTACTTGCTTAATCGCCTCCAACAGGGGGAGGTTGATTTTTACTTGTTTAAAGACATCCATCATTGCCTTCATAGATGCCGCATTCTTATTAAAAGGGGACGGTGTATCAAGGCATTGGGGAAAGGATGCCTTAGGCATATATGGAGTGCTAGGGACTAAGTCATCCCTTTTAAGTGTTTCCCCCTCACCCTTGCTCTCATTAGGTGTACCCCCGTGGTCACCCTTCTTAACTCTAGTTGCATCTAGCACAACTGACTGAGGCTCTAACTCTCTACCACTTCTCAAAGCAACCACCGCCTGCACTTTCTCATGTTGCTTACCATTCCCACCCGAACTCTCTGCCCCGTATTGTCCCTTAGGGTTGGCCACAGTTTGACTTGGTAATTTTCCCTCCTCTCTCCGATTCATGTTGTTAGCCATTTGACCCAATTGGGTCTCTATCTTGGCAATAAAGTGAGTGTGTGAGTGAACTATCGGTGCTAACCCCTTAAGTTCTGAGAGAACTTCCAACACCTGAGTCTCAAAGGCAGAGTTGCGCTGAGGAACAGGCGGGGGTTGTGGTTGCCGGTACGGTTGTGGGGGTCGATAAGGTTGCGGTGGTTGGTAGGATGATTGATTGGCAAAATTATTGAAATTTTTCCTTGGTGGTGGAGAATTGTAAGAAGTGCCTTGTAAAGGGGGTCTCCATGAGAAATTAGGGTGATTTCTCCATCTCGGATTATATGTGTTAGTATGGGTCATTACCCAGGTTGGAGAATCCTTGAGCCACATTCACATGCTCTTGGACTAACTCCGGAAATTGTGATGCTGAAGGGCACTCACTCAAGTCATGAGCAGGGCTCGCACATATAACACATGCCTTACGGAATTGAGGCTGATCTTGCTGGGTAGGGGCATGTCCCGTAGCTAATAAGTGGTCTATCTTGCGGGATAGTGCCTCTACTTGTTGGGCTAACTCTAAGTTTTGCCCGACCTCATAAATGCCCCCTCTTTTCGGGGCTCCAACTACTGGTTGCCGGACTTGCCGGGCTGCGGAGGCATGGTGAAGGGAATTATCACTTAGGTTCTCAAATAATTGTCATGCCTCGGCATCATTTTTAGACATGAATGTCCCACCACAGGATGAATCCACCATTTGGCGGTGCGGCTCAGTTAAGCCATAATAGAATATTTGAACAAGTTGCCAATCAGGCAGTTGGTGGTGGGGACACTGTTGGAGAAGGTCTCGAAGTCTTTCCCACGTCTCATGGAATTGCTCGCCATCCATTTGAGAAAATTTTGTGATGGCTCGCCTAAGTTGGTTGGTTTTACCTATGGGAAAGTACTTCTCCAAGAACCGTTGCTGTAATTGGTCCCAAGTTGTGATTGAATTAGTAGGTAAAGAATGTGTCCTCTGCGTTACCACTATTTTATCTATCTCTATTTGAAATAGCTGTAGGGTAGCTAGAGAATTTGAGAAGTTGCAGGCTGCTTTCCTTTGGGGAGGGTCAGAGTCAAGAAAACCAATTCACTTAGTTAAATGGGATGAATTAACAAAGGATGTGAAGCAGGGGGGTTTAGGCATTAGGAAGGTCAGGTTGGTTAATGATTGTATGTTATTAAAATGGTGGTGGAGATTTGGCACAGAGAAAGATGCTTTATGGAGAAAGATTATCTACAGCAAGTATAATCTGGATGATAAAAGCAGGTCCCCCTCTTTTATCTCTAGCAGCAGGTTCTCTTGTGTGTGGAAAGGAATCACCTCCATACCGGAGAGGAGTAATAGTCTAATGGTGTTCTATTGTAACAACGTTCAAATCAAGGTAGGGGATGGTAAAAAAACCAATTTCTGGAAGGACAAATAGTGTAGCAATTATTGCTTGAAAGATGAATTCCTAATTCTTTATAGATTGGTGTTGGAGAAGGAGGAAACCCTGAGATCAATGTATGTCAGGAGGGTTGATTCAGGGGATTGGAACTTTCAATTCAGAAGAAGGTTGTATGAGCGGGAAGAGAGGGAAGTATGTAGGCTCAAAGTGCTCCTAGTGTCTGCAACTGATTTATGTAATGATCTGGAGGACAATCTAGTCTGGTTGGCTGAAGGATTTGGTCTATTTTCTGTCTCCTTTGTCTATAAAAATGAAATTGACTCCCTTGGCCCCTCACTTATTACTTGTAAGTTTGTCTGGAACACATTTGCCCCTCCAAAGGTTCAATTTTTTTGCTGGCTAGCCTGGAAAAACAGAGTCAAGACAGTAGAGTTTCTACAGAAAATTAGAGTGATTCAATATAACGCCCCAAATTTCTAGCGCAAATGATAATACAAAAATCATGGCTCTTTCAAGGAAAACCGAATATAAATCTCCGAACTTACATTACAAGATACAATAGTACTTCATGCAAAAATTTGATGGGTCGTTGAACACACCAAAATCAAATACTAAACTATACCAAATTCAATTAGAATAATGGCAAGTCCAGGTATCGATCCACAGGGACTGTTGTGAAATTAAACTAATTTAATTGTTAAATTCCTAAATTAATTTTGATAAAAAGTTTGATTGTTCATAGCCTAAATTAATAACAAATAAATTAAACTAAGGAATTAAATTATCAATAATAAATGAAATTGGGTTTACTGAATTGGGGAAAAATCCTAGGGTAGATAATTCACCACTAACCACATAATTAGGGTTTCCAATTGAAATCAATTATGCTATGGTTTGAACGGATTAATGTTTCGCAACTACAAGCTCGAAGTATTTGACAAGAAGATCATCACATTCAATGTACGAGCACGAACCATCTCAAGTAATACGAATCGTTCACTCTAAACTAAGGTAGTGATACGACTCGTTCCTCGTAGTATGGTTCGTCTCATACCTTGAATATGAAGGAATAGAAAACACATGTATGGATAACATTCAACAATCACAGAAAGTCAAATATTCGAAGAGATAATGAAAAATATATAAAAGAAACTTCTAAATCACCATAAAAATGTTCAAACCTTTACATAATTAAAAATAAAAAAGAAAACAAAATAATTACATGGCTAGGGTTTCATCAAAACCCTAGAAAAGAAGACTAGCCACTCATGGAGGAGTGGAAGGAGGTAGATGCAGAAGAAACCACCTTGGGAGACATCCTTGAAGCTTTTGTTTCCCTCTCTTTCCCAAACCCTAGCCTCTCTCTTTAGGTCAAAACAATTTCAGAACTTTAGAAAAGCCTTTTCCATTTCTTTTTATATTTCTACTCACTTCCAAACAGGTTTAAAACGTCGGTTTGACTTTTCCAGAAAAAGTCAACTTTGTCCAAATTTTGTCTTTTTGCCCATTTTATGCTCCGACGATGTACAACATGATTGACATTCAACACACATAAAGTATACAGTTTGACCAGCAAGTGAAGTTAAGAGATTCTAATTAATGGCCTCAATGATGTACATTTCGGCCTTAATCAAATATATTAATCCAACAACAAGTAAATAAACAAATAAATACCCCCAAGGGGTTTACAAGTTTTCAAGGCTTGAGCCTGGTTACACAAAACGGTTATTCAAACCCATACAAACACAACCCTTGGCTTACACACAGAGTTACAGCAAAATGAGAGCATTGTACTCCCAACACACATATTTCCACGCTCCTAGTTAGATGGGATCACCACATCTTTTCCTACACAAAAATTGTGACAACCCTCACCTCTGATTAGTGCTAATCTATGATTAAGCATGTTAACTGACTGATTGACTGAAATTCTGAATTGATTGATTGAGTGTATTAGTTTTAATGCATGTCTATCTGTTTGACTGCTAAATTATCTGTTCTTGTATTATGTTTAAACTGCAAATTGAAGGCCTTATCGGCGGCCAAATCCGAAATTGATTAATGTTTCATGCTAATTAGAATTTATGTGATTTTATGGTATATTTAATTGAGATGTGATTTGGTATGACCGAATTAAATTAAATAAAGCTAAATTACATAAGTTAGACTTATTTACCCTTTTGCCATTTAGTGGCCTATCTCTACAACACTTTGAGACTTGATTTCATGTCATTTCATTAGCCTATTTCTTGAGCCTAACCAATTAGAGAGAGAGAGATAGGAGATAGTTTGAGTTCAACAAGAATTGCTTGGAAAATTGGAAGAATTGAAGAGTAGATTGCAAATTGAACTAGTATATCTTGAATTCAAGACTTAAGGTAGGGAGTTCTTCCTTTAAATTGTGTATTCAAGTTGTTCTTACATAGGTCATGGAAGTTTAAAGTTTAGAGGCTAGAATTGGTACACAATGTTGAATTGAAGCTTAAATCATGCATGCATGTGCATATCATGAAGTTTGAAGTTGTTTCCATGGAAATTGTTGCATGCATGTCCACATTTTGTTATAGTCCATGAATTCACCATGTTCTTGAGCTAGAACTTGCATTTGATCATGTATTTGAAGCTTTGAATTCAATTGAATACATGCATGTTATATTTGACCATGTTCTTGAAGTTTTAAATGAATTTGTGGTTAATTGACTTACCTTTGGGCTTGATTTTACAAAATTGATCTTCAAAACATGTTATACTATGAGTTTACAAGAGTTTTCCAGAAAATTAGCCCAAAAGGATCGAATTTGATGCTTTGAAGTTGAGTTTTGAGCTTGTAGGTTCAATATGAAATTTCCAGAATTTGGACCCACGCTCGAGTGTAGGACTTCACGCTCGAGCGTACACTCTGAGTTCATGCAGTCTGCTCAAGCGGGGAAAGTTACGCTCGAGCAGGAAATGCGTGTATCCAGTACTTTTATGTGATTTACAGTCCGTTCGAGCGAGGGAGTGCACGCTCGAGTGAGGACTTGTGTCTCACGCTCGAGCGGGGGTCGAGCGTGAATTTCATGCATCCAGTACTTTTGCCATGTTTTACAGTCTGCTCGAGCGAAGGAAGTCACGCTCGAGTGGAGATCCTTTGTCTGCATGTCCGCTCGAGCGTAGAAAGCCACGCTCAAGCGAGACCCCTGTTTTCTGAAAATTTTGAAAAGTGTTTTAAAGTACATCTTTGCATCCTCTTTCCATCCTAGGCATTCCTAGGGCATGTTTAAGGCATCTTAAGGAGGATATTGATGTAGAACCACACCGAGGCAAATTAGGGATTAAGTTATTATTTTCCCAACTGTGTAGCTTAGTGTGTGTTCGTTCTGACTGTGTAGGGTTGGCATTCAAGGACGCTCTAGCTGCTTATAGCCTAGTGCTCTGTGAGTAACAATGTTGTAAAGATATGTTCAATCATGAATATTTTCTGAATGAACAACTGTACTGCTTTCTAAAATGATATTTCTTACTGAAGGAATGTTTGTCCTATTTGTGAACTGTATTCGTGGCATCCATAACAATTTACTGTTACTGTACTATACTGCTACTGTCACAGAGATCTCTGTCGGTTCCCATGTTTGGAACCACTATTGTTTACTGATATGATGGCCATCAACTGACTGTTCGGTCTGTTAAGACCTACTGTACTGTTTTGCTATTGGATGTACCACATATGACTATTATAGTTTCTGAATGACTGTTATGGCATGAAATATGAGCCACAAACTAAATGACTGATATACTGATAAATGACTGTTTTCAATACTGAAAGGACATTCATTCTTAACCTCTTTATGCATATGTTATTCACTGGGATTTAGCTCACTGCTCATATATATATGTAGGTGTTCAGGTACCGGACCGTTGCTAGAAGCGTCAGGCTAGCTCTCGTTTTGTCAAAGCCAACAACGGTGCTTCACTAAGAGGTTCCAAGTCCTTCAAGCTAGGGCTTTTGAGGGTGTTTTAGATTTCTCCCTTTTTGTATCTGTTTCTGTAATACTGTATAGACTGTACCTGTACTGTACTGTTATGGTGGGGATCTGGTCCCTAACCTGAATATCTGTATATGATGTATGTACATACTGTTTTGTTTCGAATGTGAATATGTTTTGAAAAGTCTTTTTACATACAGACTGTCACAGCTCATTGGACATCCTTGTATTACTGTTTTGGCTTCCGCTAGCCCCTGTACTTTGTATTACTGTTTTACAGTTAAGCAGGCCTTCGGTAGTCTCAGATTACTGGCCGGTTACGGTGCTAAACCCATAGGGGCGGGTTTGGGTCGTGACAAAAATCCCGTAGGGTGAGCATAAAGTCCAGTAGGAAATTCTTAACAAAGTATATACATTTTATACAAGTCTCAAGAAATGAAATGCACATGCCATGCTATGCCCTTTTTGAAGATAAATAACATTTTCATCTTTTGAAAACCATCATGCTCAATGATATCATGCAATTTCAATTGTTCAAAACTTAGCAATTTATTTTAAGGGCGGTAAATACGACTCTAGTAATCCCTAGGTCGGTGTCTGCAAGTAGACTATACAAGTACTACCAATTTGTCATTTTTACCAGCATTGACTGGAAGGCTCGACACCTATAATCTGTCATTTTTACTGGTATTAACTCGAAGGCTCGACACCTATTTAATTTCACCTACATCACCTGTCAAGACTTACAACCGTATTTACGCCAAAACCAATTCATGGAAACTTGTTTCTCAACATTCTTTTTTCAATGCAAGTTTTCAAATCAACTTTCAAAGTTTAATGTAATCAAATGAATTGATATGCAAATAACACAAGATGAATATAAATACTTTTATTCCAATTCATCATCCAAGGAATAACACAATTCCCTCTTCTCAACTATCCTCAACAATTAGTCATTTCAAGACTATTTCAACGTTTTGAACAATAATTTCCAAAATGAACAACAATTCTCATATTCCTTGAAATTCATCATTTATATAAATGTAAATAAGAAATTTCCAAACATCCATTTATTTTGACACACAAAATAAATGTAACAATATCATTCATGGATTTTCAGTATCTTTAAAAAAAATCCCCAAATTCTAGGTTTTCTCATCAAAACTATACAGCTCAAATCCTTTGAAAGAAAACTTTCCAAAATCATCTTTTCTTCAATCAATGAAGATCAAAACCCATAAGATCATTTTAAAGAACAAGAGACAAACCCACTTTCAAAATCGCTCAACTTCTTGAATTAACAATCAATTTTTAAAGCTATCAAAGGATGATTTCGAAAATCATCTAAATCTTGCAAAAATATATATATATATATATATATAACTCTAAGAAAATCCCTACCTCAAGTTTTGAAGAAGAAATGAGATGAAACCCCCAAAATCAACGATGTCCAAACTTGATCTTCACCGCACACAACGAAGCCCTCAAGGAGCTAACCAACTTTGATGAAGAACTTAGGTCCAAATCTCAAAGGATTTGAAGAAATCAAAGATCTTGTGAGCTTTTTGGTAGGAAATATAGAGAGAAGGGAGAGGAAATGTTTTTAGAGAGAGATATACAAAAGTTATTCAACTTTAGCCTAAAGAGAGAAAAAAAGGGAAAAAATTTCGGATCTCACCAACCCACCGCACCTCACTCCCACACCTGCCTTTTTAGTAGTGTGCAAGTTGCTCTTCCCTGAAATCCACACATGCGGCTTGCTCTCTCGCTCGAGCGGACAAGTAACTTCGAATGCATTTTACATTTTTGTTTTGGGGGCGCTGCCTCTCAACCCCGCCAAGGCGCTGCCCTATGACCCGCCAAGGGAAGTTGCCCCTTGGACCCCCGTGAGCTGACCAGGCAGCTCGACCCCTGCCAAGGGGCACTGCTCCCTAGACCCCCGCGAGTTGACCGGGCAGCTTGATCCCTGACATACTCAGCGAAGTGGAAAAACTGGGATCGCTACATTCAAGCTAATGCTACTGCCCTCCGTGTTTTCTGTAAAGCTGAGGCTGAATCTTCTAGGTATGTACTACTGCATTGCCATTTTGCATGGAAGGTTTGGGTTGCAATGATGGATTGGTGGGAGTTGTAGGGGGTTCTTCCAGGTTCAATGGAAGCTATTTTTCATTGGTGGGAATGTAAGAATTTGAACAGAAAAGAAAAATTGATATGGAAGGTCATTCCCTTGTAGGAATGGCAATTTGAAACCGACCCGACGAGGATCCCCGACCCCGACCCCGATTTGAGCGGTTTTTCCCCGAAAAATACCCTCGACGGAGAGAAGACGGTATTTGAAAATCAATCCCCGATCTGTTTTGGGCCGTGGACGGTGATCAGTGTTCAAGCCCCGGCCCGTCCCCGTCCTCGGCCCCGGCCTCATCCCCGAATTTCCCAGAAATAAAATTACTTTTATACCCCTTATATATATATAATAAACCAATAATTAGTCTTCTTTTTCTGATGCAGTATTTGACAAGAAGAATTAGTATATTTACACTACTACCACAAATTTTTCAGAGTCCACAAATCTCTCGTTCTTCTCTGTAACTCTCTCTCAACTCTCCCACTCTCACTCTCACTCACAGTCGCCTCTCTCGTTCTTCTCTCTCTTTCTCACTCTCACTCTCACTCTCATAGCCACCGTCGATCTCATTCTCACTTTCACAGTCGCCTCTCGTTCTTCTCTCTCTCTCACTCTCACAACCACCGTCGGTATCGCCACAGCCATCGTCGATCTTGCCACAGCCGCTGTCGATCTCGCCACAGCCACCGTCGGCGTCGGCGTCGGCGTCGATCAAATCTGTACTCAGATCTGTTATCTCTCTCTCTTTCTCTGTGATCTGTTAGATATATATATATTTTCAGAGTTTTTTTTTTTAAATTTAAATCTGTTGTTGATGACGGAAACATATATATATATATATATATTTTTCAGATTATTTTTTTTTAATTTAAATCTGTTGATGATGATTGTTGGTACTCAAATCTATAATATTGATTTGTTGTTCTTGAACAAATTTAAAAAAAAAAAAAATCAGGGATTTTTTGGGGTCGAGGAAACTCGATCCCCGTTAGGGGACGGTGATGGGGGGCTAATGGGTTCTCCCGCCGGGGATCGGGGACGGGGATGGGGATTTTTGAACCTTCGGGGATCGGGGATAGAGAAGGTGGTCCTCGGCCCCGGCCCGGCCCGTTGCCATTCCTATTCCCTTGGCTATACTATGGTCTTTGTGGAAGCTTAAAAATGAGTGCATTTTCGAATTTGCTACACCTCAGTTGGAGGACTTGTGTGATTTGACTAAAATTAGAGTTGTACTGTGGCTGAACCAAAGATTCAAGGATTCTCATTTCATTATACAAGACTTCTTGACCAATCTGAGGCAAATAAGATGGAGTTTGGGGAGTAGATCTGTTATGCTAACATAGAGCTCTTTGCTGCTAATCTGGCTTTGTTCTGGGCTGTTAGTATGGTTTTGTTCTGGGCTGCTAGTATGAAGTTTGGAGTGTAGATCTGCTTTTGTTCTTTGTTGGAAATGAGTTTGCTGTTGATTTGGTTCTGTTCTTTGCTGTTGATCTGGTTCTGTTCTTTGCTGCTGATCTGGTTCTGTCCTGGGCTGCTGGTATAGTGTTTGGGGAGTAGAACTGTATTCTGCTTTCCCTTGGGTTGGTGTCTTACCAACTGTGGGTGATGTTAGCCTCTGCTCTTTGTCTTTTATTGATAATTGTCAATGTCTATTTCTCTTTCACTACAAGAATTTTCACTTTTGGCGATTAAATTTTTAGTCGTCAAAAGTTAATTTTTAGTCGCCGAATGGTTTTAGCGACTAAATTATTTGGTCACAAAAGTAGTCGCCAAAAAATTGTCGGTAAAGGTTATTAGCGACTAAAATTATTTTAGTCGCCAAATGTATACAATTCCCGACTAAAATTTAGTCGCCAAAAGGTTGGACATTAAATTAAATTAGACCCTTTTTAGCTACTAAAATTTTATTCGGCAAAGAGTTCTTCTTTTGGCTACTAAAAATTTAGTCGCCGAAAGTCCCACATCTTTGGCTACTAAATTTTTAGTCGGCAAAGAGTTCCTCTTTTGGCTACTAAATATTTGGTCGTCTAAAGTTCTATATTTATGGCTACTAAAATTTTACTCGGCAAAAGTGCTTTTAGCCTTTAGTTTTTTGTTTTTAGCTACAAAATATTTTAGTCGCCAAATGTTTGATTTTTTTTTGGCTACTAAACTTTTAGTTGCCAAATGTCTATTTTTTTTTTTTTTTGGCTACTAAACTTTTAGTCGCCAAATGTCTTTTCCCAATTTCTTTTTAGCTACTAATTGTTTAGTCGCCAAAAACATGATATTATGTTTTATCGCAAAATTATAATTTCTCCACAACCTGTCTATATTCAATGCAACCTGTAATATGTATATAAACAAAATGGTACATACTAACAATCATTCCATAATCTGCATCCATATACCAAAAATAAATAACTTTAAATGTCAACGTCCATACAAATCAACTATTGTCCAAACTAAAATAATAATTCCATACAAAATATATCATACAAAAATCGAAGCCCTCCGTATACAAAAAATATATTTACTACCAAGCGAAATTACCATTTGGCATGGTACAAATTATCATCGTAATCTGTACCACGACAAAGGTGATATATCTACCACGACAAAACGTCCTATATGTACGTCGACAAATGGTATATATGTACCACGACAGAAGGTAATCTATGTACCACGACAGTCATTATCTGTTGATTGCCAAAAGTTTTCTGTATCAGTAATAATGAACTACACAAAAGCTGAGGACGACAAAAATATTATATTAGTTCTACACAAAAGAGAAAATTCTTCTCCACATACCAATATGGATTATCCACAAGTCCACGCAACAAAGCCATCTATAAAGAAAAATAAAAAACGAAACATTAAAATTGGTTACAAAATATCAATTCAGTCAGCCATATGGAACATGTTCTAACATGCATTTAAGGTAGAACAATCGAGAAATGTCTTCTTGGAAATAAAAGAAAGTATATATATATATATATGCATCATGCAATATTTATTCCAACCAACTGCACAAACAATGTAATATGTAATTTCTTTATCCTATAAATATATAAAGGCAATTATTAGAATATGTAGATGTTATTTTCATAAAGTTGTCGCTTTTTAAACTAAGTGTTGCAAGTTTCTCGACTAAGTGTAAGGCGTATTCGGGGGTTGTTATGAATTTTCGCCCCCGGAAAGCCCTTTTTCGAGTAAGTTTACGGCGTATTCGGCTCTAACTCCCAACCTACGGGTCTGAATTACGTTATGTCAGTTCTCATAAGTCCTATTTGTCATGGCGAAGCTATCCGTGTGAGCCACGCGGTCGTTTGGGGGTGTAGACACCCCATTTTTTACCATCCTCAAGACTTGGATGTGCTTGCAGGTACACCCGGTCGCAAGTTTGGTTGTTCACCGAGCACTCGAATTTCGCAGCGGAACGTCACAGGTTTGAGCTTTCCAAACCCTGTTTCATTTCTGCCCTATTTTTGGACCATACTTTGGTCCCTCCCTAGTGCTTGTTTAAATGCACTGCCGGCCATGATCAAGGGCTGCCAGCCATGGTATCTGCCCTACTGGCCACAGATAGGCCCTGCCGGCCATCAATGAGGCACTGCCGGCCACCACTGATGGCCGGCCAGCCACCATTTGTTTCAACAGAGATTTTACAGATATTTTTGAGCCAGCTGTTGCACACTGGGTGTATCCTCCATACACGTGTATGGATGGATTCAAACAAGCTTCTAGCTTATCAAGAAAGCTTTGGCTTGCTTGGTCTATATAAAGGGAGGTCCCTCCCCCTTGTTGAGGGTTCAGATTTTTGAGAGCAAAAAAATCTCCCTCTCTCTCTAGAATTCTCACTCTTTCTCTATATTGTGTTATATTGAGCCTTAAAGTGAGTTTTCTTCATACTTTTGCACACAAACACCTAGTCAAACACCTTCATTTTGGAGCTGAGGTCCCTTGGAGCTTGTTTTGAGGTCTTAGCATTGGTTTTGGTCCAAAATTGTTACTGAAGTTGCTGTCTTGCCATTGTTCTTCAAGGGTAAGAGTGGTTACCCTCTTTAAGCTTTGTTTTGCTTAAGTATTTGGCCACCTTTGCATGCTATTTTTGGCTTAAGTTTCAACTGTAAAAACCTCTGTTTTTAAGTGTCAAAAATAGTGGTTTAAGGCCTTGTTGGGGTTAGGGGTGTTCCCCCATCCCTTTCTCTTTTGTGGCTTGTTTGCTATGCTTTGCGCTATCTCTTGAGGCCTTTGAAACAATTCTTTTTTGGCCTTAAAACCACTGAACTCCAGGGGATTTTTAGTGGTAGAAAATTTGTTTTGAGGTCCCAAATAGGAGGGGGTGGTCCCCCCTCCTCTTGTCTTGTTAGCATGTGTTGTTGGCCTACCAAATGAGCATGTGTTTCTCCCTTTTTGAAGCCTAGTCCAAGCATGTTTTTGTGACTTTTTGGACCTTCCATGACTCTATTTTTGGTTGGTTTGGTCATTGGTTTCTTGCATCGTACACTTGTAGTGCAATCCTACTTGTTAACTTAACATGCATTATGCTATATGCCTCTCATTCTAGCTTATTTCGGCTCCACTCCAACATGTTTTTGGCATTGTTTTAGCATGCTTAAACTCTATTCCAAGTGGTCTTGGTCATGTATGGCTTGCTTTGTATAGCTATGGCATAGTTGGCTTCACTAGTCTTGAGTTTTGAGGCCTTTAGCATGCTATATTTGTGATGTTTGTGTGATATGACATCATTTGATATGTAATTTCAGAGCATAAACTTCTGTCATACTCTCATGTTTATCACTCTTTCATTGTGTTTAAGAGTTGTGCCCTTATGCCTTGTTTGTGAGCCATCAAATGAGCATATTTTTCTTGCCATCTATGCTGCGAGTCTAGCATGTTTTTGCTACTGTTTTAACCTGCCTTAGGTCTGTTTTGAATGGTTAAGGTCATTTGAGCATTGCTTAATATGGTTGTAGTGTAAAGGGCCTTGACTAGCTTTGAGTTTTGGGGCCTTTAACATGTTGTGCATGTGATGTTTGTGTGATATGGCACCATATTGCATATAATTTTAGTGTATTTAGTGTAGTCACACTCTCATACACTTCACTTCTTCATTGCTCTTGAGAGTTGTACCTTATGCTTTATTTGTGAGCCAATGCATGAGCATGCATTCTCTTGCCTTTCATGTTATCATTTCAGATCATCTTGGCCACTGTTTTGGCATGCATGAGGTCTGTTTGGGGCTGGTTTAGTCCATTGAGCATTGTATTACATGGTTCTAATGTTGTATCCTTCACTAGCCTTAATGCTTAAGTCCCTTAGCATGTTGTGCATGCATTGTTTGCATGTTAGAGTCTCGCATTTCATGCCAAGATTAGCATGTTGTTTGCATTGCATCGTGTTCAACCGGACGTTATGTTGAACATAAGGTGGATTGGCCCGCTTCATACTCAAAGTGATGAAAGTAAGCCAATCCCCTTTGTCTCCATTGCCTTTGATCTCTAATGATAAGGCCATGGTCTTAGAGTCTTGTTTGCATTGCATTTATTGACTGTGTACAAGATTGGATCTTTGGCCATCATGCATTGTGTGCTTGATTAATGGTCTTGGATCCAATGATGCCTCTCCCTTAATGTTTTGAGGTGATATGGGGTGGCATAGTACACACATGTTCCTAAGGAGACCCTCAATTTCCTCTATTTTGTGCTCTGTTGCAGTTTGGTGTCACAACTCACCAGTGGCTGGCAGTGCCACACTGATGGCTGACACCCTTCCATCCTTGGCCGGCAAAGGCCCACTCTTGGCCGGCAGGTGCCCGACAGCCACCTTTCATGGCCAGCAGGCCACTGGTGCACTCCCCAGCTATGGTTTGGTAAGTTTCAACAGCAAGTTCTTAAGGACACCCTGCAGACAGAGCCTCAAGAGAGCAAACCGGAGAGCTTTTCGGGGCGAAAACCGAGGCATGCATGTTCAACTTATTCAACTTGCTGTGGCAGCATAGTTTAAAGTTTTACTTGTTAGTTAGCTTTGAATTTGTAATTAATTAATTAATTTGTTAATTAGTTAAGTGATGTAATAATTAGTAAGTAGTTTGCTAGTTATTCGATTGGTTTGTAATAATTAATCTAGTTAGCTTGATTAGATTAGTTGGTTAGCTTGGCTTAGATTAGCTTAGCTAATTCATTCGGACCTTCCTACGAGAGGGCATATTGTTGTAATAAGTGTGCGTGTGTGTGTGCATGTCTTCCAACCCCATTTCTTTCTCCCTTTTACTTATTAGCTTTTGATGGTTAGTTTAGGGCATATTTCAATTAGCATACCTTATGCTTTGCATGCGTGCATCATTTATTTGTCTTGTATGCACCAGGCTCGGCGCATCATTCAAACTGCATTATATTTCAATTCCTATTTGAATACATGTATCAATTGTTGCATTCATATGCCATCTTAGGTAGCCAAGCCTATCTTATTGCATCTTGCATGTATTGCATTAGGCATTGCTTAACATAGTTGGGATCATGCATTGATTTCTAACTAGTTTTCTATTTTGGCTCGGAGTACACTGTAAGTGTTTACGCTTTAACATACTTGCATAAATGTGAGTGTTGCCATGTTTAGCATGCTTGCATAAGGCTATTTGCTTAAGTGTTTAAATGCATGAATGCCTGTGGGTGGAGGCTTGATTGCCTGAATTGGAACAGCTCAATGATTGTGAGTTTTAAGCCCACTTGAGGGTGGCAAATCCGCGCTTTAGCCTACTTGCGAGTAGCACTTTTAAACCACTTTAAAAAACAAACATGAGTTATTTTGTTCCAATCCGCGTGATTGAGTCTATACTTGTATGCTGTGCGCATCACATAGTAAGGTTAGCTAATAATCAAACAAGAACACATGTGTTTTCAAAAACAACATATCATGTTTAGTAAAGGCCGATCCTTTGATCGGGCGAGCGGTGGTGCTCATTTCATGACCTTCCCCCCTTGTACCCAAGTTCCCGAGCCGAGACAACTTTGGTGATGACGGACACGTGGCCTTAGGCACGAGTCAGGGTTTCCTAAATTTCCCAAAATAAAATATTTAGGTGGCGACTCTGAAATCTGGCAAAGCAGTCCATGCTTGGCGCTTTTTGACTAAAATCGATTTTCAAAACAATTTGCCAGATTTGGACACTTTGGTGATTTATCAGTCTTATATTGCACTTTGTGAGATTAGATTCAGAACCGTGACAGGAGTCCGAACTGTAGTAGCTAGAACCCAATTCGCGCCCTCTCCGAAAGGGGGGTGCGCGGAGAGAGTTTTGGGCGGTCTACAGGGGGCTGTTTTGAATTTTTGCCCCGAAACGCCATTTTTCGACTAAGTTTAGGATGTATTCGGCTCTAACTCCCAACCTACGGGTTCGGATTACATTCCGTCAGTTGTTACAAGTCCTATTTGTCATGGGGGAACTGTCCGTGTGAGTCACACAGTGGTTCGGGGGCTGTTTAGAATTTTTTCCCCCGAAACGCCCTTTTTCTTATTATTAATAATACCCACCTGCATTATATAACTCGAGTTTTTCTTAAGCTCGAGATTATTAATAGTTCCTTTATTTTAATATAAGAACTCAAGTACAATGCCTTCTCTGTTTTCTTTTATTTTCTTGTTCTTTTTAATATTTTTCTTAAATTGTCCAAACACATCCTGAGGTAGCTCAAGAATAGGTTACCATGCCAATAAAGCTGATGTTTGTTAGTCATTGTGAAGTCATTAATAAAATTATTAACTTATTGACGAGCATTGAGGACAAAAGAAAAGAAAACAAAGGGTTAACTGTGCTAATGTCTGATTCTAATGTAATAGGTTCTTGGAGAGCCTATTGGAGATAAGGATTTGGATTAAACAGGATGCTCACATTCAATGAACTAATGTCACTATCATAATATGCCTCCACATCTACTTCCAATCACACTCTAGCCAAGTATAGAAGTTAAAAATATCTTGGCCATCATCAAGACAAAAACAAACAATGATAGACAACATATTTTACACATTCAGTGGACATGTTACCTATCATTATTCAAAAATACAGGCAAGAAACAACTAGGCAAAGGCAATTATTGACCACAAACAAAAAAGAAGTAGCAAATATAGTAACTTCTGTAACAGAATCATGGGTGAATAAATATAGATGGAAAAAAAATGCTTTATTTCTTAAAACAGAAATCGATCAAAATAATCTCAGATAAAGTATTGAAATTAATGTGTCATTATACCTAAGAGACATACAATGCAAATTTAATTATACAAATAGATGACTACACACAAATTCTACATCATTTGTACATTGCAGAAAATTATCAAGGAACTAACTATATCTATAGCTGAATTTGATAACAAAGTCCATATGTTGTAACAAAATAGAACAACTTAAACAAGAAATGTGATTGACAGTTTAAACACGAAATGTGATCATATGATTGAGTAGTACATAGGTTTCAAGTTTAAAAGTTTGAAAAACATGCGAATTGATCAGTATCAATATTGCAAGTTTAAAGGAATTGACTTGTTAAGTGAGGCAAACATGGCTTGGCACGAGATTAAATATTACAACTTACCTAACCAAGTCAGAAGCAAGAACAGCATGCAACAGCTTTGATCGAGATGGCAGTGTCCTGTGGATTTCTGAAGAAGGAAAGGGTGTGTGGAGCAACCAACCAACTTTCATATCATTGTTGTGATCCTTCCTTCAGGCATTTTGGAAGGAACATGAGGTGGTAGTCATGGTACCAAACAATATCACCCTCCTGGTAATGCTGGTTTACCACAGCAGCAAACATTACATTTGCTTTCACATATGCAACAAACTGAGACTGAAAACTTCTGGTAGTGGCGAGACGATCTTCTTGCGGAAGTCCAAGATAATGAAAAAGAGGCCATAATATGTTGTTGAAATAGCCATTATAACATTGGTGAACAATTTCTTCATCAACGAATATAGGAATACATCTCTGCAGTGAATAAATAAATAAATAAAAACAGGAATTTAATGATGCTCACAAGAATTCTTCATGATTCAAAATAGAATATCAACTATCAATGTCCCAAGACTAAACAAGGGTGAGAAGATTGTAGCTGAAACTCAGAACCTTTTCAGCCAAAGCTTTAGTAAGTGCCCTCTGTCCAACCTCATTTGGCACATTAACACCAGCCCATCCAATCCATCTTGCCTCAAACTCCTTCACACCTTCAAAAACAATTAACACGCATTATTAGGTTTCTTTATGTGGGTAGAAATCCAATCCTTACTCTCTTTTTTATTCATTAAATTTGAGTGAAAAATTGGTTAAAAACTTGATCTGGTATGGACCACTCCAATCCTTACTCTTTTTTTTCATCAAATAAACCAAACCAAACCACTTCCTTGGTTTGATACAAGTTTGGTGAATTCAGTTTCATGGAAACATTTATTCACCAACTAGCCAATTTATATAATGCTGAATTTATATCTAAGTTCCATCTTCTATTAGTGCTACTAACAAACAATCATATCATATTTCAATCATAACATGAAAAAGATAATTCCAATTTTTCAACAGCTTCAAAAATCAAATAGGTGAGAAAGCCCTATGAAGATTTAAAAAAAAAAGAAAAAGAAAAAAAAGAGCATGCTCTACAGTGTACATATACACTACCTGACATTTTAGCACTTTTCTTAAAAAGATAGGTGATTAAGATCAATTAGATCAGGCTAATTTGGGTGTCAAAAGGACACAGATATTAAACATTTCATTTGTAAAAGCTACGTAACGTGTTATGGGTAAGTTTCATGGGACACTAAGCCCTGGGTTTTCAATACTCACAAGCCTGAATTTAAATTGCATTAAATTAGGTAACACTGATGTGCATGTAAATTTTAGCTTATCCATAGATAAGCCTGCCCATGTGTATCATTTCAAGAACTATAATGCAGAATGTTCCACTAACTGCACATCCATCCTTATAGCCCATTGCCCAATATTTCTTGATTGAAAAAACCCAAAACATCATAGATGAGTTCAAAGAGACCCCAATAGTAATTATCTAAAAAATAAAATAAAAACACATCAAGGAGCTATGTGGAACATACTGTTTGCTGAGCATCCTTAATTCTCTCAATAGCAAATGCAACTTGGTCTAGATTGAATGTCTGATTGTAAAGCATATCACGTTGTCCTTCGTACCTGCCCATAGGCATAATGGGTTATATATATCAAAGATATATATATATATATATATATATATATATATATATGTGTGTGTGTGTGTGTGCGTGCGCGTGCGCGCGCGCGCGCGCGCAAAGAATAAAGCAACTTGATAGCTTTTAAGTGTAAGACAAACCCAGAATTATAGAATTTCATTTGAAAAAATATGCAATTTCATTCAATAATTGGAACAGGGTCATATTGACTCAATTTTCAATAAACAGAGGCCGCAGCAATAACACTACGCTATCCTTACGCATTGTCTTAGTAATAAAAATACATACTATACATGTAAAATAGGCCTACCATTTAATTGATTTTAGCAATTTAAAATGAAACAGTTTAAAACTTTTTTATAATTAGAAGCTTATGCGAACGATCTAGCATCTATCAGACAAATTTACCAAAACATGCACCATTAGCTTGTATAAAAACAATCAGAATATCAAGAAAGATGCATATATGAATAAAACAGGAACTAGAAAAGTTCATCATTGGGATGGTTCCTACAGAGTTATACTTACACATACAAAATAAAAGAACAAAAAAATAAAAGAAAAGAAAAATAAAAAAAATAGAAAAATTAAAATTTGATATTTGGTATCTGAGATTCTTACTCTCCCAAAATACATGAAAATTGGCCCCGATAAGCAAGCACCGTTCTTCTAGTCACATTTCAAAGTAAAATTGACTCACTAGTATTAGAAAAGGAGACAGACTTCTGGGATAATATTTTCATTATCTTTAAAAAAAATTGTTGAATTGGTTTTAGAACACAAACATTATCTAAAATAATGTATTCCTAATTATTTAACAAATGAACACTGCCAATGCCATTATTTTCAAAAAATTTCAAATATATACATTAAAATATAGATTTCCTCACCTTATGGCTACTCTTGTACCAATCACCAATAAGTAAAGTAAAATCCGCTGCAAGTATAGGATATGGTACAGGGATCACAGCTCTTGCATATACATTTAGTCCTCCAAACCATCTACGTCAAAAACCATCTGTAAAAATAAAATTAATCATTAGTATTAACTAAATATTGGCATATTTAAAATTATAAAAAAAATAAATATAAAACTTGAATATAATTAATATTTTCAAATAAATCATTAGTTTTGCATACTCGAATTTATATAAATATGCACAAGGGCACACTGGGAAAACATAAAATGTAACAAATCAAACACAATAAACAAATAGCAGGACAAAGTTAGAAGAAAATATAATTGCTAGCAAAAGTTTTAGCAATCACTGAAGTATTTTTTTTTCTTTGGTTTTTTTAAATGCTTATATGTAGTATCTTTTGTACAGAAATTTAAACTTCATCCATTTGGATGTCCAAAGCAGCAGGAAGACAATGAAAAATAAGTAGACAGAGGCACACTAGAAAATATTATTATCAGATGCAAAAAGCGTCCCAAATATTGTGGTGCAATGCACTTCAGTTACAAATTCTTGGGTTTACTTTCTGCAAAAAGTGTCCCAAATAATAAAACCAACCCAATTGTATTTGTTCAATTTAATTTTATTGTACTTCATTTCCTTCACCTTTAGACAAACATCTAAGATTTCGTATGAATAGCAAAAAGCTCAGGATGCCAAGTATAAAAATAGAGGTTAGAATCAAAAGAAATCCACTTTTGTGTGAATAAAAATGTTGATTGACTACTCATATAACCTTCCCTTGTGTGAATCAACTATAATTTCCATGAATTAGATATAGAGCAATAGAGATCAAAATGTTTAAAACTGACAAAAGACATCAAGCTTGAAGGATTGGATTAAGACAGATATCTTACCACTCATGTAACCTTCCCTTGTGTGAATCAACTATAATATCCATGAATTAGATATAGAGCAATAGAGATCAAAATGTTTATAATTGACAAAAGACATCAAGCTTGAAGGATTGGATTAAGACAGATATCTCACCACTTAAGTAACATTCCCTTGTGTGAATCAACTATAATCTCCATGAATTAGATATAGAGCAATAGAGATCAAAATGTTTAAAATTGACAAAAGATATCAAGCTTTAAGGATTGGATTAAGACAGATATCTCACCAAAAGAAACCCAAATGCGAGTCCAGTTCCCACTATAACCAAATGTGGATAGTTCCCAGTTATATCATATGGAGACAACTAATCCCTACACAAGACATAAGAAGCAGAATGAAAGAAATATGGTCAAATAAGATCCTCAAGCTAAGCATGTGAAAAACAAACAGCCAAGATAGTTACATACCACACAACAACTCCCACCAAGAGCACAGAAAATGGGTAAAGCTGACAAGAAACAGTGATGACATCCATTGAGCAACTTGAAAAATAAATAAAAATAAAAAATAGATAAAGCATTCAGTAGTAACAGGTTTACCATTGCCAAAGCCTACTAGCATGCTTCATTTCCTTGCTTGAACACCCTTATAAACATTGTACACACTGCACAAGAACAGAACACCATGTAAAACAAGGTCAATTTGATCATCACACAGGAACAGTTAAGAAGATGAGCATGTAAATTTTTGGCAAAAAGAATATGAAGAACTACTTACTTAAATGAGATCGTTAGAAGAACAGCAAAAGCTGTCATTAGAAACAACATAGCTCTATTTTTTGGGATTTCTGAAGTCAAAAGAATAAATAGATAAACGAAAAATGAAAATAATAAAATAAAAGCAAGTCAATTTTCTAAAAATGTGCTTCAAAAATAGGTAAGGGCAAAGCACATTAAGGCCAAGAAAATGGACAAGGCAGAGCTTGACTGGCATTTAACAGAACTTCAAAATATATCCCAAAATCGAAGTGGAAAAGGCTGTATTTCATCTGACTATTGCCTTAAGATACATAACTATATGAGTCGAAATCAGTGAAAAACTTCAATCGGTAAAGAAAGCAAGCACAATGTCGAAGAAATCTACAGAAAATTGAACGAAGATTACGATATATATATCTACATATATCGAAATCAGTCAAAAACTTCAATCGCAAAAGGACAGAGAATAACCTGAATGTCGATGGGAGGCGAGGCAATGGTGAGCTGCGGTGGTGATGTTCGACGGTGGAAGATTGATGGATAGTGTGGTCGTGTGCGATGCTGAGATGAAGGGCGGTGGTGATTGATTCTCTATGAGAGAGAGAGAGAGAGAGAGAGAGGGAGGAGAGAGCAAAAGAGAGAAAGAACCGTGTGAGACTAATAGATTTGGGCAAAAATTTAGGTGCCAATATGAAATATTTTCCACTAAAATTTTGATCACATTTGCCGACTAAACTTTAGTCGCTGAGGATAGGTTACCAAAGATTTAAAAAAAAAAATTACTTTTCATTTGGCGATTAAATGTTTAGTCGCCAAAACTTAATATATGGCGACTAAAATATTTTTTTTTTCGCTGAACATATGTTTTTGGCGACCAAACGTTTAGTCGCCAAAGATAAAAAATAATTTTTTATTTTCTATTCGGCGACTAAATGGTTTTAGTAGCCAAAACTCAATATACGGCAACTAAAATATTTTTTTTGTTGCCAATTCTAGTATTTTTAGCGACTAAATTTTTTTTCAGTCGCCAAAAATCAATATACCCCGACTAAAAAAAATTAGTAGCTAAATATTATACTTTTGCCGACTAAAAAAAATTTTAGTTGCCAATTCCACAACTTTTGGCGACTAAATTTTTTTTAGTCACCAATTTTGGTCGCCAAAAGTGCATTTTGTTGTAGTGTTTGGCTGTTTCAATATATATATATATATATTGTTTCCGACTTCAAAAAAAGTTTACTCAAATAATTGTAGAAAATAAAATGTCTGGATTACATTCATTTTGAATGTAATTCACTTCATATTAAACTTAAATTTATATCATAAATTTCTTTTATTAGGATACATGAAGAAAGATGAAACTGGTAGATTATTGTTTCATCTAGACCATCTGATCACAAATGACAATTCTTTCCCACCTCCCAAATTTCACACCATAAAAATAAAAATAAAAAATAAAAAACAGAAACAGAAAAAACACTTCTAATAGCAGAGACAAATCAAAATTTAGCCCTAGAGATGGGCATCACCTTTCAAAGTGTGGTGGTCTTGGGAGCTAGCATAATTGTTAACCAAAGCCAACCCATTGCTAGTCAAATGTGCCAATTTCTTAACAAACCTCCTCACTATACTCTTCACTTGCCCATTTATTGCCATCCCACCAAACCCATCCATACACGTGTCATCATTAGTAAATGCCACGCTCACCCAAGTCTTGGCATTACTCATTTCAAATTCAAAATCAAAGCCGCCTCTACTACGAGTCAACTCGTCCACAGATCTTTGTAGCTCATCCACTGAGTCACCCATTACTTCGACGCAATTGGCCAGGGTGGCTACCTTACCGGAGCGCAAATTCTGAGTTTTTGACAGGTTTGACATCAATTTTGAGGTGGATTGTGCAACAAAGAGAGACACGGAGAGGGCGGTGATGGCTAGGATTGTGGGGCTTGATTGGATTTTGTTTTCATATTTTGATAGGGACTTGTAGCACAATTGAGGGTACAATGTGGTGGCACATGACTTTGTGATGTACTCAGTATTGTTGTTTGTGTTGTTGGCCAAGCATGAGTTCATGGTGGTTGTGAAATGGAGGAGAGTGAAAAGGGCTGCTAGAGAAATTTGATGTAATGACGAACTTTTCATTTCTGTTCGGGAAAATTGATGATGAGGGAAGTTTTGATAAGGTGGGAAATGAGAAAGGGATCCAATTTATAGGATCTTGCGTTAGTTTTACAACATAAACAAATGACATCAGTTATGTTTGGTGTGGGAGCCGAATAATATAATTACGTAGGGAAGCTGATTTAGTTTAAACAAAGAAATCAAGTTATGTTCCATACGACTCTGTCCTGGAGGGACACAAAGGCCGAATAACCAGATCGGCCGTAGAATCAGCTGTAAACTGGGCCGAGTACGAATAGGTAGGACAGAATAGTCGAGTAAGCAATTATTTGTTGGTCGAAAGGTGGGCCCAACCATCAATATCAAGGACGACTATAAATAAGTGGAGCATCAGCTAAGAAAAGGTATGTGAGAACAAATAAGATTAAATTGAGATACAAGCATCCAAGAGAGTATACACTGACTTATCTATCGGAGTGCTAATTCCGGCACCCCTGATCAGAGTGTTCATTCCTTTTCAGGTGACTAGCTGAGGATAAAGAGCGTCCTACAGGATCCCTAGAGTATTTCCAAACCACATCTCCACAATTGGCGCCGTTTGTGGGAATACTCAAGCACATCCATGGCCGGCGTGACAGAAGATCCTCCGGTAGTCGCTAATGACCTTACGCCACGAGATGATACCACTCCAAGAAACATGCTTGGGCCAGAGAACATTGCCGTACGAAGGGCCTTGAACTTTGACTCAGTTGCCCAGACCTCACCCTCGACATCAGTACATGAGACAATGCAAGCGATTATGGAATAGGCGAAGCAAAATGAATAGAGGTTGGAAAACATGATGACTGAGAACGAGCGCCTTCGACAGGATTTGGCCCTGGAGATGGCAAAATCCCAACAGGCCGCGTGCTAAGATCGGGGACGATCTTTGGGAAAAGATGGTTGACGACCTTGAATTCAGAGACATGATAGTGGCAGTGATTCTGACTCATCATCCCCAGAATCCAAAAAGAGGGGACGAGTCGAAGTCCCCAGTTCTTCCGAAGGAAGTCCGCGTGCGCAGAATAATCGAAGAAATGCTTCAGACAAAGAGGATCAACATGGCCCCTTTGTGCGACGGATCGCAAGGGCAGTGCTACCCAAGAAGTTCAAAGCTCCATCATTCACCCTATATGATGGAAAATTGGACCCCACTGATCACATTGGTCATTATAAACAAGCCATGACGCTTCATACAGACAACAAGGCCCTCATGTGTCGAATATTTCCGAGCAGTTTGGGACCACTGGCCGTTAGATGGTATTATAAATTGGAACCGGCATCGATTAAGAGCTTTCACCAACTCCAAAAATCCTTCAAGGCAAGGTTCATCACCAATGAGGTCCAGCCGAAGCAAGTTGATTCTCTCTGGGCAATGCAAATTCAACCAGAAGAAACCCTTCGTGCATATTCGACGCACTATTGGGATTCTTTAATCTAGTAGATGATGCCTGCAATGACTCAATGGCCATCACCGCCTTTAAGATGGGATTGCATCCTGATAATGCCCTCCGTAGCTCCTTGACCAGACGGCCCCCCAAAATAGTCTGGTCGTTAATGAAGAAAGTCGAGGAATATTACAAAGTGGAAGATGATGCCTTGCGGGTCAAAGCCGGGCACAAGCCCAACAAGACAGCCCCGTCTGAAATCATTCAATCGATAAACTCTGTACCACCACGGAGCCCTGAACCACAGAATCGGGCTAAACGAGACAAAAGACGAGATTTCGCCGATTAAATGACCAATGTTCACATCGAGCTAATAAACAACTTCAAGTGGATAGCAGGCGCATAAGGCGCGCAGACAAGAAATATACGGAGTTATCAGAGCTGATCAGTATGGTTATGTCTAAAGTTCAACACCTTCCATTCTGTAAATGGCCACCAAAGATGATGGGACCTCCCGACACGAGGAGACGGGATAGGCGGTGCGAATATCACAAAGACCACGGTCATGATACCGACAGTTGTTATGCGTTGAAGGACCACCTTGAAGAGTTGGTACAAGACGGTCGGCTTATGCAACACGTCTGAAAGAGCAATTCAACAAAAATAGTAGCTTTACGGCAAGATTCACCTCCACTCGGCGTAATTCATATGATATACAGCTTGCTGATGGCACCCGCGGTACATACAATTCAGCTGCAGTCTAACCCCCAAAAGCAAATCACACCAGCGAAACGGCCCCATGAAGCTGCGAGTATTAGTTTCGATGATTCTGATTTGGTCGGCGTAATGCTCCTCCACACTGATCCCTTAGTCATTGAATTACGCATAAACCGATTCACCGTTGAACATGTTCTCATTGACCAGGGAAGTACTTTGGAAGTAATGTACTACAAGACCTTCGTTAAACTCGGCTTCACTAAGTCAGATCTGTCTCCCGCTGATTACCCGTTATTCGGCTTCAACGCTAATTTGGAATATCCTTTGGGCAAAATCACACTACCAGTTCGGGCGGGCTCCCAATCAGTGGATGTAGAATTTTTGGTTATCAAGCTTCCTTCGCCGTATAATCTCATCATGGGACGAACTTGGTTGCATACCATGCAGGCTGTGCCAAGCACTTATCATCAACTACTTCGCTTTCCGACTAAACGTGGCATAGAGCAAATTTGAGGTTCCTAGAAATCGGCACAGACATGTTATCTTCTTGCTACAAAGACACCAAGAGAGCTGGAAGTGAATTCAATTGAGGTGCCGGATCGGGAGAGCCTCGACGACGTTGGGCGGCTCCCAAGTGAAAAGGTAACCGGAGCCCTGGATCGGGTTGAAATTGACGGTAATCCTGACAAGTTCTTAATGGTTGGCGCTTCCTTGAATAAAGTCGACAGGCAAGAGCTAATATCCTTCTTACTCGGCAACCTTGATGTATTTGCATGGTCACCATATGAAATGCCGGGGGTAGATCCATCTGTGTCCCAGCACCGCTTAAACGTTGATCCCAAATGTAAGCCAATTATTCAGAAAAGCCGGCAGTCAGCCGCGGAACATACTTTTGCCATTGTTGAAGAAGTTGATCGGTTACTTGATGTCGGGGCAATCCGCGTAGTGACTTATCCTACATGGTTGTCGAATACTGTAGTTGTAAAGAAGAAAAATGGAACTTGGCGTGTTGTGTGGATTTCACGGACTTAAACAAAGGTTGTCCCAAGGATTGCTTTCCCCTCCCCAGAATAGACTAACTCGTAGATGCAACGGCACATCATCAACGTATGAGCTTCCTGGATGCCTACAGAGGCTACCATCAAATTGCCATGAATCCGGAGGACCAAGAAAAAACTGCATTCCTCACCCCAAGAGGAATCTATTACTATAAGGTTATGTCTTTCGGTCTAAAGAATACAGAGGCAACCTACCAAAGCCTAGTGGCTGCCATGTTCAAGGAGCAACTTGGCCGTACTATGGAAGTATACATCGACGATATGGTGGTCAAGTCCAAAGAAGAGCAAACTCATATAGTCGATCTGGAAGAGACATTCGGTATTCTTCGTAAATACAAAATGAAATTGAACGCTTCCAAATGTGCATTTGGCATCGGATCCGGCAAATTCTTTGGCTACATTGTTAACCACTGCGGAATCAAAGCCAACCCGAGGCAAATCACAGCAATTCTAGAACTTGGCTCTCCTCGATCGGTCAAAGAGGTTCAGAAGCTGATGGGAATGGCCACCGCACTCAACAGGTTCATTAGTCGTTCCACAGATCGCTGCCGACAATTCTTTCATACCCTTCGGCAGGGTAAAGCTTTTGAATGGACCCCCGAGTGCGAAGCCACTTTGGACGGTTTGAAGACTTACCTCCGATCAGTTCCACTCTTGACAACACCTTCGGCAGGTGATTCGCTCATTTTATATCTGGCAGTTTCTGACCGAGCGGTCAGCGTCGTACTGTTAAAGGAAGAACCAGGGGAGCAGCGGCCGGTTTATTATGTGAGCAAAGCAATGGTCGACGCCGAAACACGTTACCTTCCATCGGAAAAACTCGTCATTGCTCTCGTCATGGCAGCAAGAAAACTGATGCATTACTTTCAGGGGCATACCATTGGGGTACTAACGGATTACCCCCTCCGGTTAGTGCTCCGTAGCGCGGAAGTATTAGGGCACGTTTCAAAATGGGCTCTCGAACTCGGCCAGTACGATATCCAATTTCTAGCTAGAACCTCAATCAAAGGGCAAGTGCTCGCCGACTTTGTGGCCGAATTCCTTGGGTGTCTCGCCGACTTTAAGTTTCATCAAATTCAACCTAAGCCGAACTGGAGAATTTACGTTGAGGACATTTGGCAGTTGTATTGTAACGGGTTATCCAACAAACGTGGCAGTGGGGCGGGCGTAGTGATCATGGCTCTCGACAGGGCAATAATCGAGCAGGCTGTCAAACTGGGTTTCGAAGCATCGAACAATGAGGCCGAATACGAAGCATTGTTAACCAGCTTACGGAATGCACTTCTCCTTGGTGTTCGGCGTCTGCTTATCTTCTACGAGTCAAAACTAGTCATCAACCAATTGAAGGGGAAATACGCAGCCAAAAATGACCGTATGGCAGCCTACATGAAAACGACAAAATCTTTGCTGGCAAAATTCGACCATCATGAGTTGAATCAAATAACCTGGGATCAGAACACACATGCAGACGCCTTGGCATGCCTAGCCTCCACCTTGGCATGCCTAGCCTCCGCCATCAACTCAGAAATTAAATGGATAATTGAAGTAGGATTCATTCCTGAGCCGAGCGTTGCCCCTTCGGAGTCAATTCAGATCAATATCATAGAATCAGGTCCAAGTTGGATGGATCCTATCACTACATTCCTATCTTCCGAACAGCTCCCGATGAACAAGAATGAAGTACAAAAACTGCGAAGCAAAGCCCTGCGATATTACTAAGATCCACAAGGAAAGCTCTACAAAAAATTCCTTTCTGGTCCATACCTAGAATGCGTTCATTCGGATAAAGTCGAGGAACTCTTGACTGAAATACATGAAGGTAGTTGTGGTGCCGATTCTAGCTGGCGTTCTGTAGCCCATCGAGCTGTAGCACAGGGGTACTATTGGCTGACCATGAGAGCTGATGCCGAGTGTTACGTCAAGAAATGTGAACAGTGCCAGAAGTTTTCCCCTTTAACTCATTTGCCTACTGAGGAGTTAAGCTCTATCACCAGTCCTTGGTCGTTCGCTCAATAGGGACTTGATATCGTCGGACCATTACCACGGGTCCCAGGGAACAAGCAATTCTTGATTGTCGTGACAGATTACTTCACAAAATAGGTCAAAGCGGAGGCACTAACACACATTCGAGGTACTGATGTTAGACGTTTTGTATGGAAAAATATCATAACACGATTTGGCATTCCAACAGCACTCATTTCAGACAACGGCACCCAGTTTGATTGTGGCGTCTACCGAGAATTATGCAGCACGTATGGTATTCGGCCCTATTTCTCCACCCCAGCTTATCCACAGAGCAATGGTCAAGCTGAAGCCTTCAACAAAGCCATTTTGGACAGCATCAAGAAACGGTTGGAGAAAGCTAAAGGCAGGTGGGTCGAAGAGCTCCCCAGTGTGTTGTGGGCTCATCGCACTACACCAAGGCGGTCTACTGGGGAAACGCCGTTCGCCTTATGCTTTGGAACCCAGGCAATTATCTCCCTGGAGATTGGTTAACCCACTCTGAAAATGAAGGTCTTCGACTTGGGCCGTAATAACATGATGTTAGCATTGGATTTGACTCTGATCGAGGAACGCCGAGACCATGCCCTCGCATATATGGCGCGGTATCAGCAGCAGCTCGCTAAATCATATAATCAACGCGTACAGCTGCGACGTTATATACCTGGAGAATTGGTCCTGAAGAAAGTTCTTCCTACTACTAGAAGCCCTGCTGACGGAAAGCTAGGTCTCAAATGGGATGGCCCCTATCAGGTTGAGTCAATCGCCGGTACAGGGGCATATCGGCTCAAAAACATGTTTGGGAGAAGTCTGCCACGTCCTTGGAATTCCACGCATTTGCGTAAATTTTATCATTAACCCGACTTATGGGGCATGATAACTTGTTTTGAATGTTCATCGTGTACAACTTTCACTTTTACAATGCAAGGCTTCTTATTTCCTCGATATGTGAAATTTAGTTCGGTAAAATAAAAGCCTCTGCATTTGGAGCGCCTTTCGTGGATACCACGATTAGCCAAAATAAAAGCCTCCGACTTCAGAGTGCCCTTCGTGAATGACACGTTTGGGCCGAATAAGCCTCCGGATTCGGAGCGCCCTTCGTGGATAACACGATTGGCCATAATAAAATCCTCCGAATTCGGAGCCCCATCCGTAAATGACATGTCTGGGCAGAATAAGCCTCCGGATTTACAGCGCCTTTCGTGGATATCACAATTGGCCAAAATCAAAGCCTCCGAATTCGGAGCCCCATCCGCAAATGACATGTTTGAGCCGAATAAGCCTCCAGATTCAGAATGCCCTTCGTGGATATCACGATTGACCAAAATAAAAGCCTCCGAATTTGGAGCCCCATCTGTGAAGGACACGTATGGGCCGAATAAGCTTCCGGATTTGGAGCGCCCTTCGTGGATAACACGATTGGCCAAAATAAAAGCCTCTGAATTCGGAGCCCTATCCGTGTATGACACGTTTAGGTTGAATAAGCCTCCGGATTCGGAGCGCCCTTTGTAGAGAACACGATTGGCCAAAATAAAAGCCTCCGAATTCGGAGCCCCATCCGTGAATGACACGTTTGAGCCGAATAAGCCTTCGAATTCGGAGCGCCCTTCGTGGATAACACGATTGGCCAAAGTAAAAGCCTCCGAATTCGGAGCCCCATCCGTGTATGACACGTTTGGGCCGAATAAGCCTCCGTATTCGGAGCGTCCTTCGTGGATAACACGATTGGCCAAAATAAAAGCCTCCGAATTCGGAGCCCCATCCGTGAATGACACGTTTGGGCCGAATAAGCCTCCGGATTCGGAGTGCCCTTTGTGGATATCATGATTGGCCAAGATAAAAGCCTCCGAATTCGGAGCCCCTTCCGTGTATGTCACGGTTGGGCCGAATAAACATCCGAAATCGGAGCGTTTCGTTGACATCGCAGTTGGCCGCTGCAAACACGATTAACAGTAATCGATGGTCATGACTTAATTTACGAACAATAATTAAAACTATACAGAGACATTCAAAATAAGATGTTTCATTCAATAGATCGTAAATACATAATTCGCATCAAATTTGTAATAGGTCATGCATATCTTTGATTTGCTTCATTCAATACATGTGTTAAAACTATATATATATATATATAACTCTGATATATTATTCGGCACCGTCCTCGTCGTCAGTCTTCTCGGCTTCAAAAGCCTCAAAGGGCAAATTATAACTCTGTATAAAGGCGACGCTGAAACAATGCCCGCTGCCTGTAGAGCCTTAGTCCTCCCATGCTTGAATCCACGATTTTTGCATTGGCAGACCTCCTCGACCAGCTTTTCCTTCGTCTTCTCTATACCAATCTTCCGACCATCAAAAAATCCATCATTATAGGCCTTCGTCCTTATTGCTTCTTTAGTGAACATGCTCGCTGTATCTTAGTTGGCAATGGCCTGGTTTAGCAGCCGTTGGGTCACCCTATCCTCTACAATCAGGTTACCTTGACCTGCCGAATGATTTCCGGCAGCTTTTGCCTATTTTAGTTCTCGTTCGGCTCTCTCTACGCGCGCCTCTAAGTTCCAAATGCGCTCATCTTTCTGCTCAATCTCCCGCCGTACGGCACGGAGACACATGTATGAAGTATATAGCCCTTTCACCGCTCCATGTACACCCTACCGAAAAACTTCGAAATCAGGTCGGCCAACCATCGACTGCTGGACTTCCAGCGAAAAAATCTATCGGGGTGAATTCAACTGTCACGTTTGGATCGCGGATGATCAAATCTGCCTCTGTCATCGGTTTGTTCCCCACGAAGATTGAAAAGCTCAACGGGTGTGGTGCCCTACTGGTCTCACTTCGTAAGCGAGGGGAGTTCCCCCGCTGTTGCCTTTCCTTCCTAGGTGACCTGCTTCGACAACGCGGAGAATGACGTCTTTTGCGCTCCCCCGACGTCCTACTTCCCATTCGCAACGGTTCGCCACCTCGATTCTTCGCTAAATCCAGCTCAACTAGTGTCTTACCCTCTCCTCTGTTGTTGAAGAATAGTCTTCTAGACATCTGGTTCAAACCCACTACTCTTCTTTCTTCTGTGATCTACCAAATTTGGATACCAATATGGACCCTAAATGAATGCAGCCCCCATTCTTCTTATTAATCGCGGGTGCAGCATTCCCAAAGCGTTCCCTTCAATGCTCTGTGCCACGAACTGATGTTGATCGGTGGTCTTGTTCATTAATTTGCTGGAGCAAGGGCAGATTCATTAATCTATTCTGCCTAACTATCATAGCTATGCGCCGAAATGTTACTGTGCCCCAGCCAATCCCTGAACTGCCGTTGTTCGACGGTCCTGTTCATCAACTTGCTGGAGCAAAGGCAGATTCATTAATCTATTCGGCCTAAATATTAGAGCTATGCGCCGAAATGTTACTGTGCCCCAGTCAATCTCTAAACTGCCGTTGTTTGGCGGTCTTGTTCATCAACTTGCTGGAGTAAGGGCAGATTCATTAATCTATTCGGCCTCAATATCAGAGCTATGCGCCGAAATGTTACTGTGCCCTAGCCAATCCTTGAACTGCTGTTGTTCGGCGGTCCTGTTCATCAATTTGCTAGAGCAAGGGCAGATTCATTAATCTATTCGGCCTAAATATCAGAGCTATGCGCCGAAATGTTCCTGTGCCCCAGCCAATCCCTGAACTGCCGTTGTTCGGCGGTCCTGTTCATCAATTTGCTGGAGCAAGGGTAGATTCATTAATCTATTCGGCCTAAATATCAGAGCTATGCGCCGAAATGTTCCTGTGCCCCAGCCAATCCGTGAACTGCCGTTGTTCGGTGGTCCTGTTCATCAATTTGCTGGGGCAAGGGCATAATCACTATTCTATTCGGCTAAATCGCAGTGCTATGCAGTTATTTTAGCGCTGGATTAATTCAGTAGTTTGTTCCATTCATCTCATTTCATGTTTTTACATCTTACTTAGCCGTTAACAAGCACATGCATCAGACAGAAAGGCAAAGGCAATTTTCATTCATAAACTGAGTACAAACAGAAGTCATTTTACAAATGAAAACTACCCTACGTTAGCTTCTCACAAAATTAAATAGTCAAAAATCTAATAAATCTAAGAAAACCTATATACACACGATACCAAAACAAAATGAAAAATACTTTGACCCTAGGTCAGTCTTGAAAGTCAGACTCTAGCAGCTCAACGTCTACCTGCTCGTACGGAATCGGCTGCTCCGATACCACTTTTGAGCCAGCCGTGTTTGAACCCCCTATTCTCGAACTTAGACATTTCCTCTACATAGTTCTCTAAGGCTGCATCCTTGCCAGCTTGGAATGACTTGGAAATCTCGAATTCGGCGTTTGCCATCGCCCTCTTCGACTCCTCCAAGTCGGCCTCTAGCTTGGCAATCGTCTCATTGGCCAATTTGAGCGCTTCTTCGCTTGCGTTCGCCCTTTCTTCGGCGGCCAATCTCAATTGGTCAGCAGTCTTGGCCTTATCTGTTTTGGCATCGGCCCTCGCTTTTTCTTCCGCCGCTTTCATAGCCTCAGACTCGGTTCTGAGAGAGGCCTCTGCTGCCTTGCCCTTTTCGTTTTCCACCTCAGCTGTGAGAAAGCCGATCTGTTCAATAGCGTTATGTTGGCGACGGCCAATCTCAACTATCCTTCCCACCGCCTACAAAACAAGGAATCAGTAAGATAGCTGGTATAAAACTTTTTTTTTATTTATTTTTTGTTTAGCCTTGCAATATTATAAACAAGGGTCATGTACCAATATCGCCGATTGAGCGGCTAATACGATGGACATCAGATCGGGCTCTGCCCTAAAGGTTGCTCTATCAACCGGTAGAGAAATGGAGGAGGCCAAACTCAAGGCCACAATGGCGTCTTTTACAGTCGATGTATCAGAAGCAACTGATACGTTCTGTATCCTTGGTTGTATTATAAACGGCACAACCAGGTCTGATTCTTCCATGCATGGCCGTTTATCCACTAGGTTTTCCGAATAATCGGCTTCGTGTTCGGCCGGATGTTTTTCCCCTCTGTGCTCCGTCACTTGGCCCTCTTGTTGATCGACAACAGGCTTCGTTTCGGCCACATCAGTCTGAACCATCTCCTCAACAGGAGCAGGTGGAGGAGATTCTGCCTTAGCGTCGGGTGGAGAGGGTGGAGGTTCAGTTCGCTCGGCTTCAGCTCCCCTACGGGCAGCTATCCTCTTGGCATTTTTTTGCCTGGTCATTTGAGTAAGTGACTCACCAGCTATGTTGTCAGGATATGAACCGGGTAGGTCCCTTAAGTTGGTGAAAATATCTTCGAAGGACACGTCCGCTCGGCCAGAAATTGATGAAGAATTGAGGCCGGCTTCTTCAAAAGCCAAATTTAGTGCCGCGTCAACCTCCTCCTCTAGTCTGTCAAATCTGTCCAACGAGGGTTGATTCGGCTGCTCAGCGACTCCTTCGGCTGCTTGTTCGTCCACTAGCTCTGAATCTGAAGCTTCAAGACCAATCTGCCTAAGGTTCTTGAAGTTCAAAAAAATAAGCGCCGTAAGGTGCTGTTCACCCCTCGGAATCGAAATGTTATCTGCGGCAAAAAACGTAGCGTAAGTCGGCTCGTATCTCAGAAGAATGTGGACTGCCCTCCCTTACTTCTGGAGATTTGGACGGCCAAAGAAGTGCAGTGTGATTCTTATTTGTGCAAGTATAGCGTCGTCGGCCGAGATGAGAACTTTTTTCAAATTGTTTCCTGCACAAATAAAATGGTAAATACATAGAATTTGAACCAGGTAAATACTTGATAAATATTCGTGGGGGGTTAAACGGCCACCTAGTTCGCCTATTCGCCTGGGCACTGGATCTAGGTGATCTTCGCTCTCTCTGAATTCCCAGTTGCTGCGGATAATGACCATGACATCATCAACACGCTTGCCAGAGCTGGCAAGCATAGTCACCAAATGATGGTCGGTGTCCTTGGCCCTGAGGAAGTAGCGCCCTTGCCGGCCAGAGGATTTGGCCAAAGCATAACAATGCCGAATAGCAGGGATTCCAAGGTTAAGCCTAAGGCGTCGGTTTAGTTCTACAATTCCCATTATTATTCGATAAAAATTTACGTTCGGCTGAGAAGGGATTAAACCCCAATGGCGAAGGACAGCCCTAAAAAATAGATGAAGGGGGAAACGGACTCCGTCGTCAGCGATTGACAGGAGAGGAAAGACGATTGCACTCTCATCAGTCCTCTCCATGTCAACTACGCTCTCTGCCAAGAGTGACAGATGGACGTCGTCTGGAATGAAAAAAATGGCAACGGAAACCAGAGACTCGATTCGCAGAAAGAAGGGCTGTCAAATGTTTCGCCATCATAGCCAGTAAAGTGGACACTCTAAACAGAAAACAAACAAGGAAATGGGAGTCGAAATGGAAGAGAGAAAAACCTACAAGAAATGAGGACAATGAGGAATGGAAATGTGTATTAAAAAAAGCATACAAACGAAGAGACAACATGGTTTCAAATCGTATTAAATGAATGAAGCGTACGAAGGGGTAGGAGATTATAATAATTCCTAAAAAGAGTAGGCATTCTGACGCTTGCGTTGGAATAAGGGAAACCACCATGTTTTTTGACCCTCAAAGTCCAAGACCAAACATGCTGAATAACTGACATTAATAGGATGTTTGGGGGGTAATTTTGGGAGCCGAATAATATAATTACGTAGGGAAGCCGATTTAGTTTAAACAAAGAAATCAAGTTATGTTCTATACGGCTCTATCCTGAAGAGACACAAAGGCCGAATAACCAGATTGGTCATAGAATCAGCTATAAACTGGGCCGAGTACGAATAGGTAGGACAGAATAATTGAGTAAGCAATTATTTGTTGGTCGAAAGGTGGGCCCAACCATCAATATCAAGGACGGCTATAAATAAGAGGAGCATCAGCTAAGAAAAGGTATGTGAGAACAAATTAGATTAACTTGAGATACAAGCATCCAAGAGAGTATACACTGACTTATCCATCGGAGTGCTAATTCCGGCACCCCGGACCGGAGTGTTCATTCCTTTTCAGGTGACTAGCTGAGGATCAAGAGCGTCCTACAGGATCCCTAGAGTATTTCCAAACCACATCTCCACATTTGGTATGAATTTTTTGAGTTAAAATAGTTAAAAACATAAAATAGATTAAAAAGTCAATAAGACAAAATGACATATCTAAATCATAATTATTTTATTTTTTCTCTTACAAAAGTCAAAAAAGTCAAAAAGTCCATTTCAAATGAGACTTTTTAGCCCAAGTTAAAATAGTCAAAAAAATTAAAAAGCCAACCCACATGCTAAACGAAGGCATAATAGATTACAAAACTGTCACAACATCATGCTTCTCATATTATGTGAGTCCTATAATAAATCTCATCTTTTGTGAATATTTGGTGATATCTTTCTCTTGAATCATATATTGTTCAAGTGATATTAGGTACACAAAATTCACATACAAAAATATATCAAGGAATATTTATTATGTGATCAAGGTTCATTCTAAATATGAATTTGATCCATACATTTATTTTTTTTGAACTTTTTTTTGAACACCAATTATATGCACATATCTTTCCCGATATTGTTTTTGTTGTTGCCAAAAAACAGAAAACAACTTGCATGATAGAGTGAATGGGGCAGATTGTCTTCTTATGTAAGCACTTGTCATTTAGAGGCAGATGTGATTTCCCCCAGATGGAGAGAAATACTTAGGGTGGTTGGAGGGTCACGATTCTAAGAGTATCTTCATCAAGCTCTTCAAAATTATTTATTAGCTAATAAATTTTAAAAAATTAGTTTCAATCAAATTTACTTGCAACTCGTCAAAATTTATATTTGTTATAGTATCTCGTTACAACAAGCGAGGTACTGTTCATCGCTAAAATAATGTTGTTAAACGTCCGCTCGGAAGTTCAGCTGGTCAACCGATTAACGGCAATTTTTTTTTTTTTTTTAGAATTGTTTGGTTAGTAACTTGTCAATTTAATAAAAAAAGAAAGACTAACGAACACAATAAAAAAATAATATTTTAATAAGAATAAGTTAGAATAGAGAGTTTGATACAATAAGTACTAGGAGGTGACTAACTAAAATAGTAAAATAACTTTAATTTGACTTAAAAATTAAAGAAGTTGGTGTGAATCCTTTTAAGAGCGAGGTTTCACTCAATTCACACTATACTAGAGTTTGTAGTTGGATTTCTAGGGCTTAGCATAAGTTGCATTACGGTGATATGATAGAAATATGGATAAATTACAAATACATTTTTTAAAATTTGCTTAAAATATGAATTATTTTTTATGATTTGAAAAATTACAAATATCTTTTTGTCAGAATTTTTTATTTAACAGAATTAATTGAAAAGTGAAATTTCTAATTGTTTACCTATATAATAATAAAATTATCTGAATTATTAATTGAAATAAAATTTAACATTATTAAAAACTGTTAATCAACTTGATAATTTAATAAAATGACTTACATTATTTGTTATGAAATTAGAAACCTTAGGGGGCATAGTGTAATTTCTTGAATCACAGGGATAATTTGTGATTTAAGTAAATATCAAGGGGTGTATTTGTAATTTATCCAAGAAATAATTTATGATGTTAGGTTCTTGTTTTATTAATTAAAAGAATAGATTGATTCAATAATTGTAATTATATCATTGTATTATTATTTTTTTTTTTGTTTCCAAAAGAAAATAAATACTATACTTTTTAAAATCAAAGTCATTTGTATTTTTTTAAAAGTCAAATACTAATAAATTGCATAATTACGATTATCACATAAATCTTATTTTTTTTATAAATAATTTATATTCACGTGTTACAACATGAACGATATAAAGTATCAATATGAAACTGTGGTTAATCTCCAAATCTAGTTATTGTTGAAGGTTTTTAGCTACAAACTCCAAAATGGTTCCAATTTGCATTGGTAATCCTAGAGCATCGTGTAGTATTTTCTCCTTGGTGCTCCAAACCAATGATATAATTAATTTTTTTACAAATTAATAATGCTGATCCACATTTATTAGATAATTAAGAGATAAAAAATAATTCACTTAATGTGCATTATGATTTTTCATTGAACGAAAGTATGATACTCTGAGGCCTCGTCTAGGAATAAGCTATTTTAGTAACTTTTTGGCTAAAATATGAGATAAAAAAAATTAGTATGTTTGGAATGACTTTTTTGTTATTACGAAAAGATATGCAAAAAGTAGAGAGAAAAATAAAATTTTGAATTTTTTATCTAGGTTATAGGCTTTTTGATTTTTTAAGTAATTTTTTTTACTTTTAAGCTAAAATACTTGCATACCAAACAAGGCCTAAAAATATTTGATAATTTTCCTAATTTGCAACTTTCATATTTTGAGGTAGTGAAACTTCTATATCCATCATCTCTAGAGTCTCCCTCGATAAAATAAGTTAATTTAACTAAATAAATCAAAAAGTAAAAACTCATTTATCTTCAGTTAACAAATAATTAAAATTTTAATTTTTGCACTAACAAAAAAAAATAGTTTAACAGTTATTAATCGTACAAGCTTTTTTAAAAACTAAAAAAAAAAATAATTATCAAATTCCACATATAAAAAAAAAAAAAAAAAAAACACGTGAGACTAAAAGGTTGATTGTATGGATGTGAGTAATTATAATAGGGATAATTTGTACGTTTCAAATCTCTCTCGATACATTGCATCTTCTTATACCTATAATTTTATATTTTTAATGAAATTGTCACTTTGTTAAAAAAAATTTTACATAAAAGTCTAAAATGTTTGATGCATCATTGACCCTTTTTTTACTTTTTTTTTTATTTTTTATTTTTAATGATTTACTTTATATATGATATTACCATAAAATTTAATAAATTATAATCATAATTGAGAGGGTAATTTGTGAACAAATTGGACCAAGTGAGAAAAAGTCTTCTTTAGAAGTTGGGCCGCACAATAGGTCGAGATAAGAGCTATTGTAGCTCGGTTTTGGGCTAAGAAGACACTAGGCCGATCAGAAATGGGTTGCTAGGGCCTAGACCTAGCTATCTGAAGGTAGTCCTTTATCGGACCGAGATGTTGTCAATAGAGAAGGCCGAGCTATGTGTAGCTCGGCAGGGTGCCATTCGATAAATCGGCTTTCGATCACACGGCCTGAACGGCAGGGGACCGAGATGTTAGGGAAAATATGTGATTCCCCACAAGTAAATCAATCAATGAGAATAAAAACTAATGCGGAAAAATTAAATTAAATGCAACACAAAAATTTTACGTGGTTCCCTCAATGTGAGGTACGTCCACGGAATCGAAATTTGATTCCACTATCAACCAAATAGTTTCCAAACGATTACAAACGAGACACGAATGGTCTTACAAAACCATCCTTAGGTGAATTCCAAATAATCACAAATAAACAAGAGGAAAGACCTCACCAAATAGATGAACCAAAATTTTCAGAACCAGAGTTGAAGAAGACCCAAAATAATAACCCAAATCAGCACCGAAAATGAACCAAACGAAGCAGCCGAAACCACACCACCGAAGCAAGTATTAATCTCACCAATAATAATGATCAATAGTTGCTCACCTTGGAAAAACTAAAATGGAGTAGTCGCACAACACCTTTTTTTCTTGGGAAAAACAATGCCAAATAATATATTGTGAATCTAGGGTTTTTTTATCAAAACCTTAATTGTTTCCAAACTGAATTGGGTCTCTACAAAATTAGATATAATATATGAAAATATATTATAACTAATACCAAACCAAATTAAACTCTTTTAATAAATCAATTGGGTCTCAAACTCCAATAAGGAGATATACCCCAACAATTCTCGCCCCTATCGACTTAGGTGGAGACATCAACCATACCCGCCAAAGTTCGACACTTTAAATGTTTGTCCCTCGACAAAGTCTTTGTCAACATATCCGAAATATTATCATCTGTGTGAACCTTTTCGAGTTGCAAGAATTTCAAATCTATCACATCACAAATCCAATGATATCTCACATCAATGTGTTTCGATTTCGAATGAAAAGTAGAATTTTTACTCAAGTGAATAGCACTTTGACTATCACAATAAAGCACATATTTTTCTTGCTTCAAACCCAACTCTTGCAAAAATTTCTTCAGCCATAACTCTTCTTTGCAAGCTTCCGTAATGGCAATAAATTCAGCTTCGGTGGTTGAGAGAGCAACACATTTTTGTAATTTAGATTGCCATGCCACAGCTCCCCCTGCAAATGTCATTAAATACCCTGAACTAGATTTCCTAGAATCAACATCACCGGCCATGTCAGAATCTGTGAACCCATCAAGCATCGGCTTACCATCTCCAAAACACAAACACACCTTCGAAGTCCCTCGAAGATACCTTAGAATTCATTTTACCGCTGCCCAATATTCTTTACCCGGATTAGAAAGAAACCGACTCACCACACCAACGGCATGAGCAATATCTGGCCTTGTACAAACCATGGCATACATCAAAGAACCAACTGCTGAAGCATAAGGAATTTTCAGCATTTCTTCCTTGTCTTTCTCACTTGTAGGACATTGATTCGAACTAAGTTTGAAGTGACCCGCAAGTGGACAACCAATCGGCTTTGCTTTATTCATATTGAATCTCTCAAGAACCTTCTCAATGTAGCTTTCTTGAGACAACCAAATCAGCCTCTCTTTGCGATCACGAACAATTTTCATACCAAGTATTTGTTTTACCGATCCCAAATCTTTCATAGAAAAGGATTTACTCAACTCTAACTTCAACCTGTTAATCATGGTAGAATCTTGACCCACAATTAACATGTCATCAACGTAAAGCAAAAGAATAATAAATTTACCATCTGGAAAATTTTTCACAAACACACAATGGTCCGAAGTGGTTTTAGAAAAACCATTATTCATCATAAAAGAGTCAAATTTTTTGTACTATTGCCGCGGAGCTTGCTTGAGACCATACAAACTTTTCTTCAATTTGCAAACAAATTTCTCTTTCCCTTTTTCCACAAAACCTTCCGGTTGCTCCATGTAAATTTATTCTTCAAGATTACCATGAAGAAATGCGGTCTTCACATCAAGTTGCTCAACTTCAAAGTTCATACTTGCAGTCATGCCAAGTACAACCCGAATAGAAGACATCTTCACAACCGGCGAGAAAATCTCATCAAAGTCAATACCTTTCTTTTGCCCAAAGCCTTTCACAACAAGACGTGTTTTGTACCTCAGATTCTTGATATCATTCTTCAATTTGAAAACCCACTTATTTTTCAGAATTTTCCTCCCTTTAGGCAACTTCACTAAATCATAAGTCTGGTTTTCTAGCAATGAATTCATCTCTTCGTCCATAGCCTTTTTCCAATCACCTTTCTTTGCATGCTCAATTACTTCTTGGTAGCTCTTAGGCTCCCCTTGATCGGAAATCAACACAAATTCATTGGGAGGATACTTTCTCGAAGGTTGTCGGTCCTTTATAGATTTTCTCAACTCAAGTTGTGGTAGCAGTTCTTGAGTTGGATGCTCTTCCTCAATTTCAGGCTCAACTTCATTAAGATTAGCATCATCCTCCACATCTTCAATAGGTGGCTGCACATCTCTCCCATTTTCATCATCAACTGAAGATGAAGGAGATGGATCTATGTCAATAAGATCACTAGATTTTGGCTCCGGTTGATCACCTTTGCCAAAGTCTTCAATTGTTTGGTCTTCAATATACACAACATCACTACTTCGAATGGCTTTCTTGTCAACTGGATCCCAAAATCTTTACCCAAACTCATCACGCCCATAGCCAAGAAAAATGCATTATCTTGACTTACCATCAAGTTTGGACCTCTCATCCTTTGGAATGTGAATAAAAGCTCGGCAACCAAACACTCTCAAGTGCTCATAAGACACATCTTTGCCTGTCCAAACTCTTTCTGGAACATCACCATTCAAAGGATAGGAATGAGACAAATTGATCACATCAACCGCTGTCTTCATTGCCTCACCCCAAAAAGATCTTGGCAATTTAGCTTGTGAAAGCAAACACCTTGTTCTTTCCACAATGGTGCGGTTCATCCTCTCAGCAACGCCATTTTGTTGAGGAGTCTTCTTAACTGTCTTTTGGTGCCGAATACCTTGGCTGCAACAATACTCATCAAATGACCCAATGTATTCACCACCGTTGTCTGATCGGATGCATTTCAATTTCTGCCATGTTTCTTTTTCAACCATGGCCTGAAAATGCTTAAATACTTCTAGAACTTGATCTTTAGTTTTTAGTAAAAAAGCCCAAACTTTCCTTGAATAATCATCAATGAAAGTAACAAAATAAAGTGCACCACTACGTGTTCTAACTTTCAAAGGACCACAAACATCCGAATGAATCAACTCCAACACATTTTCTTTTCTAGAAGCAACATTTTTATGAAAAGAAACTCTATGTTGTTTACCCGCCAAACAATGAACACAAGTTTTAAGATGTGTACCTTTCAAACCGGGTAGAAACTCTTTCTTGAACAAAACTTGTAGGCTTTTTTCACTCATATGGCCAAGCCGCTTGTGCCACAATTCGGTAGAAGTATCATCTTCAAGTGCATTGACAACACCTTTACAAATTTTTCCTTGCATCGAATAAAGTGTATGAGTCTTCTTGCACTTAGCCACCACCAAAGAACCCTTTGTAAGCTTCCATATTCCATCACCAAATTTGTTGTTGAAGCCTTCATCATCTAACTTCCCAGTAGAGATCAAATTGAGGCGAATGTCGGGAACATGCCTCACATCTTTGAGCAACAACTTGCAGCCCAAATTTGTTTCCAAGCAAACATCACCCATGCCAATAATCTTGGACAAACCTTCATTACCCATTCGAACATAACCATAATCTCCTTTGGTATAGGTAATGAAGAAATCAACTCGAGAAGTCACATGAAAAGAAGCACCAGAATCAATCACCCAATTGCTCTCTTGGCCCACAAAATTGATACAATCATCTTCACAAACGACCATGAGATCATCGGTAGTAACTGCTGTTGTGTCTTCTTGCTTCTTACCCACACTTTTGTTACGCATTTTCTCCTTGTTCTTGAGCTTTCGGCATTCTCGCTTCATGTGCCTTTTCTCATGGCAATAATAGTACTCAATGTCTTTCTTTGAAAAAGAACCATCTTTTGATTTGTCACGGCTTTGATCACAACCATGAGGAGTCTTACTCCTCCCCCTTGTTTTGCTTCGGCCTCTCATAACGAATACTTCCGAATGAGAGGAACCCGCTGGTTTTCTTCTAGTTTCTTCATTCAACAAGCTACTAGTGACTTGGTCCATTGTGACAACTCCATCGGGCGCCGAATTACTAACGGTCACAACTAAAGTCTCCCAACTTTCGGACAAAGAACTAAGTAACATCAAAGCCTGTAATTCATCATCAAAAACAATTTTCATAGAAGCAAGTTGGTTAACAATACTCTTTATTTCATTCAGATGTTCCGGAATAGAGATGCCCTCTTTATATTTTAAATTAACCAACTTACGAAACAGAAAAGATTTATTTGTGGCTGATTTCCTATCATAAAGGCCTTTTAATTTTTTCCATAAATCATGTGCTGAAATTTCAATAGCAACATGATAAAACACACTGTCATCAATCCATTGACGGATAACACCAACGGCTTTTCAATTAAGCCTCTTCCATTCATCATCTTTCATATCATCCGGTTTGCCATTATCACCCTCAATTGGCCCATACAAATCTTTACAAAATAATAGGTCATTCATTTTAGTTTTCCAAGTTACTCAATTGCTTCCATTGAAGCTAGACATACGACTCACATTCCCCTCCATTGATTTACACAAATAAAGAAATCCCAATAAATCGTAAGCTCTGATACCAGTTGTTAGGGAAAATATGTGATTCCCCACAAGTAAATCAATCAATGGAAATAAAAACTAATACGGAAAAATTAAATCAAAAGGCAACACAAGAATTTTACGTGGTTCCCTCAATGTGAGGTACGTCCACGGGATCGAAATCCAATTCCACTATCAACCAAATAGTTTCCAAACGATTACAAACGAGACACGAATGGTCTCACAAAACCACCCTTAGGTGAATTCTAAATAATCACAAATAAACAAGATGAAAGACCTCACCAAATAGATGAACCAAAATCTTCAGAACCAGAGTTGAAGAAGACCAAAAATAATAACCCAAATCAACACCGAAAACGAACCAAACAAGGTAGCCGAAACCACACCACCGAAGCAAGTATTAATCTCACCAATAATAATGATCAATAGTTGCTCACCTTGGAAAAACTAAAATGGAGCAGCCGCACAACACCTTTTTTTCTTGGGAAAAACAATGCCAAATAATATATTGTGAATCTAGGATTTTTTATCAAAACTTTAGTTGTTTCCAAACTGAATTGGGTCTCTACAAAATTAGATATAATATATAAAAATATATTATAACTAATACCAAATCAAATTAAACTCTTTTAATAAATCAATTGGGTCTCAAACTCCAATAAGGAGATATACCCCAACACGAGATAAGACAGCTCGGTCAAGAATGCATATCCAAGCATAAAGGTGTGGCTATCTTACTTGGCTTGCAGTGACGGGGGTGTTCTAAGGATAAGCATTATCCTTAGACATGAGACTCATAGGAGGACTCTGCTAAGGAGAGTTAGAATCCCACTGGGATTGTGCCAACCATCTCACTTGGTTGGTAGTGAGTAGGGTGTTATCAAAATAGACATTATCCTTGAGAGTGTGATTCCCATAAGAACTCTGTTACGGAGAGTTAGAGTCCTATTAGGATTGTGCCAGGTGGAATCTCATGACAGGACTTATGCACACGTATTACAATTCTTACTCTCACATACACAGAGTTTTTTTGTCTATTGCCTCATTGTTGACTTAGGCATTGGAGGGATTTCTGGTACACACCTGTCGGTTAGCTTACGTTTGTGTTTTTAAATAGCAAAGTGACGACGTTTGAAAGAATGTAAACTTAATCAATAGAATTATACGAGAAGATTATTCTGTACTCGTACAATAATGACAAAAATCGAATATGACGTATAATTAATTAATACATAATTGAGCTTCTTGACAAGCCAATTTTGCTCCCAAAAATGAAAAATAAAAAAATTCAAAACACAAATTGTGCAACTGACAAATTATTTGAAATAGGAAAAAGCTTCGGACCCCCAGTGGGGGTACTGGGGAGTCGCGTGTGATTGGTCAAAAAAAAATTTATTTTTTATTTTTTTTTTATGTTTTCCGCCAATCCCATACTGTCACGTCACTGGGAGTGCGACCCTCACTGGAGATCGGAAGCACGGCTCATTTGAGATATGATATTTTAGTGGGACCTCCTATTTTGCCCCAACACCAGACCACAGTACAGTATTGTTCCATCATCTTCTAAACCCTAAAATTGATAATAACCAAGTGAGTTGGGGTGTTATCTAACCCAACCCCCATCTCAAAATTGATGACACAGCTGTATATCCTAAGCATTCAGAATGATGAAAGCTAAGCAAACCATTCATTTCAAAGGACACAAATCACTACAAAGTCCATTAATGTCAAGTCATATCCCAATTTTATACTTATCTTAGATTAAAGCCTCATTTGGGAATATGTTAGTTTAGTAATTTTTTGATTATTTGATTAAAATATGAGTTTAAAAAAATTAATATGTTTGGGATGATTTTTTATCTTTTTACGAAAAGATATGCAAAAAGTAGAGAGAAAAGAGAATTTTTGACTTTTTAGTATGAGTTGTTGACTTTTTGACTAATTTAATAACTTTTTGGCTAAAAAGGAAGGTTCCCAAACGAGGCCTAATATGGTATTTTCCTAGCTAACTATATTTAGGATTGGTTTGACATATTTAAAAAAAGTCGAAAAGTCAATATCCTATTTAAATCACATCATCTCGTTTAAGTCACATCACCTCCCTAACACATCACTTTAAACATAACCCATATTTCATAAAAACTCAAAAAGTGCACTTATTTAGGACATCCCAAACAACTCCTTATTTAGGTTACATTACTTTTTTATTTTTTTTAAACTTTTTTTTATAAAAAATTAAAAAATATACTTATTTAAATCATTTCAAATATCTCATAACTAACATAATTCATGAATCAACCAGGATTTCGATCAAGTTTGGCTAAACTAAAAAAATACACTTATTTCATCTTTTTATCTTTTTTGGGTCACATCAATCAACATCTCCTCTCTACTTTTTCTACACATAATACAAAAAAAGTCAAAAAGTACACTTATTTAGTCTTCCCAAACTTAGTCTTCCCAAACTTGTCCAGCTCAAATGTTTAATTTTTAATTGGATATTCCATGCTCTTCATTGATGCCAAAAATTGTCAATTTCAAAAATATCTCAATTTCTTTTTTTTTATTGTTGAAGTTTTAATTTTTCAGAAACTTAGTATAATAAAATCTCATTAAAATGTTGTGAGTCACAAATGATATTTTTTAGCTCAAAATAAAGGGAAGTTTTAGCGAAGTTTGAGAATATTCAAAAAAACAAATGTGGTTCAAATTCATTGTAGATGTAACTCATACCAAATTACAAATGATATTGCGAGTCACAAATGATATTTTCTCAACTTTTAGATTGCATTTGCTTTAGTTTTTAGAATTGTGATTCTTTTTTTGGAGTTGTGATTTGAGTGTGGGATTGTGAGTTGAGTTTTGAAAAAGAAAAATTTGTTTGGTTATGAGTTTTGAAAAAAAAATTTGAATTTGGAATTTTGAAAAAAAATGTAAGTTTCGAAAAGAGTTTTGAGTTGTATTTTGAGTTTTGAGTTTTTGAATTTTGATTTTGAATTTTTTGGATTTATTTTTTTAAAATATTAAAAAATGTTTAAGAAAATTTTATTTTTTTATTTTAAACATATATATTTTTTATTTTGTAAATATTTTAATTTTTAATTTTAATATTTTAAATTCAAAACATAATTTCACACTCAAATCGTAACCAAACACATAACTCAAAACTCAATTCAAAAATTATTTCCAAAACTCATAAGCAAACATATAACTCAAAACTTCACACTACTTTCAAAACTCTACACTCAAATAATAACCAACATATAAATAAAAAAATAAAAATATTTAAAAATATATTTATAAAATAAAATAAAATAAAAATTATATATTTAAAATTAAAAAATGAATAGCAAAAAAAATACAGCACATAAATATATGAAATATAGTGCACATTAAAATAAATAAATAAATAAATAAATATTTAAAATAAAAAATATAAAAAATTTACACTAAAAAAATAAAATAATTTAAAAAAAAATATTTAAAAAAAATAAATTCAAAAAATTTCAAAATATAACTCAAAACTCAAAATACAACTCAAAACTCTTTTTAAAACTTATAACCAAATAAATTTTCTTTTTTCAAAATTCATAACTCAAAACACTACTCCACACTTAAATTATGATTCTAAAAATAATTTAAAAAATAAAATAAAAAAATATTTTTTTAAATTTTTTTTCTTTTGAAATAGAATTTTGAAAAGAGTTTGATTTTGAGTTTTGAATTGAGCTTTGAGTTATGTGTTTGGCTATAAGTTTTGAAATTAATTTTTGAATTGAGTTTTAAGTAATTTTGAGTTATGTATTTATTTATGAATTTTAAAAAGTGATTTGAAAATTTTCCCTTTAAAATCATGATTCTAAAGGCAAACTAAACACAATTTTCCCACTAAATAATTAAATAAAAAGCCAATAGAGATATTTTTAAGGTTTGGAATGATCTAAATAAGTATACTTTTTAATTTTTTATAAAAAGATGTGCAAAAAATAGAGAAATAATATAACTTAAAAAAAATGTATTTATATAGGGATAGTTTGGTATGATCTAAATAAATGTACTTTTTGATTTTTTATAAAATATGAATTAGATTTGAAGTGATGTGGTAGAAAGGTTATGTGATTTAAATAAGATGATGTAATTTTTTAACTTTTTGACTTTTTTAAGATATCCCAAATAAGATCATAGTATATCTCAAACCAACCACTAACATGTGCACGTTTCACAACTTTAAGGATTGTTTTGAAAAGTTAATTTTTTAATTTTTTGTTTGATTTTTTTTAAAAAATATATTAAAAAATAAAAAAAGTTATGTAACCTAAAAAAGTTAAAAGTTAAAATGGTACTTTTAACCCCTGCCCAAATACATGAAATGATAGTCCACGCAACCTTCTGATTGTATTTTTGGGTGAAAAGACTTTAGCACAAGTCCAAAAAACTGACACACACACACACATATACAGGATTGAAAGTGATCGCAACATGATCACAGTAACGTTATAATCTAACGCGCCGCTTATTTTGGATGACGGAGGAGAGATTGAATATGAGATTCATTAACATTATGTTTGTTTTTAGAGATTGAGATAAGTCTTCAGATTATGATGCATTATGGAGAGGGGATTGAGATGAAAGTGAGAGAGTTGGTATTAGAAGTTAATCCTTCGGTTTAGCATTTTTTTTAATTTAATTTTTTTATTTTTACATATTAAGTATTTTTTTTTAACATTAATGTTTAGACCTCGTTTGGGAACATGTTTTTTAAGTAATTTTTTAGTTTTTTGACAAAAATATGATATAAAAAAATTAGTATATTTTGGTTGACTTTTTAATTTTTTACAAAAAGATATGTGAAAAGTAAAGAGAAAATTTGTGTTTGGTTTGGTTTTGGGAGATGAATTTTCAAAAAAAAACTTGGCGAAAGAGTTTAGAATTTTTTTTAGTTTGTTTTGTTATATATTTTGAAAATAATTTTGGAGTATAAGAGTTTAGAGTGATTTGATATTTTGTTGTAGTTGAGTAGATTTGTGTGAGAAAAAAAGTGATTGATAAGGAGAGAGGAGAGAGAAAAAATAATTGATTGATGTGTAGAAGAGAAAAAATAATTTTAAAATTTTTTTAAAAAAAATTTCCAACCAAACATAATTTTGGAATTTTTAAAAAAAAATTGTGTTTTGAGAGTTAAACCAAACAAATCCAGAATCTTTGACTTTTTAGTATAAGTTGTTGACTTTTTAATTTTTTTAGTGACTTTTTAGCTTTTAGGTTAAAAAGTGATGTTGCCAAACGTAATGTTTTTGAATTTTTTGTTAAGTAAAAATTATAGTTTTATTTGTTTTAATATTTTATATTTTTTTTATAGGTAATAATTTAACAATTCTCACACTAACAATTATTATCAAAACAAATAGAATTTTACTTAATTCCCGCACTATCAATCTCCTCACTAACAATCTCTTTACTATTAATTCTCTCAGTATCAATCCCATCCATTCTACATTTGAAAACAAACAGGTCTTAAAAGAATTCTAAAAGAGTACCAAACGAGTGGGGCCTACTTGTGATGTGATGTGTATACTTGTGTGTTTGTTTGTTTGTTTGTTTGTTTTCCTCTTGCCATATGTGTGGAGCTTAAATATTAGAACTCTCTATCATTATTTAATCTAAAAATGTATTCTTTTTTTCTTTTCAGGAAAGTTACAGAATGCACTATATGCACTACAGGAATTTAGACATTCAGCGACTAAAAATGCTGACTAAAACAAATTTAGTCGCCAAAGATATACACTTTAGCTACCAAAATAAATTTAGTCGCCAAAGATAGGCACTTTAGCTACTAAAAGAAATTTGGTCGGGAAATGTTCTATTTTCAGCTACTAAGAATAATTTAGTCGGTATTGATGTTACTTTTGGCGACTAATTTAAGTTTAGTCATTGAAAATAGGATTTTGGGCTACAAAAAAAAATCTTGGTCCCTAAATGTACAATCTTTAGCTACAAAGAATAATTTAGTAGCTAAAGATGTTACTTTTGGCGACTAATTTAAGTTTAGTCGTTGAAAATAGGATTTTAGGCTACAAAAAAAAATTTTGGTCCCTAAATGTACAATGTTTACCTACTAAGAATAATTTAGTCGCTATTTATCTTACTTCTACCGACTAAACTATTTGGTCGGCAATTGTAATTAAGTTTTGGAGGGAAGATTTCCAATTTTGGTGGGATTCCTAAACAATTAGCGACTAAATTATTCAGTTCGTCGAGAAAAACTATTTTATTCCTTTTTGGCAACCAATAAACACTGGTCAGGAAAAAACTAAACCTAAGAAATTAAATCCAAGGTTGATCTGTCTCTCTCTCATTCACACCTCTGTGTCACTGTCTCTCTTACTCTCGCTTCACGCCTCTGTGACTCTTTCTCTCTCTCACTCTCGCATTTGCCCTCTTCTCTATCGATTTGTCTCTGTCTGTTACACGAGTACCACTGTAAGGGTTACACGAGCACCACAGTCACTTCCAGGTATCTCTTCTATTTCGCCCTCTCTCTATTTGTCTCTGTGTCTTCGTCTCTCTGTTTTCCTCCATTCGAAACTGTGAGGCGCCATATGTTGAAGAAGTGGAACAAGTATTTTTCCTTCCATCTCCATCGACCTTTTCATCACAGAGATCTTGTGTATTATCCATCTAATTCACTGCAAAACCACACTACACCCAACAATCAAACCACTAATTTTCGAAGCACTGTCGTTTGGTGATGATGAACAGACCTTGCTGAATTAATTGGAGTTTAATAATCAACCTAGACCCAAATTGACCCAGCCCCAAGCTTCTTTTCCATACTCCATCTATGAGGGTGTTGGTCATGACCCATTAACAAACATAGCATCGATTTCCATTGAGTTCTGTTCATTGAATCACCCACAAAAACTACTCTCTTCCCTCTGATCAAAACAAGCATTTTTGTTGCATTGAACCTAAGAAAAATAACAACCTTCTCTCTCTCTCTCTCTCTCTCTCTCTCATTCATTCTTCTCTCTCTGATTTCAATGGCATCAGATTGAACACCTCCATTCAGGTACCCCTCTCTCTCCTCCCAATCTAGTTTGGTAGAACTATTGTGTGTGATCTAAGATTGGTGGCTGACAGTGATACATAATTTTGACTATCAAGAGCACAATGAGTTTGATCTATGTGATGTGTGCATTTATTCAAAACTTAATGAAGTTAATGCCTCTCATCAGTTTCATTAGCAAACAAATTAGTTGGTTTATTTAGGCATCATTTGTTGGCGTGTTTTGAAAGAAAAATTTTTGGCTTCCGAAAGCAAGATCTGGCTGAGTTTTGTTATAGGAGTTGAGAATCACACACACTACACATGTCCTACTTAGTATTTCAAGCAATTTATGTATTTCTTAATTTATCAATATCCATATCTCATGTAGTATAGAAGAAAGGTATGGCAACCAAAAGGAGCGTTACACGTTTCAGCATCAAGTGTCAAGAAAATCTTGATAATTGGAGGGACTCTGTGGTGGCTAGTGGCTTATGGTTTCATTTTTCTATGCAGAAATGGGTTGAAATTATAGGACAAGCATGCCATAGTGTGGATTTCTTGAAAGATCAAGATGTAATCAGGACTGTCCTTAAAGATCAAAAAAATTGTCTCTTGACATGTAAACTAGTTTATTGTATGAGATAAGAAGATTTGTTGCCTACTCTACATTTCTCTAGCTTAAGGTTTGTTTTTTTGGCTTCTTAGACATGGGATTCTGCTTTTCGGATATATATATCTTTAAACATGTTCTTCATTTCGCATCCTCTTCTCTTGTGTAGATCACTTCATTGCATAAACAAGAGAAGTCTGCTATGCATTTCTCTGGTTGAAGGTATTTCATTTCATATCTTTAAACATGTTCTTTATTTTTGTTTTGTGATTGTTTATTTATTTATATTAAAGGAAAGAATATGGAGGTTTTAAATTAGATTTTTTTGGGCTTACCTAGTAAACTGGTCCCATCTGCTAAAACTTTAGATGCATAACCATACACCACTGTGATTAGTTAACTACATAGAGCCATTTAGAATTGCAAAGAATTTCTCCTAATTGTATGCTCTCTTTAATTTTAAATTCATAATTTATTTTTTTTAATTATCAGATGAGATATTAGTAGACTTGGGACAGAATATTGAATAGTTGTAGTTTACTGAATTCTGAACAATTTGTGGCACTGAAATTCATCAGAGAGTGATCAGCAGGTTCCTACGAGAAAGGTGTGTGAAACGAGCTCTGATCAACAGGCGATTCTGGTTCGTGACACCGGCCTCTGCAAACGGGCTAAATTCTACGGATGAGTTAATCACCTTCAATCTTTTACTATATGAAATTGACTGTTGAGATTTTATTATTCTCATTTTTAATGTGCAGGCTAGTCCAATTTTTACAATAGATGATGAAGCTCTTCCAGAGTCATTTGAAACTCAGGCCTAACATAATTCATAGCAGGCCATCAAAAAAATGATCTCTTAAGCATCAATCAACTTCTAGAATCTGTATGTCATTGTTGCATCTTCTATTACTTAGTTGCTTTTGCTTTAGTAAGTAGGAAGGGAATAATAAAAAAATGCTCTCACGAGGTCATGTATGTCATTGTTGCATCTTCTATACTAGTTAAAGTAATTTTTACTTTTATGAAAGATGTAAATTGTTTCACAGAAAACTGTTGTGCCTGTTAGTATTGATATTTTATTAGGTTGGTGTTAGATGCTTAAAAGGTTCTAAAGCACTGTATTATACAAACTTTAACCATATAAATAAAGTTTATTAGAAATTCTAATTTGAATAGTTATTTAGGAAAGTTTGAGAGAATTTGGTAGAATAGACAATTGTAGGTTTTTTGCCCCTTTCATCATTCAATCTGCTTTCTACTACTGGAGCTGTTTCAACTTTTGAAGTCCACATTTTTTCAGATGCCTTTGGCAACAAAGAGATGCCTTTCATTTATATGGAAGCTAATGGAGTAGTAAAATTTCATGACAGTTGAAGAACTACAATTTGTTTAGTTGAAGTGTCTTTTGCATTATCTACTTTAGTTTCGTTCTTTTTAATTTTATACTATTGACAAAAACAAAATTAAAAATTAAAATGCTTATATAACTATAAAACTTAAAATTAAAATCTTGTTTCGTTAAAATAAAAGGTTATATTTTTCTAGAAAACTTTTACTTTCTGTTATCTGTTTTACTTTCTCTCCCCTTGATTATGCTTTTCTCTTCCCATGATTCATCTTTGTTTTTTGACAAGTAAATTTATTAGAGAAAGGCATCAAAAAGCATGGAGATATTTGAACATAATAATGGTATTTTTTTGGTCATCAAACATAAGAATGGTGTCATTACAAAGAATTGTAGACATGCTCCAAATTGACAAGAAGAAATGTAAGCGTCCTTGTTATGTACTTTTTTCTTTCTTTCCCTCTGCGTTGGCTATGATGGGGAGTTGG
>JAPPVO010000007.1:12190572-12283401 GCA_030407325.1 Camellia japonica | reverse complement strand
TAGAAGGGCTAAACCATGTTTGGTGCTTCTACATACCACTTGCTTCACAAATCCTCCAATTTACCGTAAACTTGCATGCTATTTTTAGCTTATATGCATTTATTTTTGGAGCATCCTATAAACTGATTTTGAGCTTATTTTGTGTCCCTCTACAACATTGTAGAAGGGACCAATCTTGTTTGGTGCCTCCATGAATGGCCTCTCTTTGGCCATGTTTTACATGCTTTGTTAGGATTATTTGGCTTCTGATTCGAGTCTCCATCAGGCCTGAAAAGAGCCGTTTTTTGGCCTTCTCATCATGTTTTGTTAAGGGTCTTAGGCCATTTGGTGAATGATTTTGGTATTTCATGTAATACCATCTTTGATTCCGTAAAATTGCATGCTTTGATAGGCTTGCTTAGCTTCTGTTTTCAGCCTTCATTAGGCTTGGAAAGTGTCTTAAAATGACCCATTGTTCATGTTTTGTCAAGGGTCCAAAGTTGTTTGGTGTATGCTTTTGGTACCTCATGTTATAGCCTTTGTTGGTTCATTATTTTGCATGCTATGTTTAGCCTATCTACCTACTGAATTGGGGGATGTTATCTCTTATAGATGTGCATATTTTTGGTCCCTCTTTAATGTTGTAGAACTTTTTTTTTTGGTTTGAGCATTGTATATACTACTTGCTTTGTAATTCCCCTCTTTTTCCCCATTTTTGCATGCTAATTTTGCCATACTTGTGGTTGCTGTTTAGCCTTGCTTTGTACTAAAAAAATGTTATTTTAGGGGCTGCCTTGCTACTGTTTTACATGTCATGTGTCAATTATGCATGTTTAGTAGGGCTGTAGGCCATTTCGGGTGCATTACATCGCATTTCGGGCATCGGGTGTAATTTTGTCATAATTCGGGGGCTATTTGTGCATCATTTTAGCTGCTGAAATTGGCATTTTCCATATGCCATATGTCACATCTCATTCGCATGTCATTTCTGTGCCTTAGGGCCATGCCTTGGTTTGCGTGCCCGTGTGCACGCATTTCGAGGCACTTCATTTTTGTCTCTCGGCAGCTTATGTGAGTGCGGCTGAGGCCCTCTCATGTTAGTGTAAGCCCAATTTGCATTCCGTATGTCATTTGCATTGCGTATGTCACCGCCTCGGTTTGCGTGCCCGTGTGCACGCATTTTGAGGCACCCCTTTTTCATCTCACGGCATCTTATGTGAGTGTGACTGAGGCCCTCTCATGTTAGTGTAAGCCCAATTTGCATTTTCATGCCTTTATCCATCGCCTCGGTTTGCGCGCCTGTGGGCACGCATTTCGAGGCACTTCATTTTTGTCTCTCGGCATCTTATGTGAGTGCGGCTGAGGCCCTCTCATGTTAGTGTAAGCCCAATTTGCATTTTCATGCCATTTCATGCTTTAATGCATTGCCTCGGTTTGCGCGCCCGTGGGCGCGCATTTCGAGGCACTTCGTTTTTATCCGACGGCCTCTTATGTGAGTGTGGCTGAGGCTCACTCATGTTAGTGTAAGTCCAATTGCATTGCATATGCCATTTTATGCCTTAGGATCATCGCCTCGGTTTGCGTGCCGTGCACACGCATTTCGAGGCACCTCATTCTCATAGCATTGTGCATGCTAGAATTGTATATTAGCTGCATTTCATACATATCATGCATATCGCATCGTGTATGCCATTTCATGCCTTGGGATCATCGCCTCGGTTTGCGCGCCCGCGTGCACGCATTTCGAGGCACCTCATTCTCATAGCATTGTGTATGTTAGGATTGTATCTTAGTTGCATTTCATGCATATCATGCATATTGCATCGTGTTCGGGATAGGAGTTAGCCCGGGCACGGGAAACGAGGCGCGTTTCGTACTCCGAGTGACGGAACGGGTCTCAATTCCCCGGTCACCGACACTCCGGATTACCCATGATGGAGTTAGGTTTTGTCGTAGCATTCATCTGCATTGCACCCTATATTGAGTTGTGCAATCCGATTCCTCGGCCATCATGCATCGATATGCGTGATTGGTGGCACGAGGATCGAGGCATGCATATATTTGTGAAATACATTGCTATGCCCCTGTTCCTGCTCTCTGTTGCAGCAAAATAAGGAATCAGCAACTTTTCGGAGTTTGGCGCGTATTTCGAGAAATATTGCAAACAGAGGCTAAATTGGGCATCCCAGTGGATTTCTGCGCAAAGACAGTCCAGCATACATCATTTATCAGAAGCGAGGCAGCCCCTGGCTTGCAAGCCAATTTTAAAGCTTTCTTAGTTTAATTTGTTAATTAATTAGGAATCTGTATATTTATTCGGACTGTAATATTCTTTTATTCGGGACTGTATATTTATTTGGACCCTCTGCGCGAGGGCATAATTGTAATAAGTGTGGGTGAGTGTGATGTATGTCTTCCAACCCCCATTTCTTTCTCCCTTTTATTTACCTGCTTACGATGGTTAGATGTAGGGCATATTTCAATTAGCATACAGTATGACAGCATGTTTGCATCATTCATCTGTTTTGCACGCACCGGGCTCGGCGCATCATACAAACTGCATTTGTATTTCAATTCCGAATTGAATACGTGTTAGTTGTAGCATTCCATATACCATGCTTAGAATAGCCGAGCCTGCTATAGTTGCATTATTGCATGTGTTGCATTAGACATTCTGTATAATTAGGATCATGCATGATTTCTAATCAGTTTCTATTTTTGGCTTGGAGTACTCGGTGAGTTTTATGCTTTAGCATCCTTGCATGCGTGTGAGTGTTGCCATGATAGCATGCTCACCATGAGGCTATGTGCTTATGTGATATTACTGCCTTGAATGCCTGTGGGTGGAGGCTGAGTTACTTGAATTGGGACAATGCGTTGAATGTTTGTTTTAAGCCCACTAGATAGTGGAAAAATCATGTTTTTCTAAGCCCACCTGAGGGTGGCAAATCCGCGTCTTAGCCTACCTGCGGGTAGCACCATCAAACCATTTTCAAACAAACAAACATGAAATGTTTTGTTCCAATTCAGGCGACCCAATCTATACTTATTTGCCGCGAGTATCACATAGTAACCTAGGCTAATAACCGGAATAAGAACTCACAATGTTTTCAAAAACAGATATCATGGTTAGTAGAGGCCGGTCTTTGACCGGGCGAGCGGGGGTGCTCACGAAGTGACCTTCCCCAATCGTACCCAAGTTCCCGAGCCGAGGCAACTTTGGTGATGACGGACACGTGGCCTTTGGCACCGAGTCGGGGTTTCCTAAATTTCCCATTAAAAAAACATTTAGGTGGCGACTCTGTATCTGGCAAAGCAGTCCATGTTTGGCACTTCTTTCAAAAAAATCTGTTTTCAAAACGATTTGCCGGATTTGGACTCTTTGGTTCAAGATTAAGAACCGTGACATTTGAGTCCTTGAATTGTAGTGACCCCAATATGAACAGAACGGGACTTAACCCTCCCGGGGCGTTCGGGGACGTCTACAAGTGGTTCGGGGGCTGTCTCGTTTACATACCATCTATTTCCACAACTTCTTCATACAGTTGAAAATCCAAGTTCCATTTGAAGATAAAGGTAAGAATGTCAACAGTTAATAGATGCTAGCATACAGTCAAATTCCAAATTATTTAGACTCATATTGTCAAAATCTAGATTATTGAACTCTATAGTGGCTGAATGTTACACAGTTACAATAAGCAAAACTGAGGGCTCTAAATGTTAGCATCAGCTTTGTTACACAGTTTTAGAGCAAACCCAACTTCATACAAATACAAGGCAATAAAATCAAAATGTTTAATCTCAGATCATGCTTTTTATACCACATTTAAAATAAATACTTGGTGCTTTCAATTGTTTAGGAAATGAAGGCTTGAGGAGGGGTTTCAAGAATGGATTTCGCAGATATGGAGGTAAAGACGGGAAGATTGAAGGAAACCATTTGCCCACTATATAAATGGCGGTGGTTAGGTTAATTTAGGGGTAGGTTTGCGTGAAGAAGGTATGCGGATGAAAGAAGAAAAAAACCCTAGAGGCCAAAATTAGGGGAACAAAGATAGAGATATAGAGATACATATATATATATACACAGAGAGAGAGAGAGAGAGAGAGAGAGAGAGAGAGAGAGAAACCGAGAGGACATACCTTGGCTAGTGCCCCAATGATGGATCGTGACTACGAGATAAGATGATATAGGCTGTTAGTTTGCGATGGTCCTCATGTGCGACGGGCATCGACGCCGATGGTGCTCTTGTACCAACGGCGATGGAGACAAAAGTGAGAGAGAGAGAGAGGAGAGAGAGAGAGAGAGAGAGAATCGGAGCTGGGCAAATGCGAGAGAGATAATCGAAGGAGGGCAGATACGAGAGACAGAGACAGTCGCAGACTGAGAGAGTCACAGAGTGAGAGAGAGACGAACATGTTTTTAAGCCCTAAGTCACAGAGTGACGTGAGATGGGGTGAGGTTTGGTGGGGAAAGAGAATCTGTATGAGAGAGAACAATCTGATTGGTTTAAACAGAGAACAGGCGGGGGCAATTAAATGGTTTCCCTCTAAAATTTTCACGCCTTTGGCGACGAAATTAATTTTTAGTCGGCAAATGTTATTATCTGTGACCAAAATATTTTAGTCGCTAAACATTTTTTCATTCCCACTTTTTTTTTGTCTTCCCTCTTCGACTTTTACCGATTGAATTTCAATTTGATCATAGAAAATTATATTTTGGCAACTAAAAAAATATTAGTCAGCAAAACTTCAAACCTTTATTGGGCACTAGCAGTATAAATTTGGCCAAGTTTGGCATCTCCCCAAAAAGACAAAAAGTCAAAAAGTTACTCAAAAAGTTAAAAGTTATCACTATTCACCAAAAAAAATATTAAAAAATTAATTTTTCACACAAAAGTACAACTCAGCAATCATGTATGTTCAGCTCTGTGCTGCATTTGTTAAGAAAAATTGCACAATTTGGGTGCAATTTTCACACACTGATGTTCGGCCTGTGGGGGCCCATCACGGGTCCCGTTTTGATAATTTGAACCGTTCAATGTCTGGAACTCGTTGAGTACTATATGTCTATAAAAAATCACATTGATCGGATATCGATAACTACATGATCAAATCAGTTTTGTATAAAAAAATGGATAGTGTTATAATTAATGATTGAAAAAAAACAAATCTGATCAAATAGCTATCGATACTCGATCAACGTGATTTTTTATAGGCATATAGTTCTTGACGAGTTCTACACATTCACGGTTCAGATTATCAAAATGGGACCCGTGATGGCCCCCACGAGCCGAACAAAACCGTCCATTTCGATGTCTGAAAAGTAGCCAATAATTTCTTACCATCAATTCGGCTGTGCAGATTGTATGGTTGTACAACACACATCTCTAATCTTCTCCTGCACACTTCTTTATACAATTTTTTAATACACATTTTTCCATACAAAATCAAAAAGTTAACACAAACATCCATATTTTTTTCCTCAACTTTCTAGTTCAAAAAGACAAAAAGTGCACTTATTTAGGATACCCGAAACAACCCCTTAATAAGATGAAGATCACAGAAGCAAAGATTAGCAAGGCAGCTTCAAGAATCTTTATTGGGCGCTACCAGTATAAATTAAGTATAAGATGAAACTATAAGATAAAATTTAAGTGTTATGAATTTCAGGCTTTTACAACCCAAAAAAAGAAAAACAAGAAATTACATGTTCCTTGAATCATTTTAAGTATAAGATGAAGATCATAGAAGCAAAGTTCAGCAAGGCAACTTCAAGAATCTTTATTAGGCGCTACCAATATAAATTAAGTATAAGATGAAACTATAAGATAAAATTTAAGTGTTATGAATTTCAGGCTTTCACAGCCCAAAAAAAGAAAAACAAGAAATTACATGTTCCTGGAATCATTTTATAGAAAGAGGCGGATATTTATACCTCAAATTGTTTTTACGGAGAGTTGAAGATGCTCTAGAAAATGGGGATGGTGAAGGCCCTGGTGGTTGAGACATTGTAAAACAAAATTACTTTAGTCAAAGAGAAAACAAAGAAAGAGAGAGTCACAGAATAAGAGAGACAGATATTAGGAGAAGAGAGGCAGAGAGAAGGCAAAATAGAGAGGTCATACTGGGGTAATGCTCCAATAGTGGATCGACGATGGTCCTCGATGGCAGTGATGCTCCTTACTCGACGGCAATGGAAACAAAGCGACGGAGATTCAATATCAAGAGGATGGTAGTAATGGAATGAGAGAGACAAAGGCGTGAGAGAATCTGAAGAGGGCAGATGCAAAAGAGAGAGAGAGAGAGAGAGAGAGAGAGAGAGAGAGAGAGAGAGAGAGACGTGTTTAAGCCCTAACTCATTTTAGTTTGTTTGAAATCCCTCCAGAGTTCCTCACTAAATTAATTTAAAAATCCCTCCAAAATGATAATAAATAAAAAATAAAATTATAATAATAAATAATAATGATCATAATGATAATAATAATAAAATTAAACATGAACTCAAATTGGGCGGTATGTGTTCCCACCAAAAAAATTGAGTTTTATTGCCGACTAAATGTGTTTTAGTCACCAAAAATGTATATTTGCCGAGCAAATGAGGTAGTCACCAAAGATGAAAAATAAAACTATATGTTAGGACCTTTTGTTGTCAAATTCCATGGATCAAAACTAAAGTTGTAACAAGAGTTCTTTAAGAAGTTGGTTTCCTTCTAAAACAGGATTACTTTGGAGTTCTGCAAGAAGTTGGTTTTCTACAAGAAGTTGGTTTTCTTTCCCAACTAGGATTGCTTTGGTTTTCTATAAATAGTTGGGTTTCTCCCAAATCTAGGCTATTCATTGATTCATTCATTGAATCTCTCCAGATCTTCTTTTTGGTTCTTAAGGGTTATATCTGGAGATATTTTTTTTAAGTTTTCTTTGATGTTTTTATTGAGTATTCAACTCATGGTTTAAAGAGAGTACATCAAAGGTTTGTTTGTTATACACAAAAGAGAGAGTTGTTCTTCAGTTGTGGATTCTGAAGAATTCGAGCCTGAAACTTTGGTGGAATCCGGAGTGGCTCATCAGAAAGACAATTCCGTGGTGAAGATAGGGTTGGAAGAGGCACATAGAGGTTGGTTCAATTAGGCGTTGTGGATTCGCTAGATAATTGAGAGTGATACATGTGTAATTCCTTTAAATCTTCTTAGTGGATTGTCTTGTGGCAGTTGCCCGTGGTTTTTTTATCACAGTTGGAGGTGTCCAATTGTGGTTTTTTCACGTAAAAATCATTGTGTCTCTTTCTCTTGATTGTTTGATTGGGATTGTTTTTTACTGCTTTTTATTGATACATAATCACAAATCAACATCTAGGGTTTCTAGATTTTTCACTATACTAGATATTTGGCAATGAAATTTCTTTTAGTCAGCAAAAGTTGGTATATGACGACTAAAATTGATTTAGTCGCTGAAATTAAATTTTTGCCTACCAAACTTTTGGTCGCCAAAGATAAAAAGTAAATTTTTGTTTTCCATTCAACGATTAAATAAATTTAGTAGCCAAAAGTAACTATACAGTGACTAAAATATTTATTAGTGTCGCTGAAAATAAATTTTTGGCGACCAAACGTTTGGTCGCCAAAGATAAAAAGTAAATTATTATTTTTCATTTAGCGACTAAATTATTTTAGTTGCCAAAACTATCTATACAGCGACTAAAATGACCAAACTTTTGGTCGCCAATGATAAAAAGTAAATTTTTATTTTTCATTCAGCGGCTAAATTATTTTAGTTGCCAAAACTATATGTACAGCGACTAAAATATTTTTTAGTCGTTGAAATTAAATGTTTTCCGACCAAACTTTTGGTTGCCAGAGATAAAAAGTAAATTTTTATTTTTGATTCGGCGACTAAATTATTTTAGTTGCCAAAAGTATCTGTACAGCAACTAAAATATTTTTTAGTCGCTGAAATTAAATTTTTGCCGACCAAACTTTTGGTAAAGATAAAAAGTAAATTTTTATTTTTGATTCGGCGACTAAATAATTTTAGTTGCCAAAATTATCTATACAGCGACTAAAATATTTTTTAGTCGTTGAAATTAAATTTTTGCCGACCAAACTTTTAGTTGCAAAAGATAAAAAGTAAATTTTTATTTTTGATTTTGATCGCCAAAGATAAAAAGTAAATTTTTATTTTTGATTCGGCGACTAAATAATTTTAGTTGCCAAAACTATCTATACAGCGACTAAAATATTTTTTAGTCGCTGAAATTAAATTTTTGCCGACCAAACTTTTGGTCGCCAAAGATAAAAAGTAAATTTTTAAATTTGATCCGGCGACTAAATTATTTTAGTTGCCAAAACTATCTGTACAGCGACTAAAATAGTTTTTAGTCGCTGAAATTAAATTTTTGCCGACCAAACTTTTGGTCGCCAAAGATAAAAAGTAAATTTTTATTTTTGGTTCAGCGACTAAATTATTTTAGTTGCCAAAACTATCTATATAGCGACCAAAATATTTTTTAGTCGCTGAAATTAAATTTTTGCCGACCAAACTTTTGGTTGCCAAAGATAAAAAGTAAATTTTTATTTTTCATTCAGCAACTAAATTATTTTAGTTGCCAAAACTATCTATACAGCGACTAAAATATTTTTTAGTCGCTGAAATTAAATTTTTGCCGACCAAGCTTTTGGTCGCCAAAGATAAAAAGTAAATTTTTATTTTTGATTCGGCGACTAAATAATTTTAGTTGCCAAAACTATCCATACAGCGACTAAAATATTTTTTGGTCGCTGAAATTAAATTTTTGCTGACCAAACTTTTGGTCGCCAAAGATAAAAAGTAAATTTTTATTTTTCATTCAGCAACTAAATTATTTTAGTTGCCAAAACTATCGATACAGCGACTAAAATATTTTTTAGTCGCTGAAATTAAATTTTTGCCGACCAAACTTTTGGTTGCCAAAGATAAAAAGTAAATTTTTATTTTTGATTTGGCGACTAAATAATTTTAGTTGCCAAAACTATCCATACAGCGACTAAAATAGTTTTTAGTCGCTGAAATTAAATTTTTGCCGACCAAACTTTTAGTCGCCAAAGATAAAAAGTAAATTTTTATTTTTCATTTAGCAACTAAATTGTTTTAGTTGCCAAAACTATCGATACAACGACTAAAATATTTTTTAGTTGCTGAAATTAAATTTTTGCCAACCAAACTTTTGGTCACCCAAGATAAAAAGTAAATTTTTATTTTTCATTCGGCGACTAAATAATTTTAGTTGCCAAAACTATCCATACAGCGACTAAAATATTTTTTAGTCGTTGAAATTAAATTTTTGCCGACCAAACTTTTGGGTGCAAAAGATAAAAAGTAAATTTTTATTTTTCATTCCGCGACTAAATTATTTTAGTTGCCAAAACTATCTATACAGCGACTAAAATATTTTTTAGTCGCTGAAATTAAATTTTTGCCGACCAAACTTTTGGTCGCCAAAGATAAAAAGTAAATTTTTATTTTTCATTCAGCGACTAAATTATTTTAGTTGCCAAAGCTATCTATACAGTAACTAAAATATTTTTTTAGTCGTCAATTGTAGCAAATTTAGCGACTAAATTTTTTTTAGTCGCCAATTGTGACATTTTTAGCGACTAAATTTTCTTTAGTCGCCAATAATCAATATACCCTGACTAAAAAAATTTAGTAGCTAAATATTGTACTTTTTGACTGACTGACATAATTTTTGGTTGCCAATTCCACAACTTTTGGCAACCCAAATATTTTTAGTCGGCAAAAGTGGTCGCCAAAAGTGTATTTTCTTGTAGTGTATGCTAAAACATTTTGGTTTTGCTCAATTTTTTTTTTCTAAAGTTGGTTGGCAAATTAATCCTAGGAAAATGATTTTTTCCCCGAATTTTGTCGCCCCGAATAGCTCGATTTTTTTTTTTTGGCCTTTCTCGGTCTGAAACAGATAGAAGAGAAATAGAAAGAGAAAGAGAGAGAGAAAGAGAAGAGAGGGGAAGAGGAGATGGTCTCTTCCGCCCGATCGTCGCAGCCCCGCCTCCGCCTCTGCCTCCTCCTCCGCCTCCGATCGTTGCAGCCCCCGTCTCTACCTCCACCTCCGATCCGATCGTCGCAGTCCAATCGGAGGATCTTTGATGATGTGATGATGATGATGATGTGTTGGGTGGTTGATGATGATGATGATGATGGGTGGTTGATTATCTCTCTGTCTCTCTCTGCTACTTTTTCTTCTTTTTCTCTTCTTCTTTCTTCTTCTTCTTCTGTCACGACCCGCTCCCCATACCCAAGGGTTAAGTATCGTGATGGCCAGTAACTGAAGTTACCTTCGGCCAATTCATAAACAAATTAATAAACGCGAGCGGAAGTAATATTTAAATGAGGGTACCAAAATAATCATCGGAGCTTCTATTTTTATTACAAAATTTATTGACCAAAAAGGTCGATATTTACATAGAGAAATATCATAAAAATACTGTGTGTGTGTCTATTCCGTAGCCCCGCATCTAAGACTTTCCAAAACCTATTTTTGAGTTGCACTATTTCTTGAAAATTGGTAAACAGCTATAAGTACATGGTAGAGTGAGAAACATTATACCAAGAGTATAAAGGACACGAAATAACCATGGATAGTTATGTAGCCAAAACATTTAAGATAACTTAGTCGGAACAAATAATTCTTTAAGTAACAAAACTGAGATTATGTAAACAAATCATTTAAGTGGCAGAAGCTGAAATACAGAAATTATGTAAATAAATAACATAACCACGGTACAGAATAGAACAGAACATAAGTCATAGAAGTGACAGTCAGAATAGAGGTACGGATTCAAGAGGTGGCTCGTACGGATTCTAGAGGTGGCTCCTACAATAGTGTAGCACTTAGTTCCGCACAGCACTTTGCTCCGCACAGAACAGAGGTACGGATTCAAGAGGTGGCTCGTACGGATTCTAGAAGTGGCTCCCACAATAGTGTAGCACTTAGCTCCGCACAGAACAGAGGTCAATAGATCCATGACAAACAGAGGACCACAAAGTGGTTAAACATAGGCCAATGGTTATTTAAGTCTCCAAGGCGTGGGACTCCCGTGATGGTACTTACAAAACATAATTGTTTATAAGGTCATAACCAAATATTCTTTAAAAGTAAAACAAACATATCCATGAGTTTCACTTTAGCAAACAGGGTTTAGAAAATATTCCACGTAACTGAAATCTTTATAAAACCTAACTTTTATTAATATATTAATAAAACATAACTTGTATAAAAACAGATTTTGGTAAGTCAAAACATACGTAAAATACATTTTGGTGACTCAAGGTGTAGAGACCCTAATTTTTTGTAATTATACTTGGAACCCTGAGCCTTAGGTTAATAGCATTTTAGCCATAGTTCCATAAAAGTCTGCGTAAGGGCCCAAGTAAAGAATAATTTCTCCGTGTGTTACCATAATTAAATCATAGAACACCACTTTATGATTGGAACTATCCTAAAACTTGGTTTTATTTATTTTACCTCATAATTTCTAAATTAATTCACACATTTTATTTTTATTTCTTTTTTGTTTTTGTTTTTATTGTTCTTTCATTTATTATTTATTTGAATAGAATACTATTGTGTATTTGAATATATACATAGTTTAAATATATATATATATATATATATAATATGTTGACGGAAGAGTTGGTTGGATAACAACAAACAAAAAATAAAAAAAACAAAAAAAAACAAATATCTAGATATTTAGTTCACTTAGCCATTAAGCTACCTTATACTCTATAAATTAAGAGTTTGTCCAAATCCACTCCCATGTTTTGAACAGCCCAAGGAGAGGGTGAGAGAGGGAGAGTTGACTCAAGGGAAGTAGAGAAGTAAGAAGAAGAAAAAAAAAAAAAAAAAAAAGAGAAAAAGAAGGAATTCTTGAAGGTAAGAACATACCTTTCCCTTAATTTCTCCAATCCTTTCATCAACTCATTCTATTGTCTAGTATGTCTCTTGTGTTACAAATTAATGGTAAATAGGGTTTTTGGTGTGTGTGAAAGTATGGGTACGATATAGTGTCATTGTCTTGCAAATTTGTGAAATTAGGCACTATTGCAACTTCTCTAATTTAAAAGAAATATAAATCTATCTAATTCTCAAATCTGAATTTATTGGAGGATATTTTATGTTTTTAGAGCTTGTGACAATTTTATTATCTCCTAATTATGTGTTTTTAAGGCTTGGATAATTTGTTGAAAAATCTGGTCCTAAATCTCTGAAAAACAGTCCACTTTTAGCAATTTTATAAAATTCTAGAAAAATCATCTTGTGTTGGTTCTTCTGTCAAAATTTAGAACTCTAAGTCTCTTTCCAACAGATTTTATTTGAGTGAAAACCATCAGGTAGATTGAGAGAAAAGTTAGTTTCCCCAAAGGGTGACAAATCTGGACAGGTTTTCGAATATAGTTTGTAGATGAATTTGTGGAGGGGCTGTGCAACTTCTGAAAATTGGAACTGAAACTATAGACAGATTGAATATTGTTTCTGTGCAATTTCAGCCCCTAATTTGACCTAGAAGTATTTTTACCAAAGCGTTCTTCTTAGCCCTGCAGAACCGAACAGTGCTGGAAATTGTGTTCTATTATGTTATTTGTCTCTAAATGTTTCAAAGCATTTTAATGTTGTTTTTTTGCCTTACTATACTTATGTATGATGATCATGGACTATATATCCTCTTGTATGTTTTTCTCATACTCTTTTATATGATGAATCACTGAATGTGACTAACTTACTTAGCAAAAGATCTACTAAACGGGAAATGATAAGGGGTTGGTAATGGGTGACGTTCATCTTAGTGTTTTAGAACAATTTTATACATATGCATGACATGAATTATGATGGGATTAATACCAAATGAGTTAAGTCTTGTGTAAGCGTTTTGAGCGAGCCCTTAGGTTGACACGGACGTATTCAGACTCTATGCGGTGGTTTCAGGGTGTGTAAGCGAGCCCTTTGGTATGGTATGTGCAGGGTGTAAGCAAGCCCTAGGCACGATTTGAGGTGTAAGCGAGCCCACTTGTTTGGCTGTCCCTTTTGAGGTCCATCGATGTCCCTGACCAGTAAATAACTGGGAGGTGGGCATGGGTAGTAAGGTCTAGATAGTGATCTAGATAGTGGATGTAGTTAGTGATCTAGATAGTGGATGTAGTGGATGTCTATAATATGTAAGGATATAGATAGTGCCTCTTAGTGGTGATAGTGGCTCTTAGTGGTAATAGTGGCTCTTAGTGGCACAAATAGTAGCTCTTGTTCTCTCCTATATAAGGAGTGTAATATGGTCTTCATAAATGTGTATATTGATATCAATCAATCAATAATATCTATACATTAATTTCCTACATGGTATCAGAGCCAAGTTAAGCTCTTGGTGTTCTTCGCCTTCCGGCGGGCGGCAACTTTGCCTTGACCGCCCGCCGGACCTCAACCAATTGAAACCTCCAACTACACTTGGCCATGTTGGCCTTGCAGTTTGGGTATGCTGGTTTCCATGTGGTCTCCAGAGCTGCCCTTAACATGGGCATTAGCAAGATTGTATTTCCTGTCTACCGAAACGTTCTCGCTCTCATTCTCCTCTTACCCTTCGCATATTTTCTTGAAAAGAAGGAGAGGCCACCGATTACTCTGTCTTTTCTTGTTCAGTTCTTCCTCCTTGCAGTTGTTGGAATAACTGAGAATCAAGGATTCTACCTGCTGGGATTAGACAACACATCTCCCACCTTTGCTTCTGCCATTCAGAACTCAGTTCCTGCCATTACTTTTCTCATGGCTGCACTACTCCGGATTGAACAAGTGCGATTAGATAGAAAAGATGGGGTGTCCAAGGTGGTGGGAACAGTCCTGTGCATCACAGGAGCATCAGTGATCACACTGTACAAGGGTCCAACCATATACAGTCCAACTCCCTCGTTGTAACTAGTTTCACCAGCCCAGTTCTAAAAAGCAGAAGGACACCTTGTCGGAGTTCCGGTCCACAATGCTTTTCAGCCACTCCTTTGCCTCCGTCCTGTTCGTGATGTTCAATGGCACCACATCTGGAAGGCCTGCCGGGCATGCTGCAGCTCTCCCGCCGATAGGAAACGACTTTACAGTGTCTATGCCTATCTGGTAGAGACTGTAGTCCAAGGTACCACCACAAATCTCAAAGAGGGGCGCTACTGTTGCCATCATTGTCATATGGCTGTTGGCTGCCCTCACCTCTGGCTCCAGTGCGGGCAGCCTTGCTGCAGCACCTCCAGCACCAGCACTTTTTACCATGGCAGCAACTCGATTGTCGGCACAAGTCATCTCCACCTTCATCAGTTTCCCAAGACTGACGACTGTAACTCGCAGCAGGCGAGAACAATTTCACACCAGCACTTTTTACCATGGCAGCAACTCGATTGTCGGCACAAGTCATCTCCACCTTCATCAGTTTCCAAGACTGACGACTGTAACTCGCAGCAGGCGAGAACAATTTCACGGTGCACAAACTCGTCACGGAGCTACAATCCGAAGACACGGCACCAGCAGCCCACGCCGCTGAATGTTCAGCTGTTTTAGTGGGGTATGGGATAGCACGGTCAGGGGCTGCTGCTTTCAATGAGTTGCTATTTTAAAATCAAGTAAGTGGCTTTATTTATCATGATGGGGCCATCAGAAGTTTTTTAGTGGAGATTATATATATGTTATATGGAGCATATCTGCACATGGTTGGTCTTCAAGTGGGAATTGGAGGGTTTTAAACTTGGTAATGTAGAAGTGGGTTTGCCCCACGTCTTTGGTTAATAAGTGTGAGATAATGATGCTGACAAAACAAATTTGCACCACAACTTTGTTTTATTTATATCAGGGATCAACCCCGATCATAGTTCTCCAAAAAAAAAAAAAAAAAATCATCAACCACAACCCACAACCACTACAACAAAAAACCGGCCTTATTTTTTCACCTCTTCAGTTGTTCTCTTATTCTTGCCTTTGTCTTGGGAGTCCCTTGCCGGTGCTGCCTCCGTGTTTCCCACGCCGCCGAGCACATTCACTTCCCGTTGCTCCTCAACTGTCACATATGGAGGACCTCCAAATCTGAGCATCACGGTGGCATTCCGCTTCAGTTCCTTATTTTCTGCCTTCAGCACACATATCTCTGCTCGGGCATCCGTATACATGTTCTGGAGCAGAGCCAGTTGGGCTTTTACCTGCTGCACCTCATTTGTTCTACTCTGAAGCCGGTGCGACAGGTTGTTGACCGCCGTCATTGTCTCAACACATGACTTCAGAGTATAATAATTGGCCTCAATATCAGATTGAGCAGCCATTATCTGCTTAACTGACAACATTGGGAAGTTCAACGGCGTAAAACCAGGGGCACTTGGTTGAGGTTCAAGGGCAACTGCCCCGGCTATCTCTCTAGTGGCCTCGTTGAGGTCGGGAAGAGAGTGAGACCACGGGACGAAGAGGCTATGTTCTGGGTAGCTGAACGGGAAGAAGAGGCCATATTCAGGGTTGGTTGTAGAGTGTTTCAGAGATAAAAGCTCTCAGAGAACGACAAGTTTTTTTTTCCAGAGGTTTTCAGCTGGTTTGTTCTGCATCAGTAAACTGCCTCGCCTTGGTTTAATAGGCAAGGCAGACACGCGTATCACGCACCTCTCAACGCCAGACGACAAATCGGCGCGCCTTTTGATGGCTCGACTTTTGATGGCTGTCGGGCACACCTTTTGATGGCACGCCTTTTGATGGCACGTCTTTTGATGGCACGCCTTTTGATGGCACGCCTTTTGATAAAATTGGGCACGCCTTTTGTGGGTCCGACAAGACTCTGTAAACTGTCCCGACTTTGATTCCGGTTAGCTCCTATATGGGTCCGACAAGACTCTGTAAACTGTCCCGACATTGATTCCGGTTAGCTCCTATGTGGGTCCGACAAGACTCGGTAAACTGTTCCGACATTGATTTCGGTTCTCAGCTACAACGGTTCGACACAGCCATATAGTGTCTTCTACAATGGTCCGACATGACCCCGTAACTGTTTTCTACAACGGTCCGACATGACCCCGTAAACTGTTTTCTACAACGGTCCGACATGACCCCGTAAACTGTTTTCTACATCGGTCCGATATGACCCCATAAACTATCTTCTACAACGATCCGACATGACCCCATAAACTGTCTTCTACCTTGGTCTGCCATAATCATACGGTTTTCTACAACGGTCTGACACGACCATACAGTGTCTCCTATCCACTTTTATTTTATTTTCCTGTTTTGTTACTCTCTCCAAACTCAAGTTGGCTAGTCTCTATCCTCCTTGAGTTTGAGGGGGGCTGTTAGTATATTATATGTAATGTATTGTTAGTGATCTAGATAGTGGATGTAGTTAGTGATCTAGATAGTGGATGTAGTGGATGTCTATAATATGTAAGGATATAGATAGTGGCTCTTAGTGGTGATAGTGGCTCTTAGTGGTAATAGTGGCTCTTAGTGGCACAAATAGTAGCTCTTGTTCTCTCCTATATAAGGAGTGTAATATGGTCTTCATAAATGTGTATATTGATATCAATCAATCAATAATATCTATACATTAATTTCCTACACATGGGTAGTAAGGTCTGCAAAGCAGCAAAAGGGGGAGTTCTGAGTAGTCCGGTGTTTAATCTTGTGGTTGGGTAGAAGGATCTCTTTGGGGGGTTCTAGATGCCTAGTCTAACTACTAATTCATAAAACCTTAATGTAAGTATGTTATGTTACCTGATTTGTTTTGTGTATGGTTGATTGATTGATAGAAGATATAGGGGTGTGTGTGTTTTTATTGGGCATTCCAAGCTCATGGCGTGTTATGCCAGGTGAAGAAGCAGCTTACGATGGGGAATGTTATCCCGAAGACAATCAAGATGAAGTTTTAGAGTCGTGGTTCACTTGAAAAATTTGGACTAGTAGTTTGTTTTTGTTTTCTCTCTCCTTTTACCTTTTGGTTTGACAGTGTTTTGTAAACCTCTAGTGGAACTCAAATCAGTTATCTATGTTATAACTCTGCTTATATGTGTATATTAAAATATTGTGGTTATCTCTTTTGTTTGAGTTGTACTTTATATATTTCTCTTGTGGTCTCAAATTTTGGGGCGTGACACAAGGTATAATATAACTCACCTTAATTTTAATACCTCACTCTTTCTTTCCACTACTAAAAACACTTTCAACTTCCATTATTTTCTTTTCTTTTTCTTTTCCTTCTTTCTCTCTTCTTTCTTTTCTTCTCTTCGTTTCTTTCTTTCACAGGTTGATCAACTCTCCCTATTTATAGGGAGGAAAGCTCAATCTCTGGCCAACACGTGTCCAGCCGAATCAGCCCGCGGATCCCTTTCTCTAGATTCGGCCATTAATATATAGATTCATATTTATCTTTTATAAATATTTAAGATAATTACACTTTGATCCAAGTTTTTAATATAATTATATAAATAATTTAATTTCTAATTAAATTACACTTTATGTATAGCAACGGTAATTAATTAATTATTTATATTTTGACCCCTAAACTTTTAATAATTATTTTATTTACAAAATTACACATAATAATATATAAATCTGGGTTGTTACATATTCTCTTCTTCTTTCTTTCTTCTTTTCTGATTGAAAGAAAAAAAAAAAAAAATTCAAAATGACGAAACGACGTCATTTTAAATTTGGAAGATTCGGGCACCCTCTCTTTCGAGCTACGTAACACAACTCTTAATCCTATTTGTCCTTTTCTCAATATGCTTCGCGGTGATGTGGATATCCTCTAATTGAACCTGAACCACTGATTGGATGAAAGAAAATTACTTCGAAGCATATCTAATTGATAGATATGTTTCGCGGTTGTGGATAGTCTCTAATTGAACCTCAACCACCAACTAGACAAAGGAAAATCACTATGAAAATAAAATCTGTAGTATAGATTTAGTGGGTGTTTAGGAAGTGGATTTTTTTGTTGATTTTTTTAGTTGTAGGATATTATTGGAGAAATTTTTTTTGTCACTACAACATTTTCTTAGTTTAGTGACATTTGAAAGTGCCACAAAACTATTCTTCTAATGATATTTTTTGGTCTTGTGGCATTTTGAACAAGTGCCACTTCTATCGGTGCCACGGTAGATACGAGTGCCACGGTAGATACTTGCAAGTGCCACTGCACCATCATGTCTAAAAACTTTCAATGACATTTTAATGTCATGGTAGATATTATTTGTGGCACTATCAAGCGCCATTAAAAAAAGAGTTAGTGATACTTATAAGTGTCATTACACCATCAAGACTAAAACCTTTCAGTGACACTTTAATGTCATGGTAAGCACTCACTACAACATTTTTAGTTTAGTGACATTTGAAAGTGCCACAAAACTATTCTTCTAATGACATTTTTTGGTCTTGTGGCATTTTGAACAAGTGCCACTTCTATCGGTGCCACGGTAGATACGAGTGCCACGGTAGATACTTGCAAGTGTCACTGCACCATCATGGCTAAAACTTTCAATGACATTTTAATGTCATGGTAGATATTATTGTGGAACTATCAAGTGCCATTAAAAAAAGAGTTAGTGACACTTATAAGTGTCATTACACCATCAAGACTAAAACCTTTCAGTGACACTTTAATGTCATGGTAGGCACTATTCGTGACGCTATCAAGTGCCATTCGTGACGATAATTCGTTGTAGAACAATTTGATCCGCTCTTGCGGAGACTCGAACCGCCAACCTTCCGCACCATAAACCTTATACACTACACTCTTCCCACTACACCTCTATAGCACCACATGATTATATATGCAACATATATTATTTATATAGTACATACATCTATATTAATATGTATAACATAATTATTTTATTGAACATAATTTATGTAAACAAACTATTTACTACCAAAATAAAAAAAGACCACTTTTGGCGACTAAAAATATTTTTTAGTCGCCAATTCTATACTTTTGGCTACTAATTATTTTTTAGTTGCTAAAAAACTTAACTTTTGTCGACCAAAATCGGATTTGGTCGCCGAAGATGCACTTTCAGCTACCAAAATTTTGGTCACCAAAAAATTTTATTCCCGCCTTAGGATTTTAGTTCTCCCGCGCTAAAAATGACCACTTTTGGCGACTAAACTTATTTTTAGTCGCCAATTGTAGACTTTTGGCTACTAAAATATTTTTTGGCACCAAAAAGCTTTACTTTTGGCTACTAAAATTTTTTTAGTCGGTAAAACCCGTATAATCAGCGACCAAACTTATTTTTAGTCGCCAATTGTAGACTTTTGGCTACTAAATTTTTTTAGTCGCCAAAAAGCTTTACTTTGGGCTACTAAAATTTTTTTAGTCACTAAAACTCATATAATCAGCGACCAAACTTAGTTTTAGTCGCCAATTGTAGACTTTTGGCTACTAAAATTGTTTAGTAGCCAAAAAGCTTTACTTTTGGCAACTAATGCTGTTTTGGTCTGGAAATTTAGTCGCCGAATATGCTTTTTCCTGTAGTGTATATTGAGTTTAATTCATTTATTTTTAATCATTTACTGCATTTTAAAATTTTAGAAAATATATTGGCATTTTTTCTTTTTTCAAAAATGTCATTATAAGCTTGGAAAGTTTTTGGCTTAGTGACATTTCTCAAAATGCTATAAAATATTTGTTTATGACACTTTTCACCTAAGTGCCATAAAAAGTAATTTGCACCTACCTAGTGTCCTGACATTTTTTAAAAAATGCCATTGCAACTAAAGTTTTGTGGCATCTGTTGGTAAATGTCACGAACATAATTTTGTGTGTCATTATTTTATAAAATGCCATAAAATTGATGTGACATTTCTTTATTGAAATACCACTAGAGCCTTATATGTTTCGTGGTTCTATGGCATTTTCTAAAACATTTAATGCCAATTTTTATTTTTGTGGCATTTTCTAAAAACATGCTATTAGTGTAGTGTCACTAAAGTATAAATTTGTTGTAGTGACATTTTTGTTGTAGTGAAATGACACTTTTTTTTAATTGAAATGCCACTAGAGCCTTGTATGTTTGTGGCTCTATGACATTTTTCTAAAAAATGCCACAAAATATTCTTTTTGTGACATTTTTTAAGAACATGCCACTAGTATGGTGTCACTAAAATATGTTTTTGTTGTAGTGTTGTGACACTTGTTCATTGAAATGTCACTAGAGCCTTTTATGTTTGTCGTTTTGTGGCATTTTTCAAAAACGTGCCACTAAATATCATTTTGTGGCATTTTCTAAAAATATGCCACTAGTGTGGTGCCACTAAAGTATGTTTTTGTTGTAGTGTTGTGACACTTATTCATTGAAATGTCACTAGAGCCTTTTATGTTTGTCGTTTTGTGGCATTTTTCAAAAACGTGCCACTAAATATCATTTTTGTGGCATTTTCTAAAAATATGCCACTAGTGTAGTGCCACTAAAGTATGTTTTTGTTGTAGTTTTGTGACACTTGTTCATTGAAATGTCACTAGAGCCTTTTATGTTTGTCGTTTTGTGGCATTTTTAAAAAACGTGCCACTAAATATTATTTTTTGTGGCATTTTCTAAAAATATGCCACTAGTGTAGTGCCACTAAAGTATGTTTTTGTTGTAGTGACTATTTGTGACGCTATCAAGTGTCATTCGTGACGATAATTCGTTGTAGAACAATTTGATCTGCTCTTGCAGAGACTCGAACCGCCAACCTCCCGCACCATAAACCTTATACACCACACTCTTCCCACTACACCTCTATAGCACCATATGATTTTATATGCAACATATAGTATTTATATAGTACATACATCTATATTAATATAAAAGTATATGTATAAACATAATTATTTTATTGAACATAATTTATGTAAAATAAACTATTTACTAGTAAAATAAAAAAAGACCATTTTTGGCGACTAAAAATATTTTTTGGTCGCCAATTCTATACTTTTGGCTACGAATTATTTTTTAGTTGCTAAAAAACTTAACTTTTGCCGACCAAAATCGGATTTGGTCACCGAAGATGCACTTTCAGCTACCAAAATTTTGGTCGCCAAAAAATTTAATTCCCGCCTTAGGATTTTAGTTCTCCCGCGCTAAAAATAACTACTTTTGGTGACTAAACTTATTTTTCAGTCGCCAATTATACACTTTTGGCTACTAAAATTTTTTTAGTCACCAAAAAGCTTTACTTTTGGCTACTAAAATTTTTTTAGTCGGTAAAACCCATATAATCAGTGACCAAACTTATTTTTAGTCGCCAATTGTAGACTTTTGGCTACTAAATTTTTTTAGTTGCCAAAAAACTTTACTTTGGGCTACTAAAATTTTTTTTGTCACTAAAACCCATATAATCAGCGACCAAACTTAGTTTTGTTCGCCAAATGTAGACTTTTGGCTACTAAAATTGTTTGGTTGCCAAAAAGCTTTACTTTTGGCTACTAATGCTGTTTTGGTTGCTGAAAGCTATACTTTCAGCGACCAAATTTTTTTTGGTCAGGAAATTTAGTCGCCGAATATGCTTTTTCCTGTAGTGTATATTGAGTTTAATTTATTTATTTTTAATCATTTACTGCATTGTAAAAATTTTAAAAATATATTGGCATTTTTTGTTTTTTCAAAAATGCCATTATAAGCTTTGAAAGTTTTTGACTTAGTGGCATTTCTCAAAATGCTATAAAATATTTGTTTATGAAACTTTTCACCTAAGTGCCATAAAAAGTAATTTGCACCTACCTAGTGTCCTGACATTTTTTAAAAAATGCCATTGCTACTAAAATTTAGTGGCATCTGTTGGTAAATGTCACAAACATAATTTTTTGTGTCATTATTTTATAAAATGCCATAAAATTGATGTGACATTTCTTTATTGAAATGCCACTAGAGCCTTATATGTTTGTGGCTTTGTGGCATTTATCTAAACGTGTCACCAAATATTATTTTTGTGGCATTTTCTAAAAACATGCCACTAGTATAGTGTTACTAAAGTGTATTTTTGTTATAGTTTTGTGACACTTGTTCATTGAAATGTCACTAGAGCATTTTATGTTTATCGTTTTGTGGCATTTTTCAAAAACGTGCCACTAAATATCATTTTTGTGGCATTTTCTAAAAATATGCCACTAGTGTAGTGCCACTAAAGTATGTTTTTGTTGTAGTTTTGTGACACTTGTTCATTGAAATGTCACTAGAGCCTTTTATGTTTGTCGTTTTGTGGCATTTTTAAAAAACGTGCCACTAAATATCATTTTTTGTGACATTTTCTAAAAATATGCCACTAGTGTAGTGCCACTAAAGTATGTTTTTGTTGTAGTGTGTGTTTGAGAAGATAGTTAGGGTTTTTTGTGGTTGGATGTGATGTTTGTGAGAGAAAAAGTGAAATGATTATGGATTTGATGTGATATTTTGTTTGGATTTATTTTTTTTAATTTTGTAAAACATTTGTCTTGTAATGAAAAAAAATAAAAATAAAAAATTCCAAAACCAAGTTTCCAAACACCGCCTTAATATCCTTCCCATTACAAGATTTCTATTAACATCATTTAAGGGTATGTAATAATTATTTTCAAATTTTAATGATTATTTTATAATTCTTAAATAATATAATGAAAATTTTTTGTTGCAATTTTGGAAGGGAGATATTGAAATTAGTGATCCAATAAGCTACAATAACAACGTTTATGTTCTATAAATATATTTTTTTTGAGCATTTTATTAAATAACATTTCTAAATCTATAGTATTATTGTTGAATAAAAGGCCACTAGTTTTTTTATTTTTTATTTTATATAAATCAGCAATGGTCTCCTCTAGTTGGCACCTCATCTCATTTACAATTTTTTTTCAAGTTGTTCTTCCTGCATCCTTGTCCTGAAAAACACTCTCTCCTAACCATGCTTTCAGATCTTTTAAATAATCTCTCAACCACAGTTCTCCAGCAATGGACACCATGGTTGAGCCAACTTAGCAACAACAAATATGAGTTCGCTGGAGCCATCCTCACTCTCTCAATTCTCATACTACCCCTCTTCTGGTACCTACGGACATTCACCAATTCCAGAAACCAAACAACCGAGGCTCCACTCCCACCAGGACCCCGTGGATTACCCGTACTCGGGTACCTCCCATTCCTCGGCACAAACCTCCACCATTCATTCTCACATCTGGCTCACCACTACGGCCCAGTCTTCAAGCTCTGGCTCGGAAACAAACTCTATGTCGTTATAACCTCACCGTCCCTGGCAAAACAAGTCGTCCGTGACCATGACATTGTTTTCTCCAACCGTGACCCTCCCATCTCAGCCCTGGCTGCCACATACGGTGCCCAGGACATTGCGTGGTCTTCCTACGGTTCCCACTGGCGCAACATGCGTAAAATGTTTGTCAGAGAAATGCTCAGTAACAGTAGCCTGGAGGCCTGTTACAATCTTCGAAGAACCGAAGTTCGCAAGACTATTACACAAGTGTATAGAAAGATTTGCAAGCCTGTTGAAATTGGGGAGATTGCTTTTTTGACAGAGTTTAATGTTGTTTTGAGCATGTTGTGGGGGAGCACATTTGATATTCAGGAGAAGGTTAATAGTCGTGTTGGAGCTGAGTTTCGAGCGGCGACAGCGAAGATAATGGTGCTGTTGGGGAAGCCCAACTTGTCTGATTTTTTTCCCGGGCTGGCGAGGTTTGATTTGCAGGGAGTGGAGAGGGAGATGAAGGAGATGGTCGTCGATGTGGAGAGGGTTTTTGATTCTGTGATTGATGCACGGGTGAAAATGGAGGTCAACGACGGAGGGAAGAAGGATTTTTTGCAGATTTTGTTGGAGCTCAAGGGGGAAGATGGTGCGACACCAATTACCAAGACACAAATAAAGGCCTTGTTGATGGTATTTTCTCTCTTTCACAAAGATCGTGATTTTATGACTTCTTTTTATATATAATATATATATATATATTTTTAAGGGTCATGTTAGGTTTCATGAAAACTTTCATGAAAATCATTTGCACCGTTGAATCATGAGACACATACCTGATCTAACGGTGTAGACAATTTTCATGATGATTTTCATGAAAATTCTTCATGAAATCTAGCATTTCTCTTTTTTTTAATAATCCTTTCGGATTTTGACCCTCCCTCTCTATGTTGTTTATTCCTGTAGTATATCATATGGAGGTGTCAAATTCATTACAGACGTATGAACTCGTCTAATTATATATGAAAAATCTAGAAACCCTAGATGTTGATTTGTGATTATGTACCAATTTTAAGCAAAATATAACAATCCCAATCAAACAATCAAGAGAAAGAGACACAAAGATTTTACGTAGAAAAACCACAATTGGACACCTTCCAATTGTGATAAAAAAACCACGGGCAACTGCCACAAGACAATCCACTAAGAAGATTTAAAGGAATTACACAGGTATCACTCTCAATTATCTAGCGAATCCACAACGCCTAATTGAACCAACCTCTATGTGCCTCTTCCAACCCCATCTTCACCACGGAATTGTCTTTCTGATGAGCCACTCCGGATTCCACCAAAGCTTCAGGCTCGAATTCTTCAGAATCCACAACTGAAGAACAACTCTCTTTTTTGTGTATAACAAACAAACCTTTGATGTACTCTCTTTAAACCATGAGTTGAATACTCAATAAAAACATCAAAGAAAACTTAAAAAAATATCTCCAGATATAACCCTTAAGAACCAAAAAGAAGATCTGGAGAGATTCAATGAATGAATCAATGAATAGCCTAGATTTGGGAGAAACCCAACTATTTATAGAAAACCAAAGCAATCCTAGTTGGGAAAGAAAACCAACTTCTTGCAGAAAACCAACTTCTTGCAGAACTCCAAAGTAATCCTGTTTTTGAAGGAAACCAACTTCTTAAAGAACTCTTGTTACAACCTTGGTTTTGATCCATGGAATTTGACAAAAAAATCCTAACAATCTCCTCCTTTGTCAAATCCTGGATAAAACCAATCTAAAACAAATTTCCTAACAAAATCTCTCAAGCAGCACCACCAACTATGAACCAACACTCAAATCCATGCTCTTGAACAATTATCCTGAAATAATATAACCACACACAAGCCAACCAAAATATGTGGAGCTGGATTAAATAACAAAATATAAATCAATCCATAAACAAAATACTAACAATCCAACTGTACCAAAGAAGGATATAAGCAAAAGTAAAAACACTGTACCATCAACCAAACTACTGTACCATCAATATACATCAAACACTGGTAATGATGAACCAAACTCCCCCTCATTAAAAATAACCACAAACACTGAAAACAGTGAACAAATAATATGGTGGAGCAAGCAAGGAATTTCAGATTTGTACCATAAAACACACAAGACTATCCAAGAAGCACAATTACTTGAAAACACAATGTGCACAGTCTGTAGAAGATTCCTCATGAAAGAAAGTGATGCATTATGTGAAAAGCATAGATCCCATGATAAAGGTGTGTGTGTGACTCTTGGAGTTCGACAAACACAAGATTCAAATCCTAGTAGTGATATAAAAGTTGGACCTCTGACAAGAGAATCTAAGCACAACTAAGGAAAGTCAAACCACTAGGAATCAAGGGGTATTTGGTGAGTAAAAGCGGAGGCTCCTCCTCAATTAATGAATCCTTTATTTTATACTCTATTTTTTTTTTTCACATCTTTTTCTTTTTTTTCTTTTGCACATTTTTTATTTCTTTCCTTTGCACTTTTTTCTTTCTTTTGCACATTTTTTATTTCTTTTGCACATTTATTAGCGGCTGACACGCTCAAGAGTATGGAAACCGAACCAGAGAAGCATGGATAATAAGGATGGCCTGGTTGGTGACTCTGAGGTAGCCTTTTCCTCATGGCTGGACTACAAAGAACAGAGGGGAAAGCCGTGGAGATGCAAAAAGATGGAAGGTGGTTAAGAGACTCAACATCACCCATGATATGCTAGTATAGGTCAATTCCTCTAGAAAAGCAAAAGATACAATGCCAGAAGTCCATGAAAAAAAAAAAACACTAAGTCGGAAGACTCCGATATTTGCTAATCCAAGAGTGTGTACAGAATGAGACATACTAATCAAAGAACACACACTCCAAAATGAGTAATGACCAGAGAAAGCACACACATGTTAACATGTAATGGATATTCTCATTAATTCCAATATGCACCAAGGATATCTCAAAAAAATTTCAAGCTTGCAAAACCATACTAAGAAAATCTTTTTGGGATTTTTTTTTTTTGCTAAACAAAGCAAGACAAAAAAAACAAACATGCACACATTTTTTTTTCATAAAAAAAACACACAGAGACCCAAAAAAACTAAAAAGAGTAAACACATTAACACAAGTCAAGTTTTCTCACCCAAATCTTTTTGGTCTTAACAAAATCAGGTCTAGCGGTCTTGGTAAATGTCATGGTGTTGTGAACACCTTCATGAATCTTGGTATTCCGCCTAGACAAGTAAGGTTGTCTCCTAACCCAAAAAGTATTCGAATTTCTACCCTTTTGAGACATTCTCCCATGCAACTTATAACAAAAAGGGCGAATATGACCATGCATACCACAATGATGACAAATAAAAACAGGGTGTACAGAGTGTACCTTCTTTTCTTTTACCTTACCAACTCTAGGGAGTTTGAGAAGTTTTTCCTCTTGTTGAATCTTTTGTCCTCCCTTTCCTTGAGTTCTTGTATCATGAGATGGAAGCACTCTGTTTTGCTTCTCTTATCTCCAAAGCCAATGCCACTCTTGTCTGAACAGATTTGTTGAGACCCAATGATATCCTCCAAAGTCTTTGATCTTTTGTTCCAAAGACTAATGGTAACCATGGCAACTTGAGCTCTTCCTCTTTCTTGATCATCAGTTCTTCCAAAGCAACTTGAGACATCTCGAGAGATTCAATCTTTTCTTCATACATGGCATGAGTTTCCTGTAGCTCATTCCTCTCTGTCTCACAAGTCAACAGTTTTGCACAAAGAACTTGTTGATCATCAGCTATCTTGATGGTATTGATCCTAGCCTCGGAAATCTCCTCCTTAAGTTTGACATTCTCACATTCACATGCTTTGAGTTTCTTTGTGAGTTTGTCATTCAATTTGAATAAATTAAGAGACTCTTTATACAACTTTTCATAGGCTTGCTCAAGTTCTTCATGATCACTCTCTGAGGATTCATCATCAGTAGTATTCTCAACTGACCTTTTCGGAGACTCTGTTTGTCCTTCAGTTTCGGAAGCCACCATGAAAGCAAGGAATTGCTTATGTCCCTCTTCGTCTTGATCTTTATCGTCACTTTCGTCTTCATCAGATTCTGATTCATCATCCCAAGTGACAGCGAGGGCTTTCTTTTTCTTCAAATGAGTAGGGCATTCTTGAGCAAAGTGGCCAAAACCTTGGCATTTATAGCATTGGACTCTTTCAGAGTTCCCTTGTATCTTTCCTTTCTCCTTCTTGGCTATAGAATTAATTTTGAGTTTCTTTGCCTTTAAATTCATGAGCATGAGTAGAGTCCAAAAGATTAGGATTCGTTTTCAAAAAAGATTTTTTAAATTGTTTAACAAAAGCATCCATAATCTTAGAATCTATCTCACAGTCCTCATCAGAATCCTCTACCACTTTATGAGCACTACTAAAAGCAAAATCTTTTTGTTTCTTTTTGAAATTTCTATGTGCCTCATAAGTTTGGAGATTTCCAACCAAGTGATCAGCTTGAGGTTGTCAACATCTTGAGCCTCCTCAATAGCCGTAACTTTTGGTTGGAACCGATCGGGCAAGGATCTCAAAATTTTTCCCACAACTTTGGATTCTGGTATTTTTTCACCTAAATTGAAGCTGGAATTAACAATGTCACTCAACTTTGCATAAAATTCATCAAAGGTCTCACTATCTTTCATTGAAAGGTTTTCGAAACTAGATGTGAGCCTTTGAAGCTTTGAGCGTTTAACAGAAGGAGTGCCCTCATGAATAGTTTGTAAGATATCCCAAGCCTCTTTTGCGACTTCACAATTACAAATACGGCTAAACTCTTTAGGTGTGACAGCGCAAAAGAGAGAATTGATAGCTTTACTATTCCAGCTACTATTTTGGTAATCAGTTGTGTCCCACTTATCAATTGGTTTGGGGAAAGTTACTCCATCAACAGTAATTGTTGGTTCATTCCACCCATTCATGACGGATTGCCAAACTTTTTCATCAATAGATTTTAAAAAAGATCTCATCCGAGCTTTCCAAAAAGAATAATTGGATCCGTCAAGTAGGGGTGGTCGAACCATAGAATTTCCCTCACGAATTGAATCCATTATCACAAATCAAACAAGATCTCGTTCTAAAAAAATTTTTTTTGAAAAAAATAGAGCGTTCTAAACGAAAATTTAAAAAAAAAAAAAAATAGAACGACCCGCTCTGATATCAATTGAAAAATCTAGAAACCCTAGATGTTGATTTGTGATTATGTACCAATTTTAAGCAAAATATAACAATCCCAATCAAACAATTAAGAGAAAGAGACACAAAGATTTTACGTAGAAAAACCACAATTGGACACCTTTCAATTGTGATAAAAAAACCACGGGCAACTGCCACAAGACAATCCACTAAGAAGATTTAAAGGAATTACACAGGTATCACTCTCAATTATCTAGCGAATCCACAACGCCTAATTGAACCAACCTCTATGTGCCTCTTCCAACCCCATCTTCACCACGGAATTGTCTTTCTGATGAGCCACTCCGGATTCCACCAAAGCTTTAGGCTCGAATTCTTCAGAATCCACAACTGAAGAACAACTCTCTTTTTTGTGTATAACAAACAAACCTTTGATGTACTCTCTTTAAACCATGAGTTGAATACTCAATAAAAATATCAAAGAAAACTTAAAAAAAATATCTCCAGATATAACCCTTAAGAACCAAAAAGAAGATCTGGAGAGATTCAATGAATGAATCAATGAATAGCCTAGATTTGGGAGAAACCCAACTATTTATAGAAAACCAAAGCAATCCTAGTTGGGAAAGAAAACCAACTTCTTGTAGAAAACCAACTTCTTGCAGAACTCCAAAGTAATCCTGTTTTTGAAGGAAACCAACTTCTTAAAGAACTCTTGTTACAACCTTGGTTTTGATCCATGAAATTTGACAACAAAAAAATCCTAACAATATACATTAAAAATTCATATAAACTCATCAAATCAAGCACTTTCTACTACTGTCTATCATTACTCAGGACAAACACTATCCTCTGTCCTCTGCTTACCATCACATACCAAAACATACCCCAGTAAAATTATAAATTAGATGATGAATTAGTGGATTAACAGATTGTAATTTGGACCATTTTTTTACGGATGGAAGAATATCTTAATTAATTATCATACATTTACATAATGGAGCATGATATGGAGCTCGAAAAAGGGGGCACTAATGCCCCGAAATTCCCTTTAAGGTAAAAAAAAAAAAAAATAAAAAAAAAAACTTACCAAAACAGAAAATTAGTGCCATTAGTGCCAGTCAGTTTAGTGCCACAAAACATTTTCCTTTACATAATATATAACACTAATTTATATAATATTTTTAGATATATAACACAAAATAATTTTACATAATATATTTATATATATATATAACTACTAATTTATAATAAATTTCATATCTTAAATCTCTCCTATACTCATTTTTATATTAATATTTTATTAGAAATTAAAATATATATATGTATTAATTATAGCAGAACGGAGCGATTCGATTAACGAATTATAAATTTTAAAATTTAAATTACGATTAATAATTAAAGCAATATAAATTAATATAAATCAATATAATTTTAACAAATTAGACGGTATTATATACAACCCTTACCCCTACTCACTTTAATCATTCAAAGACTTTTTTACACCATGACAAACACTTTAATCAATCAAAGACTTTTTCACACCTGGACAAACACCGTCCCCCTACTTTCCATCACATCCCATTACCCTTCTAATAATTATTTAGTGCACCCCACTTGCTATTTTGAGAAGTTTTGAAAAAAAGTCACGTTTTTGATGCAAGGTTAAAAAAGTTGATAGTCAAAAACACTCTGAATTTTCATTTGGAGAGAGCAAAAACATAAGTGTTAAAATTACAAATTGAGGGTTATGATAAAAAAATAAAAAAATAAATTTTTTATGTTGAGTAAAGGTGTTTTGGTCATTTTAATTTGATTTGACACCATAAATAAATATTAAACTAAAAAGTTAAAAGTCAACTTTTTACTAACTTCCCAAATCACTTTTCAAAAAGCTAAAAAGTTTGATAAAAAGTCAAAAGTTAGCTTTTTACCAACTTTCCAAAACACCCCTAAAGTATCTCTCTCTCTCTCTCTCTCTCTCTCTCTACATTTAGAATGATTTGAAATGATCTAAATAAGTGTATTTTTTAACTTTTTATAAAATATGAATTGAGTTTGAAGTAATATAATAAAGAAGTGATGTGATTTAAATAAAATGATGTAACTTAAATAAGATAATAATTTTTTAATTTTTTTAAATTATGACAAATAAAGACTTAGTTTTCTTGCTGATTTTGGCTTTATTGCTCATCTCCAACTCGATAATATCCTTCTGCAAGATGTCTTCTCTACCAACAAAATCAATAGGCAATTTCTATCCCATTAGCAAGGCTTCTTTTGCTTTAGCCAAAGGAGTCTATACTCTTCCTTATCTTCATCTTGTTGATCCATCTCCTCATCAGATTTCACCAATTTGTTAAGGGTATTTTGATAACTATATCACTCATAAAACTTATTAGAATATGAAAAAATAATTTAGATTAAGTAGAATATAAATAAGTGAAAAAATATTTATGAATAAATGTCCCTAAAATTTAAGGATGAAACTTTTTTAAACACTTTATTGTTTTGGGTAAATGCATTCTCAAACTGCCAATTAAGAAATGCTTGCAATAATAAATTTGTTTCAACAATAGAAACCAATACACATTACAACAAAAAAGAGTTTTAGAAACTAAATTTTTAGTCTTTAAAAATGAAAATTTTGTTTCAAAAGACATTTAGGGACCAATTTCTATCGTTATGAGGATAGTCGCTAAAAGGTCGTCCAGAAAAGTCCAAAACAAGGCTTTTAGTGACAAAATTTTAAAAATGTCACTAATAAATAGACTTTTAGGGACAAAATAATTTGATCTCATAATGATTTATTTTTTGAGACAAAATATTTGGTCCCAAAAGGATAATAATTCATTACTAATATCTAATTTTTGTTGTTAAAAATATAATAATGGCACTTTTCGTAACAAAAATTTTTGATCCCTAAAAAATAATTTTATTCTTAAATTTTGGTCTTTAAAACTTTAATTTTTTTGTAATGACATCTAAATTCATGAAATTCTCAATCCATGAACTTAAAATTGTGCTTGCAAAATGTTTACAACAGGACATTGTAGTGGGGGGAACAGACACTACAGCCACCATGGTGGAGTGGGTGATGACGGAGATCATGCATAACCCACAGATAATGAAAAAAGTCCAAGAAGAATTATCTGACATTGTGGGAATGAACAGCTTTGTTGAAGAGTCCCATTTGCCCAAATTACTCTACTTAGATGCGGTCGTGAAGGAAACTTTTCGATTACACCCTGCAGTCCCTCTCTTAGTCCCTCGGTGTCCTAGCCAATCTTGTGTAGTTGGCGGATGCACCATACCAAAGGGCACTAGGGTGTTTTTGAACGTTTGGGCAATCCAAAGGGACCCTAACTTTTGGGACAATCCATCAGAGTTTAGGCCGGAGAGGTTCTTGGGTGATGACAACAAATGGGACTACACCGGCAACAATTTTCAGTATCTTCCATTTGGATCAGGGAGGAGAATGTGTGCTGGCATTCCTCTTGCAGAGAAAATGGTGATGTATGTGTTGGCTTCACTTTTGCATTCATTCAATTGGCACCTGCCAGAGGGTGAAGAGCTTGATCTTTCAGAGAAGTTTGGGATTGTTATCACGAAAGAGACACCCTTGATTGCCATCCCCACACAAAGGTCATCTGACTTGAACTTTTATGCATAAAAGAGCACATAACTAGGTGCAGTGGAAAAACACCAGACCTTATGGAATCAATCAGGTTGTAGACCATGGTTGATTTTGGGATCTCTTCTCCCCTATCCTAAGAAGAAGAAGAAGAAGAAGAAGAATATGTATCTTGATTATTGAAATTAAAAGGGAATATTACAATTCGGGATGTACTTTGAAAAATTATCAAATATTAATGAAAAAAAATTATAATTATAATTATTAGTATTTATATAATTTACCACCTTTTGTAATTTTTTCCGTGACAGCAACATTCTCTCAAATAAAAACCTATGTCTCATTTGTATGAGCTAGTCTAATCCTGCAACTGAAAATCGAATTTTGTGAAAATTGAATTAAAGTTCTCTTTTCTGTTTTTTTAAAAAAAAATAATTGATTTTTTTGTTGTTTTTTCTTTTATTTTTTAGTGATTTTTAAAAATATTTTATGCATTTTTTTAAATTTTTTTTTAGATACATCTAATATAAATATACTTAAAAAAATATATTTGTGAATTTTTTTTGAAAATTAATCAGATACAAAAAGAATATGAAAATTCATTATATTTTCATATTCTATTGTATTCAATGAATTTTTTAAAGATTTTTGTACAAATTTTATATTTTTTTAAGCATATCAAGATTATAAAAAAAATTAAACAAAATCACTAAAAATATAAAAATACAAATTAAAAACTCATAAAACTATTTTTAAAAACTCCAAATCTAAAACCAAACTAGAGTGATCATCTTTCAATGCTGTCAAACTCTATCCTCCCATATATATGTTACTTCTTTTATTTATTTATTTATTTTTTGTTAGTTGTAATATGATCATTTTACTAATTAAATTCTCCTAGCTTGCATATTCAAAACTTTCGAGACCAACCCACCAACCCGGCTAACCATTAGTTCGAAACCATCATAAAAATGTATTCAATTAATCAGTTTTGATGTAGGTGGGTTAGCTGTGGGTGAAAAAAAACAATAATAAATAAATAAATATCTACATACCAAGACTGATTTAAAAATATGTCCCCAGTTGAATTCGACCCAACCCATGCACACTATTAGTTGGAACTCCTCATTTATAAAAGGCAACCTTTCATTGATCTCTTAAAAACATATTTTCTTTTTTTATGTTTATACCTCTTATTTTTGGATCACTTCTGATTCTTTCATTTTACTAATATATATATATAATAAAAAGTACAAAAATTGTATATACTTCTCGTTAGCTATCCTTTTGCTGTCCATTGGTCTTGATTCAACGTTGAGTACAATATCAAATCCTACTTTTCTTTGTCTTTTAGGTACTATGTTCAACATATGGCTTTAAAAACAGTAATAATAGAGATCTTACAAAACACAACCTCACAACCTTCAAAATCATCTGGATCATTTATGTTATTGTTAGAGATAAAAAAAAAAAAAAAAAAAAATCAAACATATCAATAGTCCATACATCAGTGAGAGTTGTGAAGGTCATCTTTGTAGGGTTTCCAAACATTATCATATGCTTCTGAATTCTACGAATTTAATATTACAATAATGTTATCTAAAAAATTTATTCAGAAAAAAAATAAAAATAGTTTACCTATAATAAAGGTGTGGCCTATATTAAACTAACTTTAAATATATATCACACACTCACTTTTAAAATAAAATTTAAAATAAATTTTTATAATTTTTAACACATTTGTTAATATTATGATAAGTTATCGTTTTCAAAATCTTGTTACGAGTTAAATCACATGCATTTCAAAGTAGTGTGTTCTTTTATCACTGACGAATGAAGGGGGTGGGTAAGGGTGGCTGTGGCCCTCCAAACATTCTCAAAACATAATTAAAATTCAGTGTTTGTTTGGAATCTCTTAAAAAAGATAAAAAGTTATTAAAAAAGTAAAAAATTTAACACTATTCACAATGTTTTGGAGGGAGAAAAGTCAGAATACTTTAGAAGACAAAAGGACAGAATTGCCATTGCTGACATGCACAGAATTTAAAAAAAAAAAAAAAAACAACAACAACAACAACAACAACAAACAACAAAGCTAGTGCAACCGTACTGACATGCACGGAAAGCATGTCAGTACTCAAAGGAGTAAGAACGTAATTTTAATGTTTCATACAATATTTTAATACATATTTTTTGTAAAAAATCAAAAAGTTTTCTCAAATAACCATTTTTTTCCCTTTCTTTTTTTAGACAAAAAGTTAAAAAATGTACTTATACAGTTCATCCCAAACAACCCTTTATACTAAAACTTTATAGATGTTTTAGTAAAAATTATGCTTACTTCCAATCAATAGGATTTGAACAATAATTTAAATAAACAATTGAACAAACTAATCGAGTGATTGTGTTTTTTGATTCAAATGCCTTGAAAATATAAGGACTTCTTTGAAACAAAAGTTACAATCAACAATATCAAACAAAATAAATAGAGCAAACTAAAGATGATTTCAAGATGAAATCACCAATATTCATAAATATTATAAATTACAGAGAGAAACTACTTCTAAACTAAGAAAGCTACTCCTAAATTATGCTAAGTTTAGACTAGTTCTTTATATTGTTGATGATGCCTTCTCCAATCTGTCTTTAGTCTATTTGTAGAGTAACAATTGATAGTTTCTCATTCAAAGTATAATTGCTAGAGACAGTTTGGCCACTTCATGAAACAAAATCAACCCACATCCCTTATAAAGTGCTAAAACTGCCACACGCTGCCAATTTGCCACCATCTTCCAAGCCTATTTCCATCATCTGCAAACAATAACAAAACAAATAATAATAATAATAATAGTAATAATGTGGTCATAGTATATCTTTAAAGATGATTTATGGTCTGAATCGATAGACCAAAATTAGTAAATCACAATCAATGAGATTAGATTTGACCATGATCGATAGGTCACAATTCACATACCACAATTAATAAAATTAGATTTGGCCATAGTTGACAAGCCACAATCAATTAGACTAAATTTGACCATAATCAACAGACCACAATCAACAAAAAAAAATAATTTGTAGTTCATTGCCTTTTCTCTCTAAGGCAAGCCTGAACTTCACAAGCACTGTTACGTGTTTCTTATGAATTGTTGACCCATATCGACAGGCCATCTTACTATTTACAAGCACTAAATGCCTTTTGAAAATTGGCCCATCATTCAACTGTTTGTAACTAATTCATTAATTGCCTTCACCACATTGCACATACTTTTGGCCTAGTAAAACATCTTCAAGCTTCCTTGCCACATGTCATAAGCAACTTTTCGCTCCCTGCCAACAGAAGAATTACAAAAATGAGTGCAAACAAAATGCTTGTAAGGTATTTTTATATATTTTTATTTTAGGTGATTTATTTATATAGCAGGATCTTTAATTTATATATTAATATTTTATCTAACTGCATGAAGGGTGATAATTGATGATTAGTGTTAAACAATATCATGTGGTGCCTTAGCAGAAACCAAAAAGGATTCCTCTAATAATAAAATATGATAAAATTTATCCATAGTTCAAAGACCTTCAATAGTTAAAAAAATTTCATTGCTCAAAGGTCCTCAATAACAAAGCCTTTTTAAAAAAAATAATAAAAATATGTGCCCGAAAATTCAATAAAACGATTTCATTTTTTCCGAAGAGCTCATAATAATAAATATTGTGAATAATTTCAAATTTTAATTACAAAAATAGGATAGAAAAATTTATTTTACATTAAAAAGTTATAGCAAATAATAATATTTAAATGTAAAAAAGACTTCTTGTTGAAATTTTGTCTTAAACCTCTATTCAGGTTTGAGCTTTCCCTATTTCATATTGAATATTATTTCAATTTTAAAGTTATAAAAGTATATATTTTAACATATTTATGTGGATTGTACTTCTCCCTTTTCTTTATTGATATATAATATTTTTATTTTTTTATTCAACATTGATATATACTATTGATTTTTTTTTTTTTTTCCTTAAGTAATAGGACATTTTATAAGGATAAGTTAAAGTAAGTTACACTAATAGATAATTTATTATTATTTTAGTGAAATAAATGTGGTTCAATATTAAATGGGTCAGGAATAGTTCCACAATTTTTATGTTTTTATAATTTAGATATCTTTTAAATTATTTGGCGTTTAAAATAAAAATTTCACTTAATTCTTTTTATTATTAATAATTATTACTATTATACACTATATAAGGTTTGTAGGTTCATTTGTAGTATTCTAGAAAAATGACGAAGATATGCTTACGATGTTCTGTGTGTGGTCTTTGTTGGACAATCTTCACTGTATTTAAATAAATTAAATTTTGTTGTGTACTAAACAACAATCAGAATAAAAAGAAATAAAGAAAAGGAGAGAATTTGTTTGATTACAAATATCAAACTCGAAATAAAATAAAAATAAATAAATAAAAACAGATTTTATTTTGTTACAAAAATAAAATTAAAATCTGATTTAAACAAATAAAAAAAACAGAATAATAAATTAAACAACTTACTTGATTAATTTCTTTGAATAATTATCTGATCAAGTCCAGTGTTTGACACTGTGTCCTTAAGACAGATTCGTCCTCTCCACGGTGCTTTCAGAATTTGGACGTCTATCTCCCAGGATGAAATGATCTTCTACAAACAATAGCAGCACTACAAATTGTTTGCCTTACGAACACACTAAGTGTTTACATTCTTTCTTTCATAAATTAAATGCAGCAAAATGCAGAGAGATTTATAGCAGAGGATGGAGTACGAAAATTCGAGTAAAATCCAAATGGGAGGCTAGTCTATTTATAGATGTAAAGGTGGCTCTTGGTTTTGAATTGAACAGGTATGATACCTGTTGGCTTTGAATTCAAACAGATTTGAATCTGTTGGGTTTAAATTTAAACAGATACAAAAACGGGAAGGGCCCTGTTTGGGTGTGCAATAATACCAAACTAGTTTATTTCTGTTTAAAAACGGGAAGGGCCCTGTTTGGATTTACAGTAAATCCAAACCAGTTTAATTTGAATTCTGGATTTTATTTTACCAAAAATAAAATTAAATTCAAATGTTTTTGACCCAAAAAGATTAGTATTGGGCCGAATAAGCCCAACCCAACCTCACACCACGCACCCGCGCCCAAGCCCAGGCCCAGCCCGATCGGACGGCGGCGGCGGCGCGCGCGCGTGTGTGGTGATTTTTGGGTCCAATGGGTCTAGCCCATTTTGCTCATAACCTCTCCCTCTAAAACACTTGGGTACCTCTTGGGGCACACTCCAAGTACCAAACCCATGCATTATAAACCCATTCAAAACTTTCCACCAAATCAATGTGGGACAAGCCTTATTCAATACCTTTAAGGATTTTCCACCAAAACTCCATTTCCATGGAGCACACTTTGGCTTCAATTTTTCATTCACTCGATAATGGTTTTGAGCAACCAAATATACCACGTGAATCACAACGCGGCATAGAACGCGTTACCACTTTGACCCGTGTAAATCGATGCACGGGGCCCACCTAAAAAATAGACCAAACTTAGGATAAAATTCTAGTTTTACCCAGAATTTATAACCATTTCCAACAATACCCCACATGAATGGAATTTGATGACAACGAAAATGCAACAATATGCAGATTTATCGAAAGAGTATAAGTCGAAAATATCTTGCATCAGGATAGGTAGTTTTCGGCCTTGAACCTTCCCTAGTGATAACCTATTAGACTTACTGGCTAACCAATGGACGCGATGCCTTGAATTGTTTAGCCGTTTGTGTAAGCCAAGACAATAGATTTCACACAAAATATCTTCTAACACATCGTGGTTCTCACTGTTGTGTTCATTTTGGCCTTGAATGCTCCTGGTTTTCATGAGTGTTTATAGAGAATGTAGCCTCTTTCATTCTCATAGAACCGGCCCCAGTTCGACACTCATATAGGTGATTTTTATTGTGAGTATCTCCTTATACTCGTCTTGATTTTATGCCTTAATCAAGATATAAGTAATCATTAAAAGCGAAGCTTATCCTGATGCCCCTGCAGACAACATATGTTGCAGATATCACTCTCACCATAGGAATGGGTAGGAATTTTAATCTCTTGGTGATTTCTGGCGAGCCATACATAACTTAGTTGTCCCTTTGAACTTAGTTCTTGAGATCTCCAGTCATATAAGTAGGGTTACCATTACGACGACTTTTATGTAATAGGCTTTAATCCCATTCCTTTCGATGAACTATACACTAGCTTTTTTGTCAAACCTTTTGTTAACGGATCCGCAATATTCTCTTTAGATTTTATATAATCTATTGAGATTATTCCGTTTGACAACAATTGCCTTACGGTATTATGTTGACGACGAATATGTCGTGACTTACCGTTATACATATGATTCTGTGCCCTGCCTATTGCAGATTGATTATCACAATGAATACAAATAGCTGGCACAGGTTTTGGCCACATTGGAATGTCTTCTAAGAAGTGACGAAGCCATTCTGCTTCTTCTCCTGCTTTGTCTAAAGTAATGAACTCGGATTCTATTGTGGATCGTGCGATGCATGTTTGTTTCGTGGATTTCCAAGAAACAGCAGCGCCTCCCAGAGTAAAGACATATCCACTTGTGGATTTTGAATCTTTAGTATCCGATATCCAATTTGCATCACAATAACCTTCAAGTACTGCTGGATATCGAGTAAAGTTCAAACCATGATCACGGGTGAATCTTAGATATCTAAGAACCCGAATGATCGCTTTCCAATGGTCTTCTCCGGGGTTACTAGTGTACCTACTCAATTTACTGATAGCATAAGCTATATCAGGACGAGTACAATTCATTAGGTACATTAGGCTTCCAATGATTTGAGAGTATTTTAACTGAGACACTGCATCACCTTTATTTTTCGATAAATAAAGACTGATGTCTACAGGTGTTCTAGCTAAATTCAAATCATCCTTGATAAATTTATCAAGAATTTTCTCAATATAATGAGATTGAGATAATGTATATCCGTCAGATGTTTTAGTAATTTTCATTCCTAATATAACATCTGCGACCCCCATATCTTTCATATCAAATCTTTTGTTAAGCATTTGCTTAGTTGATTTGATCATGTTTTGACTGCTTCCAATGATAAGCATGTCATCCACATAAAGACAAACTATGACATATCCTTGGTCAATGTTTTTAACATAGACGCATTTGTCACATTCGTTTATCTTAAACCCATTAGTAAGCATTGCATGATCAAATTTTTCATGCCATTGCTTAAGTGCTTGTTTTAATCCATAAAGGGATTTTACAAGCCGACAAACTTTCTTTTCTTGCCCTAATACAACAAACCCTTCGGGTTGCTCCATATAGATCTCTTCATTTAGATCACCGTTTAAGAAAGCTGTTTTGACATCCATTTGATGTATTTCTAAATTAAACAACGCTGCTATAGCAATAAGCATGCGAATGGATGTTATTCTTATCACAGGGGAATATGTGTCAAAATAGTCCAGACCTTCCTTTTGTCTGTAACCTTTAACTATAAGTCTTGCTTTATACTTGTTAATTGAACCATCTGCTTTCATTTTTCTCTTGAATATCCATTTATATCCAAGAGGTTTAGAACCTGATGGAAGATCCACAAATTCCCAAGTATGATTTTGCATAATGGAATCAATTTCATTATTAACAGCCTCTTTCCACAAAGGTGCTTCAGGACTTGTCATTGCTGCCTTAAAGCTTTGAGGTTCATTTTCTAACAAGTATGTCAGAAAATCTGGACCAAAGGATTTTGATGTTCTCGCTCTCTTACTTCTTCTTGGTTCATCATTAGTTAAATCCTGTTGGTTGGAACCACTACTAGTCTTTTGTGTTTGATTGTCATTAGTCTCTTGACTTTGTGTACTTAATTCCTGTCATTTCTTGTAAGGAAAGACATGTTCAAAAAACACAACATTTCTTGACTCTATAATAGTGTTCATATTTATATCAGGTATTTCTGATTTATAAGTCAGAAACCGATATGCACTACTATTCTGAGCATAACCAATAAACACACAATCTACCGTTTTTGGTCCAATCTTAGTCTTTTTAGGAACAGGAACTTCAACTTTTGCCAAATACCCCCACATTTTTAAGTATTTGTAGGAAGGCGGTCGACCTTTCCACAATTCATAAGGAGTGCTGTTGGTTTTCTTATGGGGTATTCTGTTATGAACATAATTAGTAGACAAAATTGCTTCCCCCCACAAGTTCTGTGGTAAGCCTGAACTTAGTAACATGGCATTTATCATTTCTTTTAGGGTTCTATTCTTCCTTTCAGCAATTCCATTTTGCTGTGGAGAATAAGGGGCTGTAGTTTGGTGAATAATGCCATGTTGTGTACAAAATTCATTTAATGGTGCATCATATTCACCACCCCTATCACTTCTAATATAAATCAAAATATAACATCCATCACTTGTTGTCTATGATGTGCTTGATTCATAAATTTCAAAACATGATTCACGAAAAATCCAAAATAATTATGATTACACAAATCAGAATTAATGTTTTGACAAAATCATATCCTCATAAAGATTTTGCCTAAAAATCAAACAAGTCAGAAAACCCATTTGATTGTATACATACTTGCAACTTATTTACGAATAAATGTCACTGTCATAAAAAATATTTGTGACAGAAGAAAATTAAAATATCTCATCTAATGCAAAAGATACACCCCCATATAAATAAAATGGTTTAACAAATTCTACTACGCAAGTAAAATAATAATTGACAACATTTTATGTCACATATTCAACAAATAATAATCCACATAAAGATTTTTTCAAAATTTACTTCCAATTAAATGGAACAATATAACTACATACATCTTCATGTTTAAATTTCTCTGGTGTTTAAACACCTATTCAAAATTGATTGGAAAAACTCAAATTAATCAACATATCAATTTAACATTCCAAAGAAAATCAAGTTTTAGTAGTGTTTTTTATTGTAGCAGTCTGAAAAATGCTGCTATAGATGGGCTATTGTAGCAGTTATTGACCGCAACTAAAAATAAGATTTTTAGTAACATTTTTTTTCTAAAATGCTGCTATATATTTTTTTATTGTGACGGTTTAACCTCAACCGTTACAAAAAGTTAATCAAAATAAAAAGCCCGCCAAATAAAATTACCATTAGGCGCGAAGTCAATTTTTTTTTCGTAAATAACATATCAGAATTTCAGTCCAAAAAAAAAAAAAAACCAAACCGTTCAACTCCTTGTTACAATTTGTGCCCTAGTCTATCAACACTTCTTTTACAAAGTTTCAGAGCCTTCGTTCATCCTCCACCACTGCGCGTTGACGACGTTAACCTGCAGCACCACTGTGATTTCAAGGTTAGTCTGCTCTCTCTATTTCTCTTTCTGTATCCCCCTCTTTCTTCTGGTCTCTCAGTTTCTCTCTCTACCCGTTCTCTTTCTTCTACTTACCTCTGTTTTTCTTTCTCCCTCACTGTCTTCGAACAAGTTTGGGTCCATGGAATTCATTGTTAAGATGAGATACTTGCCTTGATTACTTTGAAGGATTTCATGAACATCTTGAATGATTTTGATTTGGGAAAATAATTTAGAAAATAGATTGATTAGCATGTTTTGTATTCTGATTATGAGATTCTCTCTCACATGCACACGCACACACGCACACACACACACATATATATATATATATATATTTGATCATCTATGACATTCATATTTTGACCAATATAATTAGTGAAGTGAATGGATTGTTGTTGATGCTACACAGTAAAATCTCATGCTTGATGAATCATTATGTATGCTAGATATTTGATAAAATGCCACAATGGAGTAATAGTGCCTACCTTTTTGTTTATTGGTTTGTCCTACTTCAAGGAGCTGGCCCACCCAGTTGCTGGTAACTTGGTTGTGACTTACATTGGTAGTGATTATAACATTCACCACAGGTTGCTGTCACTTGATTTCATTTTCAGGTGCGTACTTAATTTTTTTTTTCTTGATTTTTGTTTGCAATTACATGATGATGAATAATTATCTTGGGTTAGAATTTCTTGCTTTGGTTTAAACATGTAGTTGGGCCTGAAGAAGGAACTAAATAATCATGATTTAGCAAATGATGATTAAGAGAGTGAAGTTAGGTTTACTGGCGGAAGGATGGAAGAAAGTGGACCAAGAAAAGGGGGGGGGGGACTTAATCCCTGGGTGGAATGTCCACAGAGTTTGAGGTAGGGACCAAGAGAATAGCTTGACTACTACAAGAAACTTCAGAGAAATTTTAATTTTTATCAAAATTCTTCTCATTTTTTGATGAGGGAAAAATTGGGTGTGATTGTTAGGAATTGCTTGGTTTCTGTTGAAGAACCTTAACCTTTTAGAAGCTAGACAAACCAAGGAATCCTAAATAACAAAGAAAGTGACAAAATATGTTGGTTGTATTTTCATCTAGTTGCAGTGCTATAGGATTTGTCTGATACAGAGATTTTTTCAATTGGAAAATTTGGTCATCTAGTTATTCTCCCGCACCAGATGAGTGTGAGGTCCATGAGCCTTTTTGAGGACTGGGTGTTAAACCACAGTCCATTAAATAAAGTGAAAAGGCTGATTAGGTTCACTTGAGAGTTTGAACACCTAATCTTTCGCCCTTGAGGCCTTCAATTGGTCCGTTCGAATACATAATGAATGTGAGATGTTCCCTTGGCTGTCAAAGTGGTGCGGGGTGGTGCTTGACATATGCTGCACCACTTAGAAAAAAACAAAATTACAAATCGAACAAAGTCACATTAGACAAACAAATAGGACTGTGCTTCTTTTCTCAACAACTAAATGATTAAAGAGTAACAATCAGATCTTACTAATGTAAGAAGACTTTATGTAATTGGATGACCTTTGCCTTCCTTTTACTTTTGATTCCTTAAAATTTTTAGTGTATGGGGGTTAAAAAAGGCTTAAGTAAATTTATACCAGAACGGGAGCACTCTTGTTAGAATTACAACATAAACTTGTGGAGTGTGCTTAGAGTCTGGAGCCAGGACTGATCCACTTAAACTTGTAGATTCAATTTGGGCTAGTTGAGATCAATCATTTCATAATTTTATGAAGATCCCCATACACTAAGATTCTTCCATCACATATTGTAAATTTTAAATATAGCTAATAGTAACAGGGTTAGGAAGGATAAGGTTTTAAGTTAGAATAGAGTTCTTGATCTTTTTAAGTCATGGTCCTGCTAGGTTGTTGTACTATAAATGAAATCTCTTCAATTGGATATATTTGTATATTGGATGTCTGTGCTTAAGCACTTCTAGTGGCCTTTCTTGTCTTGTTACTCATACTGGTAGCGGCATACAAAAGTTTACGTTAACAAGGAAGTTTATTTTACAGAATGACAAACATTAATTCAAAACATACAGTTCTCATGTTTTTTAAAAGATTTGAATGTGATGTGCACGGCATTGGGTATTTTTAATAGTGAGGGTATACGTGGTAACAATTGGGTTGTTAGTTTATTGTGACACTGTGGTGGTCATATGCAAACACTTTAGATGGATTCTTGTAGTGAGATATGGAACTAAGAATGTGACAAATTAAACTAGATTTGGGAAACTACAAACAAGGTTGGGTGAGATGCATGGTATGATGGAATTAATCCGTGAAAACTAATATAAAGAGGTATAATTCAACCTTAAATTAGTGACAATGTATGTTCCATGTGTGCAGTATAGCAATGTGTGGATGCTTACACATAGAACAAACACACATCTACTATTCATGAATAAAAAAAGGAAAAGAAAATCGTTGTGGTAATTTTATTTTTCGTTGCTTTATAATTCTCCATATTGTCTTATGTTCCCTGCTCTTTTGTAGCTAATAGAGGATATGTTGTTCTACTTATTGTTACATGAATGATTTTAATTTGTGTGAGTGAGTCAAATATAAACCTTTTCTTTTTGCCCTTGTAGTTCTAGAGAAAAGGAATTGAATTCAATACTATTGCAAGATATGCTACTTGCAGAGCCTGAGCTCTCCCGATTGGGTAGGAAAGATATCTGACAATGCTACATTTTACTCTCCATCAATTGAACTAAATATTGTTAATATAATTCTTAATAATTCATAATTTCACAGAAATGCAGGATTATTAGAAGTCACTAGGTTGCTTGCTGCATAGTTCATGTATATCCTTTTTTGGGAAAAAGAAATAACTTTTTCAAGTATCAGTTTTCTTATTGGTTCCTTCCATTTTCTTCTATTGGGGTTTGGCTTTGTATATGTATTCTAATGTATATTATTCTCTTTAGATTTAAATAACTGAAATATCTACTATGGGAATCCTTTTGGCTTTATTTTTGAGACACTTTATAGACAGAGCTGTGAGAATGTAGAGGCAACCTTATTAACTTTGATTTTAATTATAATTATATTAATATGGATGTGATCTTGAATCACATATCAATTTCGGATATCATACATGTGGGCATGTAATTTTTAAGAAGCATAAAGTTTTGAAAGGCCTAATCCTGATTACAACAACATAAACAAAGGCTAAGATGGGCGACAGGGATGATGTAATTATCAAAATTCTAATGTTTTTGTGGCAAACAATCACTCTTGCTCTTCGTCTTCTTATTTTTTTCCCCCATTTATGCTATAGGAAAAACTAGAAGCTTTGATGAGGTCACAACCAAGTTGCTCCGAAGGAAATATTAGTGGACGTATATCTTGGTCACTAAATGATATTTATTCTCAAGTGATGGATAAAGAGCATCATGGTCGTGTTCGAGGTTTAGGATTTGGGCCCCCTCTTTCCAAGCATGGCTTCATGTGTAATAGTTTTGACCACTTAAGAATGGTTTCAGATGAAGAGAGAATGAGAGACAAAGACACTATAATTGAGTTGAGGGAACAACTAAAAACTCAAGGTGATCAATTGCAAACTCAAGGTATTCAGTTGCAAGCTCAAGATGTTGTAATAAACTCTTTAAAAGAGCAAGTAGCATTTTTGATGAGATAGAGACATAGTTCTAGTGGTTTGCAAGTATAACTACATATAACATATTCTTTTATATGATGTATTTATCATATGTTATCCTTTTCTAAATTTACGCATACTCATGTAAATTTTATTGTATAAATTAGGCAACAAATGGATCTAGTGGCATTCCGGACCAAGTTTCTCCACAAACACATCAAAGATCCTCTTTTGGGAGTCATGAAATGCAACCTTCTAATCGGGGTAAGTCATCATTACAATACACATACATTGACACAAATTTAGAACCAATGTTAATGACTTCTTTACCAATAACTTGTTAGTTGGTTTGGACAAAATTGGGATTTGATAGGTTGACTTCTCTACTTTGCTTCCTTTATTGGCATCCGTAAAAATACCAAACAAACTAGTGAAATAGAGAATTAGGCAATCGAACAAATTTGAATATCAGCAATGTATCAAACTGTAATATAGAATTAAAAATAGACCCTTGGATGTTGCTATTGGTTGCTTGATTTGGTGGCTGATAATAATGTTTGGCTCTATTGGCTGATTCAATCCAAATTGAGAACAATTTGTTTCTTAAATCTTTAGCCACCTTTAACACACTTCCGCAATACTGTATTTTTTTCTCCATTCGCTGTTGTTTTCTCTCTTAATGGCTGATCTCTCTTAATATGCAAATATGATCTTGAACTTCATTGTAATCTTTATTTTTTGATACGTAAACCACATATTTACCCAAAAAAAAAAAAAAGATTTGTCGAGAATTATTTATAGTCTAAATTTTCTTTATAGATTTTGAAATTGAAAATAATACTTATGCTCATTAAATTATTTTTATTGCAGGAAATAAGACAATATGAAAGCATCAAACAATGGATGTCATTTCTCGATTTGAACATTTTTCATGGAGGTCTTTATAAAATGGTGTCATGAGTAATATTTTTGAGTACTATTGTCCTGTGACAAGTTTATATGTACCTTTTGGATTATAGTGTGGCTATTAGTTTGCTAGAAATATTTGATCTATTTTGGTATGACAAGCTTATGTAATGAACCTTTTAATTAAGGTGTTTTGGATATTTTGAGATTATGAAAATGCAAACTCTTTTACCTTTTATAATTATTGAGTATTGAGCCATTAGAATAAAATAACGCTTTTATAGTTATGTAATGAGCAGGTATAAGTGAGAGACAACCATTGATGGTTAGCAAACTATTGAAAATTTCAAGTTATATATTATTGGTAATTGAATAATAAACATAGCCTAAAACTGTGGTTAATAACTGTCGTTGCAAATAAAATTTAAAAAGAAATCTATAGCTATAGCGACAGTGTAAAACTGATGGAATAGAGTGAAAATATAGTAGTGGTTCACAAAATGTCGCAAAAGCGAAGGATATAGCAGTCAATCTGTCACTATAAAGTTATCAAGTAATGGGTAAATTTAAGATATAGTGACACTTGTAACCGTCGCTACATCAACCGTCGCAATAAAAATAACTATACCAGCGTTTGCAAAAACATCACTATAAGGATATAGCGACGGGGCTATTGCAGCGGTTTAGTCGCCACTATTTTAACCGCGGGTAAAAGTCTTTTAGTTTTCAGCGACGTTTTTTCCTGCTTTCAGTGGCATTTTTGGCCGCTACTAAAAGTGAAATTTTTTGTAGTGAAATTATTGTTAGGAAATAACTTGAGTTGATATCATACATGCATATCAAACGCATCAACTAAAAATAATGAATTAACAAAATAAATTAATCATGCATGATCCCAAAACTTGCATCATGAAATAAAAAGATTCTCAACTCATAAATAAAATTCAATGCGTTTTGAATTTTAAACTCCAAAATGACAAAACATACCTTCATTTAATCAGTTTGATTTGTACATAAATAAACTAATTAAATATGCATTCAAATATTCTTGTGAATATATATATATTTTTTTCCCGACTCATGTGCAGAAACTATTCACGACTACGGATCCATACACAGAAAATAAAGAATGATTCAGAAAATCAATAAGAAAATAAACTTGCTACAAAGGTTTCTTCATAATAAAACTGAAATTTAGTTTGTAAAACTAATATATAACTCCAGAATTAAATACTTCCATGTAAACTCATAATGGACTATGGAAAAGTCAAAAGAATTAACACCTTTTCACAAAGGGTTCAAAAATTAAGTGGTCTCCCAAATGAAACCATAAGTCACGTATAATATTTACAGATTGTAACCGAAACACAAAATTACATGATTGATTAATAAAATTAATTTTCTAGTTACTAAAACCACAAAATAAATTATAATACAAAATAATTTTATTTTCTATGTTACTAAAACTAGAAAATAAAATACCACAAATTAATTTTCTAGTTATTAAAACCAGAAAACACAAAATAATTTTATTTTTTGTTACTAAAACTAGAAAATAAAATAATTTTATTTTCCTTGTGACTAAAACTAGAAAAATAAAATACCCATATAATATCTGATTACAAAAATCAGAAAAACACAAAATAATTTTCTAGTTACCAAAACCAGAAAATAAATTCTAGTTACTAAAACCAGAAAATAAATGATAACAACAAAATAATTTTATTTTCCTTGTTACTAAAACTAGAAAAATAAAATACCAAAATAATTTTCTGTAACACCAAATAATATTCTGCAATTGTTAATGACACCAGTATATTACTACTAGTTGTCAAAGAAAAGAGACAGTATATTACTACTATTTGTCAAATAGCATAAACCACTATTTGTTTTCCAACCAGAATATTACTTTGGAAACACAGAAAATTAAATACAATGAAGATACCAAAAAGATTGTCTTAAGATTGTTGGACAATCTTCACTGTATTTAAATAAATTAAATTTGTTGTGTACTAAACAACAACCAGAATAAAAAGAAATAAAGGAAATGAGAGAATTTGTTTGATTACAAATATCAAACTCGAAATAAAAAAAAAAAAAAAAAAATAAAAACAGATTTTATTTTGTTACAAAAAAAAATTAAAATCTGATTTAAACAAATAAAAAAACAGAATAATAAATTAAACAACTTACTTGATTAATTTCTTTGAATAATTATCTGATTAAGTCCAGTGTTTGACACTGTGTCCTTAAGACAGATTCGTCCTCTCCACGGTGCTTTCAGAATTTGGACGTCTATCTCCCAGGGATGAAATGATCTTCTACAAACAATAGCAGCACTACAAATTGTTTGCTTACGAACACACTAAGTGTTTACACTCTTTCTTTCAGAAATTAGATGCAGCAAAATGCAGAGAGATTTATAGCAGAGGATGGAGTACGAAAATTCGAGTAAAATCCAAATGGGAGGCTAGTCTATTTATAGATGTAAAGGTGGCTCTTGGTTTTGAATTGAACAGGTATGATACCTGTTGGCTTTGAATTCAAACAGATTTGAATCTGTTGGGTTTAAATTTAAACAGATACAAAAACGGGAAGGGCCTGTTTGGGTGTGCAATAATACCAAACTAGTTTATTTCTGTTTGAAAACGGGAAGGGCCTGTTTGGATGTACAGTAAATCCAAACCAGTTTAATTTGAATTCTGGATTTTATTTTACCAAAAATAAAATTAAATTCAAATGTTTTTGACCCAAAAAGATTAGTATTGGGCCGAACAAGCCCAACCCAACCTCACACCACGCACCCGTGCCCAAGCCCAGGCCCACCCGATCGGACGCGGCGGCGCGGCGCGCGCGCGTGTGTGGTGATTTTTGGGTCAATGGGTCTAGCCCATTTTTCATAACCTCTCCCTCTAAAACACTTGGGTACCCCTTGGGGCACTCCAAGTACCAAATCCATGCCTTATAACCCATTCAAAACTTCCACCAAATCAATGTGGGACAAGCCTTATTCAATACCTTTAAGGATTTCACCAAAACTCCATTTCCATGGAGCACACTTTGGTTTCAATTTCCCATTCACTCGGTAATGGTTTTGAGCAACCAAATATACCACGTGAATTACAACGCGGCATAGAACTCGTTACCACTTTGACCCGTGTAAATCGATGCACGGGACCCACCTAAAAAATAGACCAAACTTAAAATAAAATTCTAATTTTACTCAGAATTTATAACTATTTTCAACAGTCTCTATTTGAATTGAACCGTAACCAGTGAGACTAGACGAACTAGGTTCTTATCTTTTAGATAATCTCCATTTGAATTGAGCCGCAACTGGTGACTTAGACTAGCGGGTTCTTATCTTGACACTTCAATCCAAAAAAAGAAAAAATTTAATAAAAATATTTTCTTAAATTTTGCTAAAGAAATTAAATGGATTTATTATGTGAGTTTCTATAATTTTTTAATTAGATCACTTATCAGGTTAAACACATTGAATAATATTCAAACTTTGATGCAGTTTTTTTTTTTTTATATTTATTTATAAGATTAAAGTTGATAATTAGAAGGTCAAAAATGTTAAAGACCCAAATAAATTATTAAATATTTACTCATTGTGAATCCTATGTAGTGTGAGTTTCATATTCATGTGAATATTGTAAATCTTATGTGGTGGAAGTCTCATATTCTCATATATTTTCATATTTTAACAGTCTCCTTTTAATAATAATAATTGAATTTATATGGAAAAAAAAATTCTAGAATTTGACCCTTATAAGAAATTAAGCTTTGAGTTTTTAATGTTATCAATTTAAACTTTAAATTTTTATTTTGTTTTCAATTTAAACCATTTCTTTATTTTTATTAAGTAAAATTGATGAAAAAAAATGATATTTTAGTCATTAAACTCACTGAAAAAAGCTATTTTTGACGTTTGATGTATACATATATTGAGTTTAATGATTAAAATATATATTTTTTTGATCAATTTTACTGAACAAAAATAGACAAAATAATTTGTATTGAAAACAAATCAAAATATTAAAATTTAAATTGATAAAATTGAAAAGTCTAATTTTATTTTGTTACAAGACTCAAATCTAAGAAATTTTTTTAGGAGAAATTATATGCAGGTGGGGAGTTGGAGAAAAAAATTATAAACACATGGGGGTGCAAGTGTTTTTGTGGTGGAATGCAAATGAAAGACTGTGGGGTGCAAATGTCTCTTGCATCCCTCCATGTGTTGGTAGTTTTTTTTCCCAACTCGCAACTGCATGTAGTTTCCTTTTTTTATAGAGCATTGTTATTCAGTACTAAAAATTAAGATATTAAAGATAACACTCTTTCTCATATAATCTCTAATTATTAGCCAATCATATCACTTACATATCATTAAATTAAAAAAATAAACTTATATATCATCTTCATTTTTTATAATTGCCCCAATTTATTTTGACTGCCAATTACGCGACATGAAAGTATATAAATTGAGCTCCTCCACAATCTTTACAAAGCGGTAGAGTTCCTTTCAATCTATTCCCTAAAAAACATATAGTCAGCAACTATACTTTCACTTTCAAAACTCAGCTGCAACTTCATTCTCTCAATTCTCATACTAGCCATCTTCGGGTACCTGTGGACATTCACGAACCCAAAAAAGGGAACAACAATGGTGGCTGCACTCCTACCAAGACCCCGTGGCGTACCGATACTCGGGTCTATCCCATTCCTCGGCACAAACCTGCACGAATCGTTCTCCCAACTGGCTCACCGGTACGGCCCAATCTACAAGCTCTGGCTCAGGAAAAAACTGTGTCGTGATAACCTCACCATCCCTGGCAAAACAAGTGATCCGTGACCAAGACACTGTTCTGTCCAACAGAGACGCTCCTGTTGCGGCGCTAGTCTCCTCGTACGGTGGAATTGACATCGCGTGGTCCCCCTATGGGTCCCACTGGCGAAACATGTGTAAAATATTTGTCAGAGAAATGCTCAATAATAGCAGCCTGAACTCTTATTACCATCTTTGATGAACCGAGGTTCGTAAAATGGTTACAAAAGTCCAGGAAAAGACTAGCAGGGCTGTCAATATAGGCGAAATCACTTTTGTGACGGAGGTTAATGCTGTTTTGAGCATGTTGTGGGGGAGCACATTTGACAGCCAGAATGGTAGTAGTACTAGTGGTGATCTTGTTGCCAAATTTTTGTTGGAAATTTGGTTTTATAAGCTTATTTTGGGCCAATTTTGGGGCCAATTGTGGGTGGGATTCACACTTTTTTTGAGGTGGGTCCAAAGGTGATGCGTTCCTTGCTGCGTAGCAAGTCATACGGTGAAGACGGTTCGTCCAAACCATTTATGAGTGAATGAGAACTTGACGTCGTTTTCGGGTACGTGGAATGGACAATTAAAGAATTAAATATGGGTTTCCTTACAATGGGTTGTCCTACATTGAAATTTTAAGAGAGCTTTTGTGAGTATATAAGCTCTTGGTGTACTAACTTGGGTTGGGCCCCAAGGGACTCCCCAAGTTTGTAGAATGGAGGAGTTATGGATAAAGTGAACCTTAGCCCAAACCAACACATACGCGCTCCGCCGTCGCCGCCATCCGGCCGAGTTGAGCCGTGCCGTGCCAGGCGCGGTTGTGGGTCGAATCAGTTCTAACATTAATTTTTTGGACAAAATTTATTTGAATTCCAGAACAAAATTAATTTAATTTTGTGGCAAAATTTTTCAATCCAAACAAACCTCCACCGATCCAATCTCAATAGGTTCAAACAGTTCAGGAAAACTGCCGAACAGTTTTTTATTTGCTGCAATTAACAGATTTGTTCAAAATTCGAAACTATCTGTTTAGTTTCATAATGGTACCTGCTTGGCAGTTTGCATACTTGTTCAGAATTTTTGAATAGTCACCGTTGGCCCAATAAATACCATGGCATTCTAGCAGTTTTGGAAGATCCAAAAATTCATTACTTTCCTTCTAGTTTTGCTTTCTCGCATAATATTTTCATCATATTATTTTTGGGAAAAATTAAAGAGAGTATAGAACACAAGGTTTTTGTTTGCCATACAAATTATTTGGAGTACTACTACAATTTGTTAAGATCATTGTATCTTGGGAGATAGACGCCATTTTTCCATAAGTACCATAGCGGGGCAAATCTGTCTTAAGGACAGAGTGTCGCACACTCGACTTGATCTTTTTATTATTCATTCGGTTCGGTAAAATAAATTCTGTAAATTATTTATTTTATTTGTTTGATTTGGTTTCAATTTATTTATTTTACACAAAAGATTGTTCCAACAATCTTAAAATAGATTCAATTATTCTGTTTATACAAATTTTTCGTTTGCTTCTTTTTCTCTTTCTTCTTCTTACAGAAATTATTTTCTGTGGTTTTACAAAATAATATTCTGGTTGGAAAAACAAATAGTAGTAATATATTGTTTGACAGATAGTAGTAATATACTGGTATCATTAACAATTCAGAATATTTATTTGTGAAGTTTGTCAGAATTAATTTTGGTTTTTAGAAATAATTTCTGAGTGTTCATTAATTAAAATTCTGTTTCAGTATTTTAATTACTGAAGTGTTACAGAAATTTAATTTTCTGTGTAGAATTAATTTGGTTAAATAAAATTTTATTTTATTTTCAAATTAATTGAAAATAAAAGTTATAATTCTTGTTTTTTTTTTTACAGAATTTAATTCTGTGGTTTTGGTTTAATTTTCTGTATAGCATAAAATTCTAATTATAATTTTGCTTTATAATTTAGAATTCATGGTTACTGAAACTGATCAAACTAATACTCAAAAAGTACTAGTGTGGTGACTGCAATTGCTCCAACCCCTCTTGTTGTGACTGTGCTAGTTAATCACGGTGAGAAGCCAAAGAAGTTCTCAGGAACTGATTTTAAAAGATGGCCACAGAAAGTGCCGTTCTATCTTATAACTCTAAACTTGGATTGTTTTCTCCGCGAGAATGCTTCTACTCTGAACGAGGATGATACTGACCGGCAAGTGGTTGCTGCGGTCGATGCTTGGAAACATGCTGATTTCTTTTGCTAGAACTATATCTTGAACGGACTTGACAACACATTATACAACGTCTACAGTCCTATCAAGACAACAAAGGAACTTTGGGAGTCTTTAGAGAAAAAATATAAAATAGAAGATGCTGGCTCAAAGAAATTTGTGGTTGGTAAATTCTTGGACTTGGTGATGGTTGATTCTAAGACTGTGATCAGCCAAGTTCAAGATCTCCAACTCATTCTGCATAACATTCATGCAAAAGGCATGTCTCTCAGTGAATCCTTCCAAGTTGCAGCCTTAATTGAGAAATTACCACAAGGTTGGAAGGAATTCAAGAACTACCTCAAACACAAGCGCAAAGAAATGTCTTTAGAAAATTGATTGTGCGTTTGAGGATTGAAGAGAACAATCGTAATTCTGAAAAGCGGGCTGGTAAGCATCCAATGGAGGCTAAGGCAAATGTGGTGGAACATGCTCTAAAAGCCAAGAAACGAAAGTTTTCTGGAGAAAGTTCTTCACAAGGCTCTAAAAGAGGAGAAACTAAAAAGTACAAGTTTAATGGCAAGTATTACATCTGTGACAAAGAGGGACATCAGGCCAAAGATTGCCGTAGCAAAGGCAAAAGCAAAAAAAGAACAAGCAAGAAGCCTGCTTAAGCCAATATGACCGAAATAGACAAAATTTCCAAGGGTGTTGATGACATAAATCTTTCTGCAGTTGTTTCCGAGGCAAACCTTGTTGGAAATCCTAAAAAATGGTGGGTGGACACTGGTGCTACTCGCCATATCTGTGTCGACAAAAAGATGTTCACATCTTATTCTGTAGTGGACAACGGTGAACAACTTTTTTTGGCAACTCCTCAACTTCTAAAGTTGAAGGACGAGGAAAGATTATTCTGAAGATGACATCTGGAAAGGAACTCACTCTCAACAATGTTCTGCATATACCGGACATTCGCAAGAACCTTGTTTCTGAATCTTTGTTGAGTAAAAATGGGTTTAGGCTAGTTTTTGAAAGTGACAAGCTTGTACTTACCAAAAACGGGATGAATGTAGGAAAATGTTACATGTCTGATGGCCTTTTCAAAATGAATGTAATGATTGTTGTACCCTCTGTTATTAATAAAAATACAACTTTTTCTTACTTGCTTTAGTCTTCAAATTTATGGCATGATAGACTTGGACATGTTAATTATGGATCTTTGCGTAGATTAATTAATATGGAATGTTTATCTAAAATTGACATTGATTTAAATCATAAATGTGAAATTTATGTTGAGGTAAAATTATCCAAAACTCCTTTTCATACAATTGAAACAAGTACGGAACCACTTGAATTAGTTCATAGTGACATTTGTGATTTTAAATCTGTGGGAAGTGGTTTGGAAATACTCTTTTGATCCACTGGGACGCTCGAGATCCTCAGCTAGTGACCTGAAAAAGAATGAGCACTCCGGTCGGGGGTGCCGAAATTAGCACTCCGACGGATAAGTCAGTGTATACTCTTTTAGTTACTTATACCTTAAGTTAAGCGTACTAGTTCTCACTTACCTCTCTTTGGTTGTTGTTCTTCTATTTATATACGCTCCTAGTCCTCAAGATAGGGCCCACTATTAATCCGTCATGTGATTGCTCACTCAGCCCTTCTTTCGTTGTATTCCAACTTCCAATCGGCCCTTCGTTCGATTGGCTATATGTTCGACTAAGATATTCAGCATCCAGAACGTACAAGACGGGGGCGAGTATAATGTGTACCGATTGTTTAAATGTGTACTCGGCCTATCTGCGTCCTCTTTTATCCGGCTCCCACAATTGTCCCCCAAACACCCCACTAGCACTAGTTAGTCGGCGTGTTTGGTTTCGAACTTGAAAAGTCAAAAATTCGGCGATTAGCCTTATTCCAACGTGTGTCAGAACACACATGTTTTCTGGTCATCATTACAAATTCCCGCCTCTTCGTACGCGTCCTCCATTTAATGTGGTTTAAAACTTTGTCTCTTCGAATGTATACTCTGAATACTCAAAGTTTCTGGCTTGCCTTCTAGTTCAACTCCTTCATTTCGCGACCTCTGTAATTTCCTCCTGTCTCTCATTATACCTTCTGCTTCCTGTAAGTTTTCTTCTCCTTCACTCCTAATACCATTTCCTTGTTTACTTTCAGTTTTGCATAATCCTTAGGCTGGCTGTGATGGCAAAAAATTTGAAAGAGCTCATTTCTGCGAATCGAATTTCTGGCTTCCGACGCCATTATTCCATTCCTGACGACGTCCATCTGTCACTCGTGGCAGACAGCACCACTGATATGGAGAGGGCCGATGAGAGTACAATCATCTTTCCTCTCCTATCGATTGCTGAGGGCGGAGTCCGTTTTCCCCTTCACCCATTTTTAAGAGCCGTCCTTCGACACTGGGGTCTAATTCCTTCCCAGCCTAACGTGAACTTTTTTCGTATCATAATGGGGATTACATAATTGAACCATCGTCTTAGGATTAACTTAGGTATACCTGCAATTTAGCACTGTTATGCCTTAGCCAAGTCTACTGGCCGGCTGGGACGCTATTTTCTCAGGGCCAAAGATACCGATCATCACCTAGTGACTATGCTTGCCAGCTCTGGCAAGCGTGTTGACGACGTGATGGTCGTTGTCCAAGGCAACTGGGAATTCGGCGAGGGTGAAGATCGCCTAGATCCTGTGCCAAGGCAAAAAGGCGAATCAGGTGGCCGTATAGCTCACTCTAGTTTCTCTGATTACCTTGTTTGTATTTGGCTTTCCTTCCATGCGTTTACCGTTTTGTTTATGCAGGTAGCAATTTGAAGAAAGTATTGGTTTTAGCTGACGACGCTGTACTTGCAGACATTAAAGTTGCTCTACAGTTCGTTGGCCTTCCAAAACTAAGAAGAGACCCACATTCTTTTGCGATACGCGCCGTCTTACTCTATGTTTTCGGCGGCAGAACACATTCCAATTCCGAGTGGTGAACACCATCTTACCGCCCTCATCTTCCTTAGCTTCAAAAACATAAAGAAGGTTGGTTTAGAAGCCTCTGATTCAGAACAAGAGGAAGAACAAGCAGCCGATCCGGTCGCTGAGGACCTGAACCAATCGGAAACCAAGATAGACGAAGCACTTAATTCGGCTTTTGAGGAAGCCGGATTCAATTCGTCTGACCGACGTCTGCCCATTTCAGGCCAAGGGGACTTTTCTGAAGACATTTTTACAAACTTAGGGGACTTGCTCGGCTCTTACCCTGACAACATGGCCGGCGAGTCGCTTTCCCAATTGGCTAAATAGAGAAACGCCGAGAGGATGGTTGCCCGAAGAAGAGCTGAAGCCGAGTGAAACCAACCTCCGCCCCCTCCACCTGACGCCAGGGAAGAAACTCCACCCGTTCCTGTTGAAGAGGTGGTTCAGAATGAAATGGCCAAAACGGAAACTGTTGTCGATCAACATGGGGGTCAAGTGACAGAGTACATAGGTGAAAAGCGCCCAGCCGATCATGAAACCGTTTATTCGAAAGACCCAATGGACAAACGGCCACGCTTGGAAGAATCGGACGTGGTTGTGTCGTTCATAGTGCAACCAAAGATAAAAAACATGCTGGTTGGCTCCGATTCATCGGTTATAAGAGACCCGGCTGTGGCCTTGAGCCTGGCTTCTTCCATTTCTCTGCCGGCTGACAAAGCAACTTTTAGGGCGGAGGCCGATCTGCTGGCTATCACGTTAGCCGCTCAATCGGCGATATTGGTACGTAGTCTTTTACAGCTTTGCAAGGCTAAACAGGAGTTTCTATATTAGCTTACTGGTCCTTTCTTTTGCAGGCGGTGGGGAGAATAGTCGAGATTGGACGTCGCCAACACGACGCAATCGAACATATCGGCTTTCTTATAGCCGAATTGGAGAAGGAGAAGGGGAGAACAGCTGAGGCCTCTCTCCGAGCAGAGTCTGAGGCTACGAAAGCGGCGGAAGAGAGAGCTAGGGCCGATGCAGAAGCAAATGAGGCCAGGACTGCTGTCGCACTGAAAGTGGCTGTTGAGGAAAAGGTGAAAGCGAATGAAGAAGCGCTCAGACTGGCCAACGAGATGATTGCCAAGCTGGAGGCCGACCTGGAAGAGTCGAGGCGGGCGAAGGCAAATGCCGAGTCTGCGCTTTCCGAGTCGTTCTAGGCTGGCAAGAATGCAGCCTTGGCAGACTACATCGAAGAAGTGCTGAAATTAAAAAATAAGGGGTTCAAACACGGCTGGCTCAAAGCCTTGGTTGCCGCTAACGTGATATCGGAACAGCCGATTCCGTACGAGCAGGTAGACATTGAGCCGCTGGAGTCTGACCCCGAAGACAGTTGAATATTGTCCATTTTGCTTTTGGTATTAAGCGTATGTAGGTTTTGTTGTATGTATTAGGTTTTTGTTTTTGATTGTTCATTTTTGTGAGAAGCTGATATAGGGTAGTTTTCATTTGTAAAATGAATTCTATTTGTACTCAATTTACGAATGAAAATTATTTTTTCTATTTGCGCGCAACTTCTGAATGGAAATTATTTTTGCCTTTTGTGCTAATGAATGTGTTAGCAGCCAGTAAGAGTAAGATGTGAAATGATGAAATGAGTGGAAACAAAATGAATTAAAAATAATTGTAAGTGCTGCAGCTTAGCCGAATATATTAGTGGATGTGCCCTTGCCGCACAGGTTAATGAACCAGTCGGACTAATGAACCCAGACAGTCTGAAAACGGCAGTTCAGGAATTTGCTGGGGCACAATGGAAATTCGGCTGAGCTCTGATAGTTACGCCGAATAGATTAATGAATCTGCCCTTGCCCCAGCAAGTTAATGAACCTAGACAGACTGAACATGGCAGTTCAGGAATTTGTTAGGGCACAATGGTAACTCGGCTGAGCTCTGATAGTTACGTCAAATATATTGATAAATTTGCCCTTGCCCCAGCAAGTTAATGAACCCAGACAGGTTGAACACGGCAGATCAGGAATTTGCTGGGGCACAATGGTAACTCGGCCGAGCTCTGATAGTTACGCTGAATAGATTAATGAATCTGCCCTTGCCCCAGCAAGTTAATGAACCGAGACAGGCTGAACACGGCAGTTCAGGAATTTGCTGGGGCACAATGGTAACTCGGTTGAGCTTTGATAGTTACGTCGAATAGATTAATGAATCTGCCCTTGCCCCAGTAAGTTAATGAACCCAGACAGACTGAAAACGGCAGTTTAGGAATTTGCTGGGGCACAATGGAAATTCGGCTGAGCTCTGATAGTTACGCCGAATAGATTAATGAATCTACCCTTGCCCTAGCAAGTTAATGAACCCAGACAGACTGAAAATGGCAGTTCAAGAATTTGCTGGGGCACAATGGAAATTCGGCTGAGCTCTGATAGTTATGTCGAATATATTGATGAGTCTGCCCTTGCAGCAGCCAGTACTTGAACTGGGACGTCGAAAACAGTTAGTTCGTGGCGTGAGGCTTTTGAAGTTTAGAATTAACGATATCGCCTCGAGGGTGCGGCCCCCGTATGGGATAAATGGGGCAAGTGCTTCGTGCATGTAGGTCTTATTAATGTGCTCAGACTCAACAACTCAGTCCAGTCCGTTGAGGAAGGTCAGACAAGTGTGAATGTCAAATAGGTTATTCTTCAACAGTAGAGGAGAGGGGAGGACATTAGCTGAGCTGGAAGGAGAGATGAATCGAAGTGGTGAACCTATGCGCATGAGAAGCAGGACTTCGAGGGAGCGGGAGAGATGCCAGTCCCCTCGTCGTCAAAGTAGGTCGCCCAGGAGGGAAAAACAGCAATAGGGCAAATCCCCTCAACCCCGCTCCGGAGGAGAATCTGAAGCGACACTGCGCTCGCTGAGTTTTGCGATCTTTGTGGGGAATAGACCAATGACAGAAGCGGATTCAATCGTTCGTGACCCAAATGTGGCAGTCGAGTTCGCTCGACAGATTTTTCCACCTGAAGTTTAGCAGTCGATGGTAGGTCGACAGGATTTCGAAGTGTTTCGGGAAGGCGTTCATGGGGCGATGAAGGGGCTATACACTGCCTATGAAATCGGCATGCGTCTTCGTGCCGCACGACGGGATATAGAGTAGAGAGACGAACGCATTCGAAGCTTAGAAGCTCGCGTGGAGAAGGCTGAGTGCGAACTAAGAAAGGTCAAGACTGCCGAGTCACAATCGGCCGGCCATCCTAACCCAGTCGTGGAGAAAAGTGTGGCCCAGCGGCTAATAAGTCATGCGATTGCCGATCGAGATACGGCTAGCATGTTTGCAATTGAGACTGCTAAGTCCAAGGCCAATGAAAAAGGCTTTCATGACGGCTGAAAGGTCGGGATAGACAAGACCAGGGAAAAACTTGCCGAGGAGGTCTGCCGATGTGAAAATCGTGGATTTAAGCACGGTTGGATCAAGGCACTTCAAGCCGGCCGCTCTCCGGGCAGCAGGCATTGATTCGGCGTCGCCACTATATCAAGGTCATCATTTCCCTTTTCCGCCTTCGAAGTCGAGAAGAGTGGTGATGAGGAAGTTGTCAAACAAAAGTAGACATTGTAATGCTCAAACGCAGATTGAGTGCAAATTATGTATTTATTGGTTAATTTAATAAAACACTCTGTTTTAAATGTTTGCATGTTTCAACTTATGTTTATACACTTTGTGCCAGTTGATCAATTTAATGAAACATTTCATTTTGAATGCTTGCATGCTTCAATTTTTGCCCTGTATCGTGATAGCCACCCAAGGTGCTCTAAGTTCTGAGTCTTATTTAGCCCAAACGTGACCTACACGTATGGGGCTCCGAATTCGGAGACTTTTTTATTTTTTTATTTTTTTTTATCTCGGGCAATCGTGTGATCCACGAAGGGCGCTTCGAATCTGGAGTCTTTATTCGGCCCAAACGTGACCTGCACGGATGGGGCTCCGAATTTGGAGGTTTTTTTCTCTTGGCCAATCGTGAGATCCACGAAGGGCGTTCCGAATCCGGAGTTTTTATTGGGCCCAAACGTGACCTGTATGGATGGGGCTTCGAATTCGGAGGCTTTTTTATCTTGGCCAATCATGAGATCCACGAAGAGCGCTCCGAATCCGAAGTCTTTATTCGGCCCAAACGTGACCTGCACGGATGAGGCTCCGAATTTGGAGGCTTTTTTCTCTTGGCCAATCGTGAGATCCACGAAGGGCGCTCCGAATCCGGAGTCTTTATTTGGCCCAAACGTGACCTGCACGGATGGGGCTTCGAATTCAGAGGCCTTTTTTATCTTGGCCAATCGTGAGATCCACGAAGGGCACTCCGAATCTGGAGTCTTTATTTGGCCTAAACGTGACTTGCACGGATGGGGCTCCGAATTCAGAGGCTTTTTTTTTATCTTGGCCAATCGTGAGATCCACGAAGGGCGCTCTGAATCCGGAGTCTTTATTCGGCAGACTTTTGAACTGAGTTTCATAATGAGAAAATAGAAAACTTTGCATTGCAAAAGTGAAATATGTACATGGTGAACCATTCAAAACAAGTATCATACCCCACAGGTCGGGTTTAATGATAGAATTTACGCAAGTGCGTTGAATTCCAAGGCCGTAGCAGACTCCTCCCAGACATGTCTTTGAGCCGATATACCCCTACTCCCGCGATTGAGTCGATTTGATAGGGGCTGTCCCAGTTAGGACCCAATTTTCCATCAGCCGAATTCTTGGCAGCTGGAAGCACTTTCTTCAGGACCAACTCTCCTGGTGTATAGTGGCGTAGCTGAACACGTTGATTATACGACTTAGCAAGCTGCTGCTGGTACTGTGCCATGGATGCAAGAGCATGGTCTCTTCGTTCTTCAATCAAGTCAAATCCAAGGGTAGCATCATCTCGTTTCGGCCCATATCAAAAACTTTTGATTTCAAGGTTGGGAGGCCGATCTCCAAGGGGATGATTGACTGCGTTCCGAAGCACAAAGCGAACGGTGTCTCCCCAGTGGACCACCTCGGAGTAGTGCAATGAGCCCATAACACACTCGGCAATTCTTCGACCCATCTGCCTTTAGCTTTTTCCAGCCTCTTCTTGATGTCGTCCAAAATAGATTTGTTGGAGGCTTTAGCTTGGCCATTACTCTACGGATAAGCTGGGGTGGAAAAATAGGGCCGAATACCATACCTGCTGCACAGTTCTCGGTAGACACCGCAATCAAACTAGGTGCCGTTGTCTGAAATAAGTGCTCTTGGAATGCCGAATCGCGTTATGATATTTCTCCATACAAAACGCTTCACATCAGTATCTCGAATGTGCGTTAGTGCCTCCGCCTCTACCCATTTTGTGAAATAATCTGTTGCGACAATAAAAAATCGCTTGTTGCCCAGGGCGCAAGGCAATGGTCCGATGATGTCAAGTCCCCATTGGGCGAACGGCCAAGGACTGGTTATAGAGCTTAACTCTTCAGCAGGTAGATGGGTTAAGGGAGAAAACTTCTGGCATTGTTCACATTTTTTCACATAATATTCGGCATCAGCTCTCATTGTCGGCCAATAATACCCCTGTGTCACAACTCGATGGGCCAAAGAGCGCCCGCCAGAATGGGCATCATAGCTACCTTCATGTATTTCAGTCAGGAGTTCCTCGACTTTATCCGGATGAACGCATTCTAGGTACGGGCCAGAAATGGATTTTTTGTAAAGCTTTTCTTGCAGATCCAAGTAGTATCGCAGGGCTTTGTTTTGCAGCTTGTGTGCTTCTTTCTTATCCGACGGGAGCTGTTCGGGAGATAGGAATGTAGCAATGGAGTCCATTCAACTCAGACCTGACTCTATGACATTGATCTGGACTTCCTCTGAAGGGCCAATGCTCGGCTTAGGAATGAAACCCACTTCAGTTGTCCACTTAATCTCTGATTTAATGGCAGAGGCTAGGCAAAGCCAGGGCGTCTGCATGTGTGTTCTAATCACGGGTTATTTGGTTTAATTTATGATGGTCAAATTTTTCCAGCAAGGAATTTGCCGTTTTTAAGTAAGCGGCCATACGATCGTTTTTGGCCGCGTACTCCCCCTTTAGTTGATTGATCACAAGTTTTGAATCATAAAATATAAGCAAACGCCGAGCACCCAGGAGATGTGCATTCCGCAACTCCGGTTAGCAGGCCTCGTATTCGGCCTCATTGTTCTGCTTCGAAGCCGAGTTTGACAGCCTGCTTAAACTGCTCCGTCTGGCCGCCATGATCACTGCTCTGCCCGGCCCCACTGCCGCGTTAATTGGACGATTCATCATCAGTACAACTGCCAAATGTCCCCAATATAAATTCTCCAGTTCGGCTTAGGTTGAATTTGATCAGACTTCAAGTCGGCAAGACCCCCAGTGAATTCGGCCACAAAGTCGGTAATCACTTGCCCCTTGATTGTGGTTCTAGGAAAAAATTGAATATCGTACTGGCCGAGTTCAAGAGCCCACTTTGAAACGCGCCCTGATGCTTCTGCAATGCGGAGTACTGGCCGGAGGGGGTAGTCCGTTAGTACCTCGATGTATGCCCCTGAAAGTAATGCATCAGTTTTCTTGCTGCCATGACGAGAGCTAGGATGAGTTTTTCCAACGGAAGGTAACGTGTTTCGGCGTTAACCATTGCCTTGCTCACATAATACACTGGCCGTTGCTCCCCAAGCTCTTCCTTTAACAGTATGGCATTGACGGCCCGATAGGAGGCTGCCAGATATAAAATGAGTGGGTCATCTGCCGAAGGTGTTGTCAAGAGTGGAACTGATCGGAGGTAGGTCTTCAGACCGTTGAAAGCGGCTTTGCACTCAGAGGTCCATTCAAAAGCCTTACCTTGCCGCATGGTATGAAAGAATTGTCGGCAGCGATCTATGGAACGACTGATGAACCTGTTGAGTGCGACGGCCATTTCCATCAACTTTTGAACCTCCTTCACCGATCGAGGGGAGCTGAGTTCCAAGATTGCTGTGATTTGCCTCGGGTTGGCTTCGATTCCTCGGTGGTTGACAATATAGCCAAGGAATTTGCCGGATCCGATCTCAAATGCGCACTTAGAAGCGTTCAACTTCATTTTGTACTTGCGTAAAATTTTGAATGTCTCCTCCAGATCGGCTAGATGAGTTTGCTCTTCTTTGGAATTAACCACCATATCGTCAATGTACACTTCCATAGTACGGCCGAGTTGCTCCTTGAACATGGCGGTGACTAGTCTTTGGAAAGTTGCCCCTGCATTCTTTAGCCTAAAAGGCATAACCTTATAGCAATAGGTTCCTCTTGGGGTGAGGAATGCAGTTTTGTCTTGGTCCTCCGGATGCGTGGCGATTTGATGGTAGCCTCGGTAGGCATCGAGGAAGCTTATACGTTGATGACGTGCCGTAGCGTCTACGAGTTGGTCAATTCTGGGGAGAGGAAAACAATCATTGGAGCAAGCTTTATTTAAATCCGTGAAGTCCACACAGACACGCCAAGTCCCATTTTTCTTCTTTACCACCACAGTATTCGACAGCATATATGATAGGTCACTTCTCGGATTGCCCCGGCATTAAGCAACCGGTCAACTTCTTCAACAACGGCTGTAGTGTGTTTGCGGCTGACTGCCGATTTTTCTGAATAACCGGCTTACATCTGGGGTCAACATTTAAATGGTGCTGAGAAACAGATGGATCTACCCCCGGCATCTCATACGGCGACCATGCGAATACATCAAGGTTGCCGAGTAAGAAGGTAATTAGCTGCTGCCTGTCAGTTTTATTCAAGGAGGCGCCGACCATGAAGAACCTGTCAGGATCCCCGTCAATTTTAACTCGATCCAGGGCTTTTGTGGCCTTTTCACTTGGGAGCTGTCCAACATCATCGAGGCTCTCGCGATTCGGCACCTCAATAGAATTCACCTCCAGCTCTCTTGGTGTCTTTACGGCGAGAGGATAACATGCTTGTGCCAATTTTTGGGAACCACGGATTTGTTCAATGCCGCGTTTAGTCGGGAAGCGGAGCTGTTGATGATAGGTGCTTGGTACGGCATGCATGGCATGTAGCCAAGTTCGTCCCATGATAAGATTATATGATGAAGGCAGCTTAACGACCAAGAATTCCACATCCATTGTTCGGGAGCCCGCTCGAACTGGTAGTGTGATTTTGCCCAACGGATATTCTGGATTAGTGTTGAAACCAAATAACGGATAAGGAGCCGGAGACAAGTCTGACTCGGCGAACCCGAGTTTGATGAAGGTCTTGTAATACATAACCGCTGAAGTACTCCCCTGGTCTATGAGAATGCGTTCAACGGTGAATTAGTTTACGCGTAGTTCAACGACCAATGGATCAATGTGAGGGAGTGTTACATCGATCAAATCAGAATCGTCGAAGGTAATACTCGGAGCTTCATGGGGCCATTTTACTGGTGTGATTTGCTTTTGGGGGCTTGGATGCGACTGAATTACATGCACGGCGGGGGCTGTCGACAGGCTGTATATCATATGGATGACGCAAGCAGAGGTGAATCCTGCCGTAGGGCAACTGTTTTGGTTGAGTGTTCTTTCGGACGTATTGCTAGAGCCAACTGTCTTGTACCAACTCCTCAAGGTGATCTTTCGAAGCATAGCAACTGTCGGTATCATGACCGTGATCTTTGTGATATTCACACCGCCTATCCCGTCTCCTCGTGTCGGGAGGTCCCACCATCTTGGGCGGCCACTTGAAGAACGATAGATGTTGAATTTTAGTCATAACCGTGTTGATCGGCTCTGGAAACTCTGTATATTTCTTGTCCGCGAGTCTGGTACGCCTGTTATCTACTTGAAGTTGCTCATTAGCTCGGTGGGAGCATTGGTCGTCTTGATGGTGCAGAACTTATCGGCTGAATGATTTCAGGGCTCCGTGATGGTGCAGAACTTATCGGCTGAATGATTTCAGATGGGGCCGTCTTGATGGCCTTGTGTTCGGCTTTGACCCGCAGTGCGTCATCTTCAACTTTGCAATATTCCTCGACTTTCTTCATCAATGACCAGACTGTTTTGGGGGGCCTTCTAGTGAAGGAACTGCGGAGGGCAGTATCAGGATGCAAACCCATTTTAAAGGCGGTGATGGCCATGGAGTCATTGCAGGCGTCATCCACAAGATTAAAGCATTCCTAATAGCGCGCCGAATACGCTCGTAAGGTTTCCCCTGGTTGGATTCGCATTGCCCAGAGAGAATCGGCCTGCTTCAGCTGGACCTCATTGGTGATGAACCTTGCCCTGAAGGATTTTTGGAGTTGATGGAAGCTCTTAATCGATGCCGGTTCTAATTTATAATACCATCTGACGGCCAACGGTCCCAAACTGCTCAGAAATATTCGGCACATGAGGGCCTCGTCATAGCTTGCTTATGATAACGGATGTGATCAGTAGGGTCTGATTTCTCGTCGTACAGGGTGAACGATGGGGCTTTAAACTTTTTGGGTGGTACTGCCTTTGCGATCTGTCGCACAAAGGGATTATGCTGGTCCTCTTCGTCTGAACCATTTCATCTTTGCTTATGGCATGCACGCGGACTCTCTTCGGAGGAATTGGTGGTTTCGACTCGTCCCTTCTTTTTGGGTTTTGGGGATAATGAGTCAGAATCACTGTCACTTTCTTGTCTTCGAACTCGAGGTCGTCGACCATCTTCTCTTAGAGGTTGTCCGGGATCTTGGCGTGCAGCTTGTTTGGATTTTGCCACTTCCAAGGCCAAATCTTGACGGAGGCGCTTGTTCTCAGCGATCATGTTTTTCAGCCTTTGTTCATTTTGCTTCGCCTGTTCCATGATCGCTTGAATTGTCTCATGTGCTGAAGTCGAGGGTGAGGTCTGCGCAAGTGAGTCAAAGTTCAAGGCATGTCTTGCGGCGATATTCTCCGGTCCCAACATGTTTGTTGGAGTGAGGTCATCTCTCGGTGTGGTTTCGTCAGCGACTATCGGTGGATCTTCCGTTACGCCCGCCATGGATGTAGTTGAATATTGCCATAGACGGCGCCAATTGTGGGGAAGTGGTTTGGAAATACTCTTTTGATCCACTGGGACGCTTGAGATCCTCAGCTAGTGACCTGAAAAAGAATGAGCAATCCAGTCGGGGGTGCTAGAATTAGCACTCTGACGGATAAGTCAGTGTATACTCTCTTGGTTACTTATATCTTAAGTTAAGCGTACTAGTTCTCACATACCTCTCTTTGGTTGTTGTTCTTCTATTTATATACACTCCTAGTCCTCAGGATAGGGCCCATTATTAATCCGTCGTGTGATTGCTCACTCAGCCCTTCTTTCGTCAGAGTCCAACTTCCAATTAGCCATTCGTTCGACTGGCTTTATGGCCGATTAAGATATTTGGCATCCAGAACGTACAAGACGGGGGCGAGTATAATATGTACGATTGTCTAAATGTGTACTTGGCCTATCTGCGTCCCCTTTATCCGGCTCCCACAAAATCAATTCAAACTAGAGGTAGGAAAAAGTATTTTATTACTTTTATAGATTACTATACTAGATATAGTTATGATTATTTAATTCGAACCAAGGTTGAAACTTTGGAAACTTTTATTGAATTCAAGAATGAAGTTGAAAATCAACTTGGTAAGAAAATTAAGAAACTTAGAAGCGATAGAGGTGGTGAATATGAATCACCTTTTGGTGAATTTTGTAAAGAATATGGAATAATTCATCAAACCATCGCTCCTTACTCACCTCAGCAAAATGGAATTGCTGAAAGGGAAAATAGGACTTTAAAAGAAATGATAAATGCCATGTTAATAAGTTTTGGATTACCTTAGAACTTGTGGGGAGAAGCAATACTTTCTGCTAATTATATACTTAATAAAGTACCCTGAAAGAAAGTGTATCAAACACCTTATGAAATGTGGCATGAAAGAGTACCATCCTACAAATACTTAAAAGTGTGGGGGTGTTTGGCTAAAGTGGCTATTCCTAGTCCTAAAAAGACTAAGATAGGTTCTAAAACTGTTGATTGCATTTCTATTGGTTATGCCAAGAATAATAGTGCATATCGGTTTTTGATTTATAAATTAGAACATCCTGAAATGCATGTAAATACTATTATTGAATCTTGGAATGCGTCAGTCTGTGAACATGTATTTCCAAATAAGACTGGACAAGAGACTAGTAATAATAAAAGATCTCATGATGCTATTACTAGTCATGATCAAGAAAAAGAGCAAGAAATAGATCAAAATGAGGAAGAGGAACCTAGGCGTAGTAAACGTGCTAGATTTTCTAACATTTTTGTTAGAAAATGAGCCTTTAACATTTAAAGAAGCTATGTCCAGTCTTGAGGCTCCTTTATGGAAAGAAGCCGTAAACAGCGAAGTTGAATCCATCCTGCAAAATCAAACTTGGGAATTGGTGGATTTGCCACTAGGTTGTAAACATCTTGGGTATGCATCATTCTTTAAACATGTATTTCCAAATAAGACTGGACAAGAGACTAGTAATAATAAAAGATCTTATGGTGCTATTACTAGTCATGATCAAGAACAAGAGCAAGAAATAGATCAAAATAAGGGAGAGGAACCTAGGCGTAGTAAACGTGTTAGAACCTCAAAATCTTTTTGTCCAGATTTTCTAACATTTTTGTTAGAAAATGAGCCTTTAACTTTTAAAGAAGCTATGTCTAGTATTGAGGCTCCTTTATGGAAAGAAGTCGTAAACAGCGAAGTTGAATCTATCCTGCAAAATCAAACTTGGGAATTGGTGGATTTGCCACCAGGTTGTAAACCTCTGGATACAAGTGGATTTTCAAAAGAAAAATGAAAGCGGATGTATCAATTGACAAATGCAAGGCAAGACTTATAGTCAAAGGTGTTAGACAAAAAGAAGGTCTTAATTACTTTGACACATACTCACCGGTTACTAGAATAACATCCATTAAAATGCTAATTGCGATTGCATCGTTGTACAATCTAGAAATTCATCAAATGGATGTGAAAACCGCTTTCTTAAATGGTGAGTTAGATGAAGAAATTTACATGGAACAACCAGAAGGATTTTCTGTTCTAGGAAAAGGAAAGAAAGTGTGTGAATTGGTTAAATCATTATATGGTTTAAAACAAGTGTCAAAGCAATGGCATGAGAAATTTGACAAGGCAATGATATCAAATGGATTTAAAATTAATGAGTGTGACAAATGTGTTTATATTAAAAACACAGACAAAGGTTATGTGTGGAGAAGTGGTTTGAAAATACTCTTGGATTCTGAAGGACGTTCCTGATCCTCTGATTGCCACCTGAAAAAGGGATTAACACTCCGGTCGGGGGTGCCGGAATTAGCACTATGACGGACAAGTTAGTATATGGCACTCGTTTGCTTATGTCCTAAGTTTCTTGGCTTTTTTCTCACGTACCTCTCTTTGGTTGATGTTCCTCTATTTATATTTGTTTTTGGGCCCTAGGGTCGGGCCACTCTTAATCCATCGCGTGATTGCTCATTTGGCCCCTTTTGTTGTGTGCCAATTCCCACTCGGCTTTCTGTTCAGCTGGCTCTAAGGCCGATTAGTTCATTTGTCTTCAGGATCGTACATGACAGAGTCGATTATAATATGTATCCTGATTACCATCAGACCCATTATTCGGCTTCCCTGCAAGTACTGATCGGCTCCCACAATTGCCCCCCAAACATCCTACTAACTCCAGTTAGTCGGCATGTTTGGTTTTGAACTTGAAAAGTCAAAAAATTCGACGGTTAATCCTCATTCGAACTTAAGTGTCAGAATGCACATGCTTTTTAGGCATCATTACAATTTAATGCGATTTGAAACTATGTTGTCCCTCCGAATGTATGTTTTTTGAATACGCAAAGTTTCTGGTTTGCCTTTCAGTATACCTCCATTTCGCGACCTCTGCAACTTCCTCCCGTTTCTCATTGTCTTCTCCGCTTCTTGTAAGTTCTCTTCTCCTCCATTTTGGTTCCCCTTTCCTTGTTTGTTTTTGGTTTTGCAAACTCCCTAAACTGGCTAGGATGGCCAAACACTTGAAAGCTCTTCTTTCTGCGGATTAAGTTTCTGGCTTCCGATGCCATTTTTCCATTCCTGACGATGTCTACTTGTCACTCGTGGAGGAGTGCACCATTGATATGGAGAGGACTGATGAGAGCACAATAATCTTTCGTGTCCTATCAATTGCTGAAGAAGGAGTCCGTTTCCCCCTTCACCCATTTTTAAGGGCCGTCCTCCGCCACTGGGGTCTAATCTCTTCCCAACCTAATGTAAATTTTTACTGAATCGTAATGGGAATCGTAGAGTTGAACTGATGCCTTAGGATCAATCTTGGTATCCCTACTATTCGACTTTGTTATGCCTTGGCCAAGTCTTCTGGCTTGCAGGGGCACTACTTTCTCAGGGCTAAGGACACCGACCATCATTTGGTGACTATGCTTGCCAGCTCTGGAAAGCGAGTTGACGATGTCATGGTCGTTGTCCGAGGCAACTGGGAATTCGGCGAGGGCGAAGATCGCCTAGATCCTGTGCCTAGACGAAAAGATGAACCAGGTGCCCGTATAGTTTCTTACATGTATTTTCCATATATTTACTCGGCTTTCTTCCATGCACTTACCGCTTTATTTATGTAGGCAACGATTTGAAGAAAGTTCTGGTTTCGGCCGACGACGCCGTGCTTGCGGAAATCAAAACCGCACTCCAGTTCTTTGGCCGTCCAAATCTCTAGAAACAAGGGAGGGCGGCTCATGTGCTTCTCAGATACGAGCCGACTTACGCAACCTTTTCAGCCGCAAACAACATTCCGATTCCGAGGGGCGAACAGCAGCTCACGGCTCTTATCTTCCCCAACTTCAAAAACCTAAGGTAGATTGGTTTGGAGGCTTCTGATTTGGAGTAGGCAGAAGGACAAGTAGCCGAAGAAGTTGCTGAACAACCAAATCAGCTCATTTTGGAAGCCGAAGAAGTTGACGAGGCTCTGAACTTGGCTTTTGAAGAAGCCGGCCTTAATCGATCCAACCCTCCATCTACTTCAGGCCGAGGGGACGTCTCATTCGAAGACATTTTTACCGACTTAGGAGACCTTCCCGGTGTGTACCCTAAGAACATGGTTGGGGAATCGCTTATGCAGCTGGCCAGGAGGAAAAATGTTGAACAGATGGCCGCCCGGAGGAGGGCCGAGACCAATTGAACTGAACCTTCCCCTGTTGCTTTAGCTGAGTCTTCCCCGTCGGATACCGAAACAGAGCGGGTTAAAACGGCTCAGTCGGAGCAAATTATCGAACAGTTGGATCAAGAGGCCGAGCAGAGGGGGAAAAAGCGTCCTGCGAGCGCGAAGACGACCCTGAGGAAATACTTACCGATAAACGGCTGCGCTTGGAGGAGTCGAACTCGGTTATGTCGTTCGTCGTCCAACCAAGGATAAAGAATGTGCCAATTGGGTCCGATGCGTTGGCTCTAAAAGATCCGGCTGTGGCCTTGAGCATGGCCTCATTGATGTCCCTGTCGGTTGACAGAGCGACTTTTCGGGCAGAGCCAGATTTGCTGTCAATAGCATCAGCCGCTCAATCGACCATATTGGTACGTGGCTTAAACTTGTCTGCAGTCTTTTGCCTATATATTTTTATTTTTATTATTAGTTTTTTTTTTTTTATCGCTAATTCCTTATTTTGCAAATGGCGAGCAGGATAGCTGAGATCGGCCGCCGTCAACATGATGCTATTGAGCAGATCGACTTTTTGAAAACTGAAATTGAAAATGAGAAGAGCAAGGCTGTGGAGGCCTCTCAAAGAGCCCAGTCCAAGGCGGCGAGAGCAGCGGAGGAGCGTGCAAGAGCCGACGCTGAGGCAGAAAAGGCGAAGAGTTCTTATCAACTCTGATTGGCTGCCGAGGAGAGGGCAAACGTGAGCGAAGACGCGCTCAAGTTAGCCAAGGAGGTGATTGCCAAGCTGGAAGCCGATTTGGAAGAGTCGAAGAAGGCAAAGGAAATAGCCGACTCTGAGGTTTCCAAAGCGTTCCAAGCTGGGAAGGATGCCGCCTTGGAGAACTATGTGGAGGAAGTACCCAAGTTCAAGAATCGGGGCTTCAAACGCGGTTGGCTCAAAGCCCTCACTGCCGTTAATGTGACGTTGGCACAACCGATTCCATACGAGCAGGTGGACGTTGAGCTGCTGGAGTCTAACCTTGAAGATTGACTAGGGTGACATTTTGATTTTTGTTAGGCATCTTCCATGCATAGTTTTTGTAGGTTTTTGTTAGTAAATTTTTGTTTGTTTACTTTAGTTAGAAATTAAATATAGAGTAATTTTCATGTGTAAATGACTACTACTATCTGTACTCAATTTATTAATGAAAATTTCCTTTGCTTTTCTGTCTGTTGCATGTGCTAGTTAACAATCTAGCAAGATGTAAGATCATGAGATGAGTAAATTAAACATCCAATTAAATATCTGTCAGCCAGATAGTTGCGTATCTTTGCAATTTAGCCGAATAAACTAACCAGTCTGCCCTCGCCCTAGCTAATGAATTGGAATGCCGAATATCGGTGGTTCATGGATTAGCTGAGGCACATGAACTAATCGGCGAATAAATTAATGAATATGCCCTTGACCTAGTGAATGAACTGGAACGCCGAATATCAGTGGTTCATGGATTTATTGGGGCACATGAACTCAACGGTGCAAGGCCTTGAAATTTAGTCGATTAGATTAACGAATCTGCCCTTGCCCCAACTAATGAATGAATTGCAATGCCGAATAACGGTGGTTCATGGATTGGCTAGGGCACATGAACTAATCGGCGAATAAATTAATGACTATGCCCTTGACCCAGTTAGTGAATGAACTGGAACGTCGAATATCGGTGGTTCATGGACTTGCTGGGGCACATGAACTCATCGACGCAAGGCCTTAAAATTTAGCCTATTAGATTAACGAATCTGCCCTTGCCCCAGCTAATGAATGAACTATAACGCCGAATATCGGTGGTTCATGGATTAGTTGGGCACATGAACTAATCGGTGAATAAATTAATGAATATGCCCTTGACCCAGTTAGTGAATGAACTGGAACGCCGAATATCGGTGGTTCATGGATTTGCTGGGGCACATGAACTCATCGGCGCAAGGCCTTGAAATTTAGCCGATTAGATTAGCGAATCTGCCCTCGCCCTAGCTAATGAATGAACTGGAACGCCGAATATCGGTGGTTCGTGGATTTGCTGGGGCACATGAACTCATTGGTGTAAGGCCTTGAAATTTAGCCGATTAGATTAACGAATTTGCCCTTGCCCCAGCTAATGAATAAACTGGAATGCCGAATATCGGTGGTTCGCAAGGCCTTGAATTTAGCCTATTAGATTAACAAATCTGCCCTTGCCCCAGCTAATGAATGAACTATAACGCCGAATATCGGTGGTTCATGGATTACCTAGGCACATGAACTAATCGGTGAATAAATTAATGAATATGCCCTTGACCCAGTTAGTGAATGAACTAGAATGCTGAATATTGATGGTTCATAGATTTGCTAGGGAATATGAACTCATCGGCACATGGCCTTGAAATTTAGCCGATTAGATTAGCGAATCTGCTCTCGCCCCAGCTAATGAATGAATTGGAACGCCGAATATCGGTGGTTCGTGGATTTGCTGGGGCACATGAACTCATTGGTGCAAGGCCTTGAAATTTAGCCGATTAGATTAACGAATCTGCCCTTGCCCCAGCTAATGAATGAACTAGAACGCCGAATATCGGTGGTTCGTGGATTTGCTGGGGCACATGAACTCATCGGCACAAGGCCTTGAAATTTAGCCTATTAGATTAACGAATCTGCCCTTGCCCCAGCTAATGAATGAACTACAACGCTGAATATCGGTGGTTCATGATTAGCTGGGGCACATGAACTAATCGGCGAATAAATTAATGAATATGCCCTTGACCCAATTAGAGAATGAACTGGAACACCGAATATCGGTGGTTCATGGATTTACTGGGGCACATGAACTCATCGGTGCAAGGCCTTGAAATTTAGCCGATTAGATTAACGAAACTGCCCTTGTCCCAACTAATGAATGAACTACAACGCCAAATATCGGTGGTTCATGAATTTGCTGGGGCACATGAACTCATCGGGGCAAGGCCTTAAAATTTAGCCGATTAGATTAACGAATCTGCCCTTACCCCAGCTAATGAATGAACTGCAACGCCGAATGTCGGTGGTTCATGGATTAGCTGGGGCACATGAACTAATCGGCGAATAAATTAATGAATATTCCCTTGACCCAGTTAGTGAATGAACTGAAACGCCTAATATCGGTGGTTCATGGATATGCTGGGGCACATGAACTCATCGGTGCAAGGCCTTGAAATTTAGTCGATTAGATTAACGAATCTGTCTTTGCCCCAGCTAATGAATGAATTGGAAAGCTGAATATCGGTGGTTCGTGGATTTTCTGGGGCACATGAACTCATCGGCGCAAGGCCTTGAAATTTAGTCGATTAGATTAACGAATCTGCCCTTGCCCCAGCCAATAAATGAACTGGAACGCTGAATATCGGTGGTTCGTGGATTTCCTGGGGCACATGAAGTCATCGACATAAGGCCTTGAAATTTAGCCGATTAGATTAACGAATCTGCCCTTGCCCCAGCTAATGAATGAACTGGAACGTCGAATATTGGTGGTTCGTGGATTAGCTGGGGCACGTGATCTTATCGGCGTAAGGCCTAGAAAGTAAGCATTGATGAGAGCGCCTCAGGAGTGCTGCACTCGTAATGAATAAAGGGGGTGGGGGCTGCGTGCGCAATGGTGCCATTGTTGCATTTAAATCCAACAAATTGGGAGAGGAAAAAGGCAGTGTGGATGATTGTAGATGGTAAGAAGACTATTCTTCAACAATAGAGGGGAAGGTAGAACACTGGCAGAACTGGACGCAGAGATGAATCGAGGTGGTGAGCCTACGCGAACGGGGGGCAGGACGTCAAGGGAGCTTGAAAAACGCCATTCCCCTCGTCATTGAAGTAGGTCACCTAGAAAGGAAAAACAACAATGAGGTAACTTCCCTCGCTCGAGAGGAGAAACCAGTGCGACACCGCGCTCGTTGAGTTTTTCGGTTTTCGTTGGGAACAAACAGATGACGGAAGCGGATTCTATTATCCGTGACCCAAATGTAGCAGTCGAGTTCACTCGACAGATTTTTCCGTCAGAAGTTCAGCAGTCCATGGTCGGCCGGGCTGACTATGAAGTTTTTTGGGAGGGCATTCATGGAGCCGTAAAGGGTTTGTATACCGCTTATGAAATCGGCATGCGGCTTTGTGCCACGAGAAGGGAAATAGAGCAAAGGGATGCTCACATTCAGAGATTGCAAGCCTGCGCGGAGAAGGCTGAAGATGAACTGAAGAAAGCTAACACTTCTGAGACTCATTCGGCGAGTCAAGGGAATCCAATTATCGCAGAGTGAGTAAATCGCCGAATTTTGGATCACGCGATTGCCGATTGAGAAACGGCGAGCATGTTCGCGATAGAATCCGCAAAGGCCAGGTCCTATAAAAAAGGTTTCCATGACGGCCGAAAAATTGGAATAGACAAGACCAAGGAAAAACTAGCCGAGGAAGTATGTCGATGCGAAAATTACGGATTTAAGCATGGATGGATCAAGGCGCTCCAGGCTGTGGGCGTTGATCCGATGTCGCCCTTGTATCAGGGTTATACTTTTCTGTTCGAGGCTTTCGAAGCCGAGAAGACTGATGACGAGAAGGGAGCCGAATAATTTTGATGTACATTGTTCTGTTTTCATGTAAAGCATGTACTCATGATCTATTAAATAAATAAAAAAATTTATTTCGAAATGTCCATATGTTTATTTCGATCAATGCTTGTAGATTAAGTTTGTCTACTATTTTATTTCAATCGCGCCTGTGCTTGTCAATCACAAGTCACTATAAGAGCGCCGAATTTGGAGGCTATTCAGCCGAAACGTGTCATTCACGATGGGCGCTCCGAATGCGGAGGCTTTTTGTATTGGCCAATCATGATTTTCACGAAGGGCGCTCCGAATTCGGAGGCTTATTCGGCCCAAATGTGTCATTCACGAAGGGCGCTCCAAATTCGGAGGCTTTTAATGTTGGCCAATCGTGATTTCCATGAAGGGCGCTCCAAATTCGGAGGCTTATTCGGCCCAAACGTGTCATTCACGAAGGGCACTCTAAATCCGGAGGCTTTTGTATTGGCCAATCGTGATTTCCATGAAGGGCGCTCTGAATTTGGAGGCTTATTCAGCCCAAACGTGTCACTCACGAAGGGCGCTCCGAATCCGGAGGCTTTTTGTATTCGCCAATCGTGATTTTCACGAAGGGCGCTCCGAATTCGGAAGCTTTTTGTATTGGCCAATCGTGATTTCCACGAAGGGCGCTTTGAATTCGGAGGCTTATTCGGCCCAAGCATGTCATTCACGAAGGGTGCTCAGAATCCGGAGGCTTTTTGTATTGGCCAATTGTGATTTCCACAAAGGGCGCTCCGAATTAGGAGGCTTATTTGGCCCAAACGTGTCATTCACAAAGGGCGCTCCGAATCCATAAGCTTTTTGTATTGGCCAATCGTGATTTCCATGAAGGGCGCTCCGAATTCGGAGGCTTTTTGTATTGGCCAATCATGATTTCCATGAAGGGTGCTTTGAATTCGAAGGCTTATTAGGCCCAAACGTGTCATTCACGAAGGGCGCTCCGAATCCGAAGGTTTTTGTATTGGCCAATCGTGATTTCAACGAAGGGCGCTCTGAATTCGGAGGCTTATTCGGCCTAAACTGTCATTCATGAAGGGTGCTCCAAATCCGGAGGCTTTTTGTATTGGCCAATCATGATTTCCACGAAGGGTGCTCCAAATTCAGAGGCTTATTCGGCCCAAACGTGTCATTCACGAAGGGCGCTCCGAATCCGGAGGCTTTTTGTATTGGCCAATCGGGATTTTCATGAAGCGCACTCCGAATTCTGAGGCTTATTCGGTCCAAACGTGTCATTCATGAAGGGCACTCAGAATTCGAAGGCTTTTAATGTTGGCCAATCTTTCTTACACAACCAGAACTCACTGGGCAAGAGAGAACATTGTATTGCAAAAAGAAAGATATATACGACGTAAAATCAAAACAAGCTGTCGTGCCGTAGAAGTTAATGATAAAATTTGCGCAAGTGTGTGGAATTCCACAGACGCGGCAAGCTTCTTCCATCCATGTCTTTGAGCCGATATACCCCGGTCGTTGCGATTGAATCAATCTAATAGGGGCCATCCTAGTTAGGACCCAATTTTCCATCAGCCGGATTCCTAGCAGCGGGAAGCCCTTTCTTGAGGACCAATTCTCCTGGTGTATAACGGTGTAGCTGAACACGTTAATTATACGACTTAGCGAGTTGTTGCTGGTACCGTGCCATGCATGCAATCAGAGTCAAGTCTGAGGCCAACATCATGTCATTTCGGCCCATGTCAAAAACCTTCAATTTCAAGGTTGGGAGGCCGATCTCCAGGGGGATGATTGCCTGGGTTCCGAAGCATAAAGCAAATGGCGTTTCCCCAGTGGATCGCCTTGGAGTAGTGCGATGAGCCCACAGCACACTGGGCAACTCTTCGACCCATCTACCTTTAGCTTTCTCCAGCCTTTTCTGGATGCCATCCAAAATAACCTTGTTGGTGGCCTCCGTTTGACCATTGCTCTGGGGGTAAGCCGGCGAGGAAAAGTAGGGCTAGATACCATAAGTGTTGCACAATTCTCGATACACGCCACAATCAAACTGGGTACCGTTGTCAAAAACAATTGCTCGTGGTTGCCAAACCTTGCCATGATATTTTTCCATACAAAACGCTTAACGTCGGAATCTCGAATATGTGTTAGTGCCTCCGCTTCGACCCATTTTGTGAAATAATCCGTCGCAACAATTAGGAATCGCCTGTTGCTCGGGGCCCGTGGTAACGGTCCAACGATATTAAGCCCCCATTGAGCGAATGGCCAAGGGCTAGTGATAGAATTTAACTCCTCGGCTGGCAGATGAGTTAAAGGGGAAAACTTCTGGCATTGACCACTTTCTTGACATAACACTCGGCATCGGTTCGCATGGTCGGCCAATAGTACCCCTGCGATATGGCACGATGAGCCATATAACGTCCGCCCGAATGGGCACCACAACTGCCTTCATGTATTTCAGACAAAAGTTCCTTGACTCTATTTAGGTGAACACACTCTAAGTACGGCCCGGAGAGAGATTTTTTTTAGAGCTTCCCCTGCGGATCCAAATAGTATCAGAGGGCTTTGTTTCAGAGTTTGTGTGCTTCTTTCTTATCTATCGGGAGCTGCTCTGAAGATAGGAATACGGCAATAAGGTCCATCCAACTCGGACCCGGTTCGATAACGTTGACCTAAACTGGTTTTGAAGAGGCAATGCTTGGCTCGAGGACGAACCCTACTTTAATTGTCCGCTTAATTTCTGAGTTGATAATAGAGGCTAAGCAAGCCAGGGCGTCTGCATGCGTGTTCTGATCCCAGGTTATTTGATTGAGTTCGTGGTGATCAAATTTCGTGAGCAAAGAATTCGTCGTTTTTATATAGGCCGCCATGCGGTCATTTTTGGTTGCATATTCCCCTTTCAACTAGTTGATTACTAGCTTTGAGTTACAGAAAACAAGCAGACGCCGCGCACCGAGGTGAAGTGCATTTCATAGGCCAGTTAACAGTGTTTCATATTCGGCCTCATTGTTTGATGCGTCGAATCCCAATTTGACGGCCTGTTTGATTATTGCCCCTTCGGGGGTCATGATTACTACGCCAGCCCCACTGCCACGCTGGTTGGATGACCCGTCGCAATACATCTTCCAAATGTCGCCAACATACATTCTCCAGTCGAGCTTAGTTTGCACTTGATCAGACTTAAAGTCGGCGAGGGATCTTGTGAACTTGGCTACAAAGTCGACAAGCACTTGCCCTTTGATAGAAGTTCTGAGTAGAAACTGGATATCATACTGGCCGAGTTCAAGAGCCCATTTCGAGAGGCGCCCGACGCTTCCACGCTGCAGAGTGCTGACTGGAGGGAATATTCTGTTGGCACCCCAATGGTATGGCCCTGAAAGTAGTGCATTGGTTTTCTGCAGCATGCACCATGAGAAGCAAGGATAAGCTTTTCTAATGGAAGTTAACGTGTCTTGGCGTCAGCCATAGCTTTGCTCACATAGTAAACTAGTCGCTGCTCCCCTAGTTCTTCCTTTAACAATACGGCGCTGGCTGCCTGGTCGGATACTGCCAGATACAAAATGAGTGAATTGCCGGCTGCAGGTGTTGCCAAGAGTGGTACTGATCGGAGATAAGATTTCAGGCCGTCCAAAGCGGCCTGGCACTTGGAAGTCCAATCAAATGCTCTACCTTGCCGAAGTGTGTGAAAGAATTGTCGGCAGCGATCTGTGGAACAGCTGATAAACCTATTGAGCGCAGCGGCCATCCCCATTAGCTTCTGAATCTCTTTGACTGATCGAGGGGATCCAAGCTCTAGAATTTTCGTGATCTGCCTTGGATTGGCTTCGATTCCGCGGTGGTAAACAATGTAGCCAAGGAATTTTTCGGATCCGATGTCGAATGCACACTTAGAAGCATTCAATTTCATCTTGTACCTTCGAAGAATGCCGAATGTCTCTGAGAAATCTGCTAGATGGGAGTGCTTTTCCTTGGATTTGACCACCATATCGTTGATGTATACTTCCATGGTACGGCCGAGTTGTTCCTTGAATATGGAAGTCACTAGTCTTTGATAAGTTGCCCCCCGCAATTCTTCAGCCCAAAAGGCACGACCTTGTAGCAATAGGTTCCTCTTGGGGTGAGAATTGTGGTTTTTTTCTTGATCCTCTGGGTGCATGGCAATTTGATGATAGCCTCTGTAGGCATCCAAGAAGCTCATGCGTTGATGATGTGCCGTTGCATCTACGAGTTGGTCTATTCTAGGCAGGGAAAAATAGTCCTTTGGACAAGCTTTGTTCAAGTTCGTAAAATCCACATGAACACGCCAAGAGCCATTCTTCTTCTTTACGACCACAGTATTGGACAACCATGTAGGATAAGTTACTTCGCGAACTGCCTTGACATCAAGTAACCGATCTCTTTCTTTAACGACGGCCGAAGTATGCTCCGCGGCTGACCGCCGGCTTCTCTGAATAATTGGCTTACATTTCGGATCGACGTTCAAACGGTGTTGGGCCACTGATGGATCTACTCCTGGAATCTCCTATGGGGACTATGCAAATACATCAATATTGCTGAGTAAGAAGGCTACCAACTCCTGCCTTTTGATGTTATCCAAGGAAGCGCCGATCATGAAGAACTTGTCAGGATTTCCATCGATTTCGACTTGATGCAGGGCTTCGGTTGCTTTTCCACTTGGGATCCTCCCAATGTCTTCAAGGCTCTCCCTATCCGGTACCTCAATTGAATGCACTTCCAGTTCCCTCGGTCTCTTTGTAGCTAGAAAATAGCATGCCTGCGCCAATTTCTGAGAGCCACGAATTTGTTCGATATTGTATTCAGTCAGAAAACGGAGTAGTTGGGGGTAGGTGCTTGGCACAGCTTACATCGTATGTAACCAAGTTCTACCCATGATCAGATTATACGGCGAAGGGAGCTTGACAACTAGAAATTCTACGTGTACTGATCTGGCGCCGGCCCATATAGGTGGTGTGATCTTGCCCAAAGGATACTCCGCTTGGCATTGAAGTCGAATAACAGGTAATCAACCGGAGACAGGTCCGAATCGGTAAAATCGAGTTTGACAAAGGTCTTGTAATACATTATCTCTGAAGTGCTGCCCTGGTCAACGAGAACACGCTCTATGGTGAATCTGTTTACACGTAGCTCGATGACGAGGGGATCAATGTGGGGGTGGGTCACTCCAACTAAATCACTGTCATCGAAACTAATCCTTCCAGCATCGTATGGCCGCTTCGCTGGCGTTATTGGGCTATGGGTGCTAGATGGCAACTGGATTGTATGCACCTCAGGTGGCGCCGACAAGCTGTAAATCATATGAATTATACCAAGAGGAGGTGACTCCGGCCATAGAGCTACTGTGTTTGTTGAATTGTTCCTTCAGACGTATTGCGTAAGACGCCGTCTTGCACTGTAGACACCACATTTTTGACCGCCCTTAAGACTTGGGCACTACTGATGGTTTACTTGGTGGAGAAAGTTGAGCAGGGCAAAGGTTCGATTTCTTCGGCAAGAGGAGAGTCAAACCCTAACCTCACACCCCATTTCTTGATCAAAATATTTTAGATCTTAAAACCATCTCTTTCGAAATATTTTTGAAATAAAGTTCCTACAATGTCTCGAGGCTCACATTTTGTTAAATGTCGCGCTTTTCGGTAAACCGAGCCAGGACAAAGTGGAAATGAATGAAAGAGAGATGGAATCTTTGAAAAATCTTTCAAAACACCTTGCTTAGGGGTTTGATGTTGAGGAAAATAGGAAAAAAAGGGGAGAAATCCAGTTGGGGGAGAAAATGGGCATGAACCGTTAAGAGAGAGTCGAGTAGCCCTCGCTGAATCGGGCCTATTCATTTGTACACTTGGATTTAAGATATGAGGCCATTACTGTTGGAAAGGAGACTTCCGGGGCTTCATTTTACACTCAAGAATCTCCTAAAGCCAAGTCCGGACGGGGGAGATATGGTTGGTTGAAGTAGGGCATCAATCCGGTTGGACCGAATCTGCGCGGCTTCACCAAAACATGCATAACTTTTTACACAGTTGGAATTTTGATACAAGGTTGGTGCCATTGGAAAGCTAACTTCTGGGGCTTCATTTTGGACACTAGCTGACCACTTTTGGGCCTTGGAGACCACCCTCCGACCACCTTTCTTTCCGGCTGACCACAAAAAGTAGCTGGCCGACCACTTGACCCTTTTGACTTGGTCGGCCGACCAGGGCAAGTGGTCGGCTGACCCCCTGAACTGGTCGGCCTACCTCCTCCTATCTTGCCTCTGTGAGTTGTTGCCAGCTGTGTCAGCTGGAAGGCACAGAATTGATCCTCCATACACGTGTATGGAGGATCTTCAAACTTGTTTTTTAGCTTCTTGGAGAAGCTTTGGACCTCTTTGGCTATAAGAGAGACCTTCTCCCTCATTAGCAAAGGTTCAGAAGTTGATTTTGGGCATACACTATATCTCTCCCTTTGTCTCTATATTTTAGCTTCAAAGCTCCATAGTTCTTGCCCCTTTTGCATACCACCTCCTAGCACAACACCTCCACTATCAACCTAAGCATCTTGGAGCCCACTTTCAGAGGTTGAAGGCTTGTTGTTTTGGTCCAGAAGCTGCTTGTCCTTTTGGCTACAAGGGTAACACTCTATTTCCCTTTTTTTTGGCATTGTTTTGTTTCATCTCTTAGCCTAGTTTGCAAGCATATTTGGGCTTTGTCATAAACTGAAAAAAAGGTCTTATTTTGAGCTTCTTAACATGTTTGTCTAAGATCATTTTTCTGTTGGGGGTCATCTACCCCCTTGCATGCTTCATTTCATCTTATCTTGAGCCATGTCTTAGAGCCTTTGCATTGGCCTTTGTTTGGCCTCTTAGCCACTGAAATCTGTTTTGAGCACCAAAATCAGAGAGGGGTGACCCTCTCACCAATTGTCTTGTTTACTAGCATTTTTGGCCTAACAAAGGAGCCCTTATTTGCATGCTTTCAAGCCATGTTTAGGACCTGCATAGGCTCTTTCCAGAGCTTGTTTTGCCATATTAGATGTCCATCTTGCATGTGTAGAATAACCCTCTTCATAGCATATCAAAGGAGCCTATACTTGTATGCTTCCTAGCCTCATTTCAGGCCCTTTTCAGTGAGTTTTAGGGCCTGCATAACCTCTGTCCAGAGGTGGTTTTGTCATATTGGGTGTCCATCTTGCATGTGTAGAACAACCCTCTTCATGGCCTATCAAAGGAGCATCTCATTCTTTCATGCATAGACCATGTTTCAGTGAGTTTTTGGGCTTTATTTGGCATGTCATACCTCTAAATTTTGCTGGTTTAGTGGCCTCTTGAATGGTTAATATACTTGTAGTGTAAACCCTCTTCACTAACTTGTATTACATGTTGTTTTGGCCCTTGATTCTAGCACTTTTTGGCCATGCCTTAACCTGATTTTGTGTATGTTTTGGACTGCCTTAGCTCTGTTTTTGTGCCTCATGGTCGAATGATGCATGCTATGCATGGTTGTAGTGTAATACCCTTGCCTAGCTTTGAGTTTTGAAGCCTATTGCATGCTTATATTGAGGTGTTTGCATGTTTTAGCATCATTGTGCATGGTATTTTAGAGCATGTAAGGTTGCCATGTTCCCATGTTTTCCACTCCTTAAGTGCATTTGAGAGTTGTGCTTGTATGCCTCATTTATGGACCATTGCATGAGCTTCATTTCTATGCATTTCGAGCCATCATTTTAGACCATTTTGCTACTGTCTTGGACCTACCTAGGGTTTGTTTGGGGCTGGTTTTGCCATTTGAGCATTGCTTTGTGTACCTATAGTGTAATGTGCTTCACTAGTTTCGGTATTTGAGCCTTCTAGCATGCATTGTGTGAGCTATTTGCATGATTTGGAGCCACTTTGTATGTCATTTCAGAGCTGGAAAATGTGTTGTTGCATGCCATATTTCATCCTTGCCATGCTTTGGTAGAGTTGCATTTGGTGCCTTAGGTTTGGTCCCTTGCATCTCGCATGTTTGCATGTGTTTTGTTGTTTCATTTTCATCATGTTTGGCCACTGATTTGAGTGTGGTTGAGGTCCACTCATATTGGTTTAAGTCCATCTTGCATTGTGTATGCCATATTATGTCATGTGCATTGAGTATGACATTGATAGTTCATAGCATTGCGCATGCTAGTTGCACCTTTGCATATCACTCCTTGCATGTTTGCGTGTCTTAGTTGCATTGTGTTTACATGCCGTGCCATTCTAGTTGTTGCATAGTGTTTGGAGTAGGGTTTAGTCCAAACACGGGAAACGAGGGACGTTTCGTACTCAAAGTGACGAAACGTGCTTCAATTCCCGGTCGCCGACACTCTTGACTATCCATGATAGAGTTTTTGGCTTTAGGTGTCCATTTGTGCATTCATTTCACATTGAGTCCTCCTCGGCCATCATGCATCGAGATGCGTGATTGGTGGTACAAGGATCGAGGACTACACTCCCTAGAGCTCATGCAATGACGGGGAGAGTGGTTGTGCATATATATGTTGAAAATACTTTGCCATGCTCCTTTCTTGCTCTCTGTTGCAGTAAATCGGAAGCCAGCAGCAAAAACTGATCAGCAGTATCCCTACAAGTTCCCATGGAGTTGTGTACAGTGTTCCAGGGTCAATTGTAAACAGAGGCAAATCGGGGCAACGGGATGGATTTCCCGACGAGGCGACTCGAGCATGCATGCATCCCTTATCATTCAAAGCAGAGCTGAGGCGGTCCATCATATGTAGTTTGCATGCTAGTTCATTTGCTTATTTAGTTAATTTGTTAATTAATTAATGTTGTGTAATAATTAGTTTAATTAGCTTAGATTAGCTAGTTTATTCTGTACTATTCATTCGGACCCTCCGAGAGAGGGCAATGTTGTAACAAGTGTGCGTGTGTGATGTATGTCTTCCAACCCCACATCTTTCTCCCTTTTATTTACCAGCTTATGATGGTTAGTTTTAGGGCATGTTTCAATTAGCATCTATATGTTCACATGTTTGCATTCATTCATCTGTATTACATGCATTGGGCTCGGCGCATCATGCTAACTGCATTGTATTTCAATCCTGAGTTGAATACGTGTATCAGTTGTTGCGTTTCATATGCCATTTTAGAATAGCCGAGCCTATCTTAGTTGCATACCTGTATGTGTTGCATTAGGCATCTCAGTATAGTTAGGATTCATGCATGATTTCTAATTAGCTTCTTTCTTTGGCTTGGAGTACTCGGTAAGTGTTTATGCTTTAGCATCCTTGCATGTGTGAGTGACTGCCATGATAGCATGCTTACCATGAGGCTAAGTGCTTATGTGATATAACTGCCTGAATGCCTGTGGGTGAAGGTTGGGTCATTTGAATTGGAACAATTCACCAATTGAGAGTTTTAAGCCACTTGAGAGTGGCAAAATCATGTTTTCTAAGCCCACCCGAGGGTGGCAAAATCCACGTCTTAGCCTACTTGCGAGTAGCACTTTCAAACCGTTTTTCAAAATGAACATGAGATGTTTTGTTCCAATTTAGGCGACCCAGTCTATACTTGTATGCTGTGCGCATCACATAGTAATTCTAGGCTAATAACCGGAATAAGAGCACATAATGTTTTCAAAACTCGATATCATGCTTAATAGTGGCCGATCTTTGATCGGGCGAGCGGGGGTGCTCACGAAGTGACCTTCCCCAATCGTACCTGAGTTCCCGAGCCGAGGCAACTTTGGTGATGATGGACACTAGGCACGAGTCAGGGTTTCCTAAATTCTCCCAAAATAAATACTTAGGTGGTGACTCTGTATCTGGCAAAGAAGTCCATGTTTGGCACTTCTTTCTAAAAATCTGTTTTTCAAAACGATTTGTCGGATTTGGACTCTTTGATGATTCATCGGTCTTGCATTGCACTCTGCGAGATTAGATACAAGACCGTGACATTGAGTCCCGAACTGTAGTAAGCCCAATGAACAAAATGGGATTCCCTCCCGAGACGTTCGGGGACGTCTACAGTTTCTTGCACCAATTCTTTAAGGTGATCTTTTAATGCATAACAACTATTGGTGTCGCAACCATGGTCTTTATGATATTCACACCGTTTATCCTATTTTCTCGCATCGGGAGGTCCTGTCATCTTGGGCGGTCACTTGAAGAATGGAAGGTGTTGTATTTTCGACAGAATCTTATTGATCAGCTCTGTCAGCTTTGTGTATTTCTTGCCCAAACGCCTTGCTCGCCTGCTATCCACTTGATACTGTTCATTAGCTCGATGTGAACATTGGTCATTTGATCGGCGCGAGTCATGTCTTTTGTCTCGTTTAGGTCGATTCTACCGCTCGGGGCTTTTTGATGGCACGACGCTAATCGGCTGAACAATTCCCGACGTGGTCGTCTCAATGGCTTTACGTCTGGCTTTGACTCGAAGGGCATCGTCTTCCACTTTGCAGTACTCTTCGAACTTCTTCATTAATGCCTAGACGGTTTTGGGGGGACGCCTAGTTAATGAACTACGAAGGGGGCTATCAGGATGCAATCCCATCTTAAAGGCGGTGATGGCCGTGGAATCATTGCAAGCATCATCTACCAGATTAAAGCACTTCTAATAGCGGGCCGAGTATTCACGAAGAATTTCTTCCGGTTTAATTTGCAGGGCCCGAAGAGAATTGGCTTGTTTCGACTGGACCTCATTAGTGATGAATCTCACCCTGAATGACTTTTGGAGTTGGTGGAAGCTCTTAATCGATGTCGGCTCCAGTTTATAGTACCACCTCACGGTCGGTGGTCTTAGACTGCTTGGAAATATCCGACACATGAGGGCTTCGTCGTCAGCATGGAGCGTCATTGCTTGCTTGTAATGACAAATGTGATTAGTGGGGTCTGATTTTCCGTCGTAGAGGGTGAATGATGATGCCTTAAACTTTTTAGGTAGCACAGCCCTGGCATTTCGTCGCACGAATGGGTCATGTTTATCTTCCTCATCCGAATCATCGCTTCTCCTTCATCTGTGCCGTACATATGGATTTTCTTCAGATGAGCTAGATACATCAACGCGCCCTTTCTTTTGGGGCTCCAGGGATGGTGAGTCTGAATCACTATAATTATTGCGTTTCTGAAGTCAATGTCGGCAACCATCCTTCTTTCCTAAAGGTCGATCCCGGTCTTGGCATGCGGCTAGTTAAGATTTCGCTACCTCCAAAGCCAAATCTTGGCGTAGGCACTCATTCTTAGCCATCATGTTCTCCAGTCCCTGTTCATTTTCCGTTGCCTGATCCATAATCGTCTGCATTGTCTCATGCATTGAAGTTAAGGGTGAGGTCTGAGCTACTGAGTCAAAGTTCAAGGCACGTCGCGCGACGATATTCTTCGGTCCCAGTATGTTTCTTGCAGTGAGGTCGTCTCTTGGTGTAGTTTCGTCAGCGACTATCAAAGGATCTTCTGTTACGCCAGCCATGGATGTACTTGAGTATTCCCACAGACGGTGCCAATTGTGGAGAAGTGGTTTGGAAATACTCTTGGATCCTGAAGGACGTTCCTGATCCTCTGATTGCCATATGAAAAAGGGATTAACACTCCGGTCGGGGGTGCCAAAATTAGCACTCCGACGGACAAGTTAGTATATGTCTGTGGAGAAGTGGTTTGGAAATACTCTTTGGATCCAATGGGACGCTCAAGATCCTTAGCTAATCACCTAAAAAGGAATGAACACTCCGGTCGGGGGTGCCGGAATTAGTACTCTGACGGATAAGTCAGTGTATATTCTCTTGGTTGCTTATATCTTAAGTTAAACTTACTTGTTCTCACATACCTTTCTCTGGCTGATGCTCCTCTATTTATATTCTTTCCCTTGGGCCTTAGGGTTGGGCCCACCCTTGATTCATTACACGTCTATTTATTCGGCTTTTGTTCTGCTGGTTAGAATGCCGATTATCCTATTCGGCTTTGTGGTCGACTAGGATCAATGCCGAATACAAATTCCGTCCTTGACTGTCCTCATACCTGTATCCGGCCTTATTGCCCCCGGAATATTCGACTCCCACAATTGCCCTCCAAACATCCTACTAACGCCAGTTATTCGGCATGTTTGGTTTCGAACGACATGTTTATTTTTGAATTTGAGAAGTCAAAGAAAGAACAGCGGCCAACCTCATCCCAACGTATGTCAAAGCACACGCTTTTTAGGCATTATTACATCTTCCCCCCTCTTCGTATGCGTTCTTCATTTAATGTGATTTGAAACTATGTTGTCCTTTTCGTGTGTAAGTTCTTTTTGAATACTCAAAGCTTTTGGTTTGCCTTTCAATATACCTTCATTTCGCGACGTCTGCAACTTCCTCCTGTCTCTCATTATCTCTTCTGCTTCTTGTAAGTTTTCTTCTCGTTCACTTCGAATCCCATTTCCTCGTTTATTTTTAGCTTCGTGTAATCCTTAGGTTGGCTAGGATGGCAAAACATTTGAAAGAACTCCTTTCTGCGGGTCGAATTTCCAGCTTCCGACGCCATTATTCCATCCTCGACGACGTTCCTGTCACTCGTGGTAGACAACACCACTGATATGGAGAGGACTGATGAGAGTACAATCATCTTTCCTCTCCTATCGATTGCTGAGGGCGGAGTCCGTTTTCCCCTTCACCCATTTTTAAGGGCCGTCCTTCGACACTGGGGTCTAATCCCTTCCCAGCCTAACGTAAATTTTTTCCGAATCATAATAGGAATTATAGAGTTGAATTGATGCCTTAGGATTAACCTAGGTATACCTGCTATTCGGCATTGTTATACCTTAGCCAAGTCTACTGGCCGGCTGGGATGCTATTTTCTCAGGGCCAAGGATACCGATCATCACTTAGTGACCATGCTTGCCAGTTCTGGCAAGCGTGTTGACGATGTAATGGTCGTTGTCTGAGGCAACTGGGAATTCGGCGAGGGTGAAGATCGCCTAGATCTCGTGCCAAGGTGAAAAGGTGAACCAGGTGGCCGTATAGCTCATTTTTATTTCTTCTATTGCCATATATGTATTCAACTTTCCTTCTATGTACTTACCGTTTTGTTTATGCAGGCAACGATTTGAAGAAAGTGTTGGTCTCAGCCGACGATGCTGTGCTTGCGGAAATTAAAATCGCACTACAGTTTGTTGGCCATCCAAGCCTTCAAAAACAAGGGAGGGTGGCCCACATTCTCCTATGGTACGAGCTGACTTACGCCACGTTTTCGGCGGTAGACCACATTCCAATTCCCAGAGGCGAAGATCATCTTACGGCCCTTATCTTCCCGAACTTCAAAAACCTAAGGTAGATTAGTTTGGAAGACTCCAATTCGGAGCACGCGGAAGAACAAGCAGCCGAAACAGTCGCCGAGGACCCGAACTAGTTGGAAGCCGAGGTAGACGAGGCTCTCAACTCGGCCTTTGAGGAAGTCGGACTCAATTCGTCCGGCCCTCCTTCCACATCAGGCCGAGGGGACATCTTCTTCGAAGATATTTTTACAGACTTAGGAGACCTCTCCGGCACTTATCCTGAGAACATGGCTGGAGAATCGCTCACGCAACTTGCCCGCAGGGAAAACGCCGAAAGGATGGCCACCCGGAGGAGAGTCGAGGCCGTCCGGTCGGAAACTGCATCCGCCACCGTCGCTGAGGCCTCTCCGCCTATTATTGAGGAAGAAAAGGTTCAGATCGAAACGGCCGAGACGGAGTAGGTAGAGTAGGGGGATAGGAGGCTGAGCATAATGGGGAAAAGCGCCCCGCCGAGCAAGAAGCCGTCCCAGATGACCAAAGCGATAAACGGCCACGCATTGAGGAATCAGACTTGGTTGTTCCATTCACTGTTCAACCAAGGATAAGGAATATGTCGATTGCCTCTGATGCGTCGGCTTTGAAGGACCCGGCTGTGGCCTTGAGTATGGCTTCCTCAATATCCCTGCCGAAAGACAGAGCCACATTTCGGGCGGAGCCAGACTTAATGCTAATTGCTTTAGCCGCTCAGTCGGCCTTATTGGTACGTTGCCTTATTTGCAGTCTTCCACCTAAATACATATATATATATATATATATATATTTCTTACTATTTGTTTGTTGTAACTCTATTTCCTTGTTTTGCAGACGGTGGGCAGGATAGCCGAAATCGACCGCTGTCAACATGACACTATAGAACAGATCGGCTTCTTGAAAGCTGAAATTGACAATGAAAAGAACAAGGCTGTGATGGCCTCTCAAAGGGCCATTTCGAGGCATTGCAAGCGGCAGAGGAACCGGCGAGAGCTGACTCTGAGGCCGAGCGAGCAAGGAATTCCGACCAACTAAGGGTTGTTGCCGAAGAGAGGGTGAAGGCGAGCGAAGATGCGCTTAAGTTAGCCAAGGAGGTGATCGCCAAGCTGGAAGCCAACTTGGAAGAATCGAGAAAGGTAAAGAAAATAGCCGACTCTGAGATTTCCCAAAGCGTTCCAAGTTGGGAAGGATGCTACCTTGGATAACTACGTGGAAGAAGTGCCAAGTTTGAGAATCGGGGCTTCAAACACGGCTGGCTCAAAGCCCTCTGTAGCGCGTCCGCGGGGGACCTCGCTACAGCTCGGACTCGATTTGTGTCCGGTTCTAAATCTGAACCAAAGAGTCCAAATCCGGCAAATCGTTTTGAAGAAAAACAGATTTTTGAAAAAGTAGTGCCAAACATGGACTGCTTTGCCAGATTACAGAGTCGCCACCTAAATATTTTTTAATGGGGGAATTTAGGAAACCCTGACTCGGTGCCGAAGGCCACGTGTCCGTCATCACCAAAGTGACTTGGCTCGGGAGCTTGGGTACGATCGGGGAAGGTCAGCTATGAGCACCCCCTTTCGCCGGTCCGAACCGGCCTCTACTAACCGTGATATCCGATTTTGAAAACATTATGCGTTCTTATTCCGGTTATTAGCCTAGAATTACTATGTGATGCGCACAGCAAAAAGTATAGACTAGATTGCCTAATTTGGAAATAAACATTGCATATCCGTTTTGTCTCGAAAAACGTGTTAGTTTTGCTACTCGCAAGTAGGCTAAAATACGGATTTCAATGAGTTGTTCCAACTTACGCAATCCAACCTCCACCCACAGGCATTCAAGGCAGTAATATCATGTAAGCATTAGCCGCATGGCAAGCATGTCATGGCAACATTCACACGCATGCGATATGCTAAAGCATAAAACTTACATCGTACTCCGTGCCAAAACAAGAAACCAGGTTAGCAAACATGCATGACCTAGTTCATGTTAAGTGGCTAATGCAACACAGGCATAGATGCAATCTAGAGTAGGCTCGGCTACCCTAAACATGGCATATGAAATGGCTGATAGCACGTATTCAATTTGGAATTGAAATTGCAATGCAGTTTGTATGATGTACCGAGCCCGGTGCATGTAAACAAATGCATGAATGCACGCATGCATTGCATAAGGTATGCTAAACAAATAGCCCTAATCTACCATTGTAAGCAGGTAAATAAAAGGGATAGAAAGAAGTGGAGGTTGGAAGACATCACCCCACTCACACACACTTATTACAATTTTGCCCTCTCTCGGAAGGACCAAATAATAATACAATAATTAACTACGCAAGCTAATTAATTATTACAAATTCACTAAATTAATTAGACAAATAATTAATCTAATTAAAACAGTAAATGCCTCGGGAGGAGGGCCCAAATGCAGCGCGCGCTCGGAATTGGCTGGGAATCGCACTGTCATGCAAGTGTGCCTCTGTTTTCCCTGCTATCCTCCTTAGAAAATTACCAAAGTCTCAGGAGTGCCTCTCAGGGCACTGGGGAGTACCACCGGCTGGGGTAGAACACCACCGGCTAAAGGATGTGACCACCGGCACTGATTGAAGCTATCGGCTGCCAATTCACTGCCGGTCGGCACTAAAATGTGCCGGTCGGCACTTAACACCTGCAGAACCTGCAACTCACAGCAGCAGAGGGCAAAACTTGCATGCAATGCAATTCAAGGCATGTATGCACCAAACACACTCCCTATCATATTATTGACTCGAAGGGGCATGTGCCTCGATTCTCGGACCACCAATCGCGCATTTCCATGCATGATGGCCCTAAGAACCAAGAATGCAACTTTGATTTCAAATGCATGCAATGCAAACAAGCAAACAAGGATGCTCAAACCTCTATCATACTTCATTTCAAGAGGCTTAACATGCATGCAAATGTGATGCAACCCTAAGCATGTTATCTATCATGCAAAATGACCAATGTGATGCACTTATGCAAGGCACACAAGCAAGCATGCAAACCAATGGGGGATGGTCTATACATGAATTAGGCAACTCTAGTAGGCCCAAAATCAGTAGCCACAATGCTAAATTATGAGGGCCAAACACACATACACACATACACATGTTAAGGTTCCAAACCAAGGCATGAATAAGCAACATTCAAGCACACTTAAAGAGGCCAAACATGGGCTAAAAGCATGCAAAAAAAACTCTGAAATTCATGCAAAACATGAGGCCAAATCATGCAATAAAGCAAGCCAAATATGCAACAAATGGCCCAAGTCTTGAAACAAGCCATGAAGGCTTAAACCAAGGCCAAGTCCACCAAGCCTCACAAGGCTAAGGGGACTCGAAACAGGTCACAAGAAGACCTAAACAAAACCTAAGGAGCACCTAGATGGCATCTAAGAGGCTCAAGCACAAAGGCATACAACATGACCAAAACATGGAGTATTCAACACATGCTTTTAAAGCATTAAAGAGGCAACTAAAGCATGCATACAAGCACACCAAAAAGTCTGAAATAACATGCTAGATGGTTCCAAACTATCAAAAATGAAGCAAGCATGGCATGCTACACACTCATACTCTCAAGGCCAACAAGCCAAATGCAAAGGAGCTATATAATGCATGATAGGATCGACCCAAATGGCTATGGACAGAGTTAAATCATGGCAAAATAAGCACACAAGCTTCATGGATCTAGGCCTAAAACATGTTCAAAACAAAGGCATGCAACCTAGACATGTTAAGGCATCAAGAGGCATTACAAGGCAACTATGCTAAGCATGCATAAGGGGCCTAAACTAACTTGTAATCATGTTATAACATGGCAATATAAGCATTGAAAACAAGTCAAACATGCTCAACACACACTCAAGCATGAAGCTCCTTTGGAAGCCAAAATTTGCCCTTTTCAAGGACATCAAGGAGAGGGGGTGGCCCTCCCCTTTCTAGGACTTTAAGGCACCATCTCCACCATGAAATCCCTCAAGATTTCAGTGGTGGAGAGAGTCCAAGCACACAAGTCCCGGATCTCTTACAAAATAGCACAAAAAGTGACCTTTTCAAGGTCTAAGGGTGGTCAAACTTGCTCAAACCACAAAACACTCTTATATTACATGAAGAGGGTCAAAAAACAGAACTTTTATGTGCCAAACACTAAGCTCAAAAACTGTTTTAAAGCAAGCAAAAATAGAGTGCAAAAATGGGGTAAAAGGTAGTTTTGTTACCTTTGAAGACCACCTTCACAAAGGTTGGAGTGGATGGGTCCTTGAGCTCAAAACCAGTCAAGAACACTAAGAACAAACCTCTGGAACCTCAGAACCAAGAGGAAGGTGGAACACTAGGTGCTTGTGTGCAATAGTAAGGCACAAAACACCTAGTTTTCAAAGAGAAAGAGAGAGATAGAGTGTATATCTATTCTAACCCTAAAAAAACCAGAGCTCTAACTCTCTAACAATGTCTAAAGCTCTCAGATTTTGTAACCCTTGAGCAAAGGGAAGAGCCTTCCCTCTTATAGGCAAAAAGCTTACAAGCTTAGTCCCTAAGCAAGCTCATCCCTCCATACACGTGTATGGAGGGGAAACAAGAGCTAAACAGCTGTCTAAAAATATCTCAGAAAGCAGCTGCACAGTAGCCGGCTGGGCAAAATGGTCATTTTGCCAAAAAGAGTGCCGACCGGCACAAAATATATGCCGACCGGCACAATATAGTGCCGGTGGCAACCAGCCAGCCGGTGGCCTCTAGCCACAGCCGGTGGTATATGGGGATGCCTCACAAAGCATTCCCTCCTTCCCAAGGCAAAACACAAGTGTTTGGTGCAAAACCAAACACAAACGGTCGAGTCCGGAGGTCCTGAGGCACGGCGCGCGTAGCCGAGAACTCCGGGAATCTCCAAACGAACACAAACATGGATAATCACCGAGTGTTCCACGATGACGTCCAAGTCTTGAGGACGGTCAAAAT